>JAQFVV010000031.1:6160925-6589644 GCA_028023455.1 Epiperipatus broadwayi
TAGTTTACTAGATTGAACAAAGAAGACACATGCACAATTTTCATTTCAAAAAGACTTCCGAGGTAAAATGGATTAATAATGTCTCAATGATTCAAGGCCTTCATCCTGACCAAAATGTAATATCATAATTATTAAATTTTAATTTTTTTTTGTTATTTTAATTTTTTTTATTATTTGCATAGTATTATATATACTTTTTATTATTTAATAAATTAGTATGTATCAATGTGTCTGCATAAATTATACTTGTATGGTAATATAACATAGTGTTATATGTATATTGTGATTTTGGGGCTCATAAGTATTCAATTTTAATTTTTATTAGTAGTATTTTAACTTTTTCTATTATTTGCATAGTTTTATTATTTTTATAAATTATAACTTATTAATGTGTTTGTATTAGTGGGGGTAGTATTTAAATTGTATTCAAATATACTGTAGTGGTTTATGTACCATGTAATTTTGGTACTCTAAATTTGAAGCAACATTATTTTATAGTCATAATGATTCTCCAAAGGTTTAATAATTTATTAGTGTGTTTATATATGTATTAGTATATTTGTGTTTGCACTTGCATGTTTTGGTTTTTGTATAATAAGTAATAATTTACATATATAATTAAGGTATGAAAGAGAAGTACAATGTAAATTTTCAAGACTGATTATCAGATATACCAAGAGGTTGCAGTTGACAAAGCAATCACACAATTTACAATACATAGTACCATGTAAAAATATAAATTCTTAAAACCAATAAAAAGAGATTTCAAGGGATGTGTGTGGTGATAAACACAATGGTTATGTATACCACATGGAATTGTATTCAGGCAAAGAATTAAATTCTGATTCTTGCCTATGCCTTGGGTCTCATGCAGTGGAGTCAATAGTTTTTCCACAGCCTCCATCACAGTATTATTAAGTCTATAGCTAGCAAATGAGATATATACAAATAAAGTATATCTCAGTGAGACAATAAATGTAAGAAGATAGCATCACTGGTTGCACAAAATACATAAAATGAGGAGATAAAACTATTTTTATCATTGATACAAATAGTGGCATTTAATTTCTAGTTTTGGATAGACAAGAAGCCAATTTATATGATGACAAATGCATATCCAACTGCCTAAAATGATAAATTTTGTATATTTTATTAGGATGATTTTTTTTAAAACACCTTGAGATTTGATACTTTTTGTGGTACAAGATAAAAATGGAGAATTCTTAAATGACTATTTTTGTACATTGTAAAGCTATGGATTATCTCAAGTGAGAAGTAATGTATATGATCTGAATGAGAATTTTGCAATGTATACAAATAAATTATCAATGAAGACATAATTCAACCTTAATTAATGAATTATGAACAAACAATAAAGTAATAATTATTTCAGATGTTGAAATTTTTTCCCTTATGTTTTAATGGTAAATATATTGTTTTCCTTAGTTTTTCTAGTTTCTATCAATGTAAAACTTTTTGCTCTAACATTATTAAAACTGAAGTTATTGTGAAAACCATGTCTCAAATCTCTTATTTAAAAATTCAATATGGTGCCAAGGATCTTAAAATAATTAAATCACTCATTTAAAAAAGGTCTAATATTTTATTAATTCTGATATTGAAGCTAATATAAACATTTTATTTTACAATAAATATACTGGTATTTAAAATAGTCAACTATCTATTTTGATTAGCATTTTTTGAAAAATTAAAACTTGTATAACATATTTTGGTAAAAAAAAACATACAAAATTGTTTTTGAAAGGATTAAAGAGAATTGAAAAGAGTCATACATACTTTTAATTACTGTGTTTTTATTAGATTCCACCTTGAGTACAAAAAAGTTGGAATTAGAAGTTTCTCTGATTATAGCATCATGGTGTCTACAATGTTATAACTGAAAGCAAGAAACAATGTATGCAGACACTGCTAGTCCACAATGATAGAGTATGTATCTACACAGAAGTGATATCCAGCTTTCATGTGGTTTATAATATATCTGTACATTAGATAGCATATGTATTGAAAAGTGTTCACTGCATGTCATCAGGTACCAGATTATATTTTTCCTGAAAATGACAATAAGAGAGTTTATGGTTTTAGAATTTACCAGCTTACCAAGAGATTAGCATGCTATATATGCTGTTTTATCAATATGCAAAGAATCACAGACAAAGGTACTGCATCATGTATATAAAGTAATTACAGAGATCAGCTCATTTTAAAGATAAATATTTTATAACTAAATTATTCAAGTATAACTCGAGTAATAAAAGAAAATAAGAAATGATCATTTCTAGTTTTATTTATTAAAAGTGAAACTCTTTAGTGACAGTTAAAATTTATAATTTAAATATAAAACAAGTAAATAACTTTTGCTTAAATTATAACTCTAAAAGCAAAGGTATGATTTATAAATGATTTAGTTTTGAAGTTTAAAAAAAGGAACTTCCAAAAATCTTTGTAATTAGAAAGCAAAAGAACTTGTTAGAATATTTTTAAAGATATTTATAATTAAGAAAGAGTAACCTGAAAAAAAAGAAAACTTTTTGATCTGCCAAAAAAGTAGTTTATGTTTTTAAAAAATAAGAATTTTTTTTTTTTTTACCATTAGAAATATTGAATTAAACAATAATTTGATATGCACAAAAATGTGTGCAATTATGTGTTATTTAAATTGAATAAAATGTTTTATGCAGCATGTCTGTGCTTATTTATATAGATATGTGTCATGTAAACAATTAAATAATTCTGTAAGTTGTTAAATTAATTATTATGTGTTATAAAAATGAATTTCATTTATAGGTTTATGACAATTCAAATATGTTAATTTTCTTTTTATACAGATCTATCTGTGTGCTGATATATATATATATTGATGTACTGAAAAAACACAATGTAATAGCTTATTTATTTTAGTATTAATCAAAATCAGAATGTTGGATTTCTATTTATAGCATATTCAGTAGATATTAATTTCATTTTATTGTTTCTAATTAATAAATTTTTAATTCATTGTTAAAGATATTCCACTGGATTTATTTAATCCTAAAATATTATAAATTATTATATGTTGCATTATATCTCTAGCTCACAATAATAATTATAGAGCTTTTTCATGTTGAGCTGGATTAGTTCATAGTGGGGAGTTATATAAAAAGGGTTTGTGTTTAATGTTATAGACATGCAGATGATGATGATGTTGAAGGGAGCAAACGGTATATCCTTTAAAATCCACACACTATATTTCATTCTATTTATTTACAACTTGTTATAGTTGGTCAGAACATTAATGGAACTAAATGCCCAGAGCATTGATGATGATCAAAATGTTTAGTTTCTCAGCATTACTTGTCTTATTGTTGTATTTTTCTGGAGGAGCACTTAAATATGTGCATCCAAATTATTGTCTTAAGTAATCTGTCTTAAGCTGATAAGGACTACATAATTAGCCTGGTCTATAATAGACCTGTTTCAAATCCAGTGACAAGATTTACTGTTAATTTATTTTTACTGTTTATCATTCATGATGATGAATGATTATTGTTTATGTGTAAAGGTAGTTATTTATAGTTAGTTTTGTTCTGATATCTCATGCTCTCATGTTCATTATAACATGCTCATATTTATTTTTACTATGGTTAAAATAGGATTTTTGACTTGGGTTTTTAATGATGATTTTCCATCACACTAGGTTCATACCTGTTTCTCCATACTGTATAAATATATTATATTAGAATGAAATTAAAAATAATGTATTTCTTTATAAATAATGTTCTATCAAAATTAACAATAATAAATATTATGCTGAAAAAAAAATTAAACCATTGGTTAAAATTAATATTTTTGTATTTAATAATGATTAATTTGTTGTTGCATAATCTATTTCACATTTATTTACTTAATTTAAACATTAAAGTAAAGAATTTCATTGGTAAAAGATGTGAACTTATTAGTTGTATTCACCTATGTATTTATTTGCACATTGTAAACTTTAGCATCACATCAATGTTATAACAAACATATAACAAATAATATCAATGTTTTAAATAATTCTAACAAAAAGGTCATTCAGAGATGTTGAAATTTACCTGTACATTCACCATTGATAACATTAGTATTACAATGATGCTTTAATTGGGTTTTACTAGTCATCTTTTGAGTATTAATATTTTAATGTTTCAAAATCCCTATTGGCTGGGTGAATTATATGTCTAAACTTTTGGGCTCTTATTTAAAGATTTGATAAAAATATCCTAACAAACATCTATGGTCACTCCTCCCAATTGCCTAAACTTTAAACAGATTTTAAATTATGTGTGTTCCTCAATCTAATTAAAATTAAACCAATAAACATCATATGATCACCATTCTTTGTGCATACACAAGCTGTTTACAGAAGCAAAACTCTCCACACAGTAGTACCACTTAGTGCAAGCCAGAGTAATAAATGGGTGCAGGAAGGTTTGTGCATAAAATCCCTACCTAGTGCTGGAGACTTGCATTAGATTCTAAGATCTAGGTGCAGTACCCTCAGATATAAGGCTTTTCACTGATAAAAATCACAAGGTAGAAACTAGTCTGGGGATTTTGAATGAGTAAGCCCTAGGTAGGAACTTTATGCATAAATATTCCTGCATCCAATGATTAATCTGGCTTACACTAAGTTGCACAATGATATGGAGAATTTTGCAGCTACGTAATTGCAATTTTGTTTACCTTGTCACTTGGCACATTTCCTTCCAAAATCTTCCTCATTAACTATTTTAAATTAAATCTGGGTGTCATGTTTGTCTTATATAATATTCATAGATAATATGTTATGCATATTTCAAATGTATACAACACCTTGTCTTTCACAAGGAAATGATTAATCTTAAACAATAGTTTGAGAAAAATATTACAAAAATTCTTCTTTATAATGCCATACTAATCATTTATACTATTAGGACCATGTAGTCGGCTCGCAAGTCTGTAATTTTTAACAACAAAAACCTATTTACACGTTTTAAAATATTTACCTAGAAATTCTATGAGAATAATTTGGCAGAACAATATTTTTATTAATTGTGCTTGACTTTAGAATGATATAAAGGATATAAATTGTACACTCGTCTACATAAAACTAATCATTTTCATCAGCTCTCAAACAATAGTGATTATATTTATATAAGATAACTATCATATGTGATGCAAAATCTTTTTTTTTTCTACTGTATATATCTTAATACTTCTATATAATTTTTTATTAACAAAGTTTATTTTATAAATAAAATGTACTAATGCTACGATTAATTTTATCTATTATATTTCCAATTGCATTAATAATCTGACATTCATACTTGCAGTTGTTATCTTTTTTTAATTCATCTTTATCAATCTTTATTTTCTTCTTTTGACAAAACATATTAATCATTATTTTAGACATTTAACATTTATTTTTAGTTTTATTCAACAACTCTTGCAACCTTTCCTGAAGCTCGGGAGCATGATTTTCAAAAACGACAACAAAATTTTCAAACTGTAGATTATTTTAATACTCATTATTTATTTTACTCTCTTGTTTCCTATTTAATTCATAATCAATTTATGACTTCAAAACGTTTGGGAGATATAAAATCATTCTGTCTACAGTTTTTTCAATGTTAATCTTATTAATATCATTATGTAATCCAATAATTGTGTTGATTTTGATAAATAGTCTTTAAAATATGAGAATATTCTGGCCACATTTTGCTGAACCAATACTTTTAATTATTACTAATATGCCTATAGCATCAAATATACAGTTTCCAAATGTAATGGCGGCTAATACCCATTGGTTCTTTCTATTCAATAATGGATGTGATTTAAAGAAACAGATTGTTGTTTTGGTTGATTAAAATCCAAAGATTGCAGATGCGTTGTAATTATCTTGATAAAATTTTTGTATAGAATTGATAAAAGAGTAATATGTCTTTAACTTCTATCTTCTTTAGCACCTTTATTAAATATTAATACAGCCATCTTATAATCATTTAATTTTTTATTTATTTGGGATATAACTTTGCCAAGGAACTTTTCTATTTCTTTACCTGTGGCTTTAAAGATATCGATTATAATTCTATCATTACCTGAAACTTTTCAGTACGTTTTATATTTAATTGCATACTTCATGTAATTTAAAATATCTTATAATTCAGAATATGTAGTAATTGTAGATAATTCTTTTTTCTTACTTTTATTGATATATATATATATATATATATATATTGTGACCATCTGAATGGGCACAAGGGTTGAAGATACCTTGTATCTTAATTAAATAGCTATATTGTATTATATAAAAAAAATGAAATAGCCTAGGAATTTTAAAATTTTTGAACAAGATTATTTAAGGTTTAAATATGGGTTGTTATGCAGTTTATTGACTACTTGATAGGTATTTATTAGTATTATTGTGGTTAATAGGGCATATAATGTAAGGAAGGGGGGTGGTTAATTAATGAAATTGATATATTTTGTTGGAAAAATGCAAATTTACCCTATGTTAGTATAATATTTAGTTGAATGGTTTGTACAATCCTTTGTTCATTGGTTCTTATCCTTGTCAACAGAATAGCAGCTTTAATTATATTTAGTTAAGACAGTTCAATGTTTAGATTGTAGTGCATGCATGTGTATACCTGTATGATTCTACCATAGGTTTCATTTCATTTTCATCCTTTAAATAACAGCAAACAATAGTACCTTCACAATAGAAACGGTTAAACTAGAGTAATTATCTTAAATAATTAACAAATATATATTTCTTTCCAATAATTAATAGATAGTTAGATCAATAAATTATTTTACAAATTAAATAAATTATTAATCATTTTTATTTGATGGTTAATTAATATTCATTTTTCTTTTAAGTTTGTAAAAGATATTTATTTTAATTATTTGTATTATTATTATTTTTTTTTTGTCATTTAATTCTGAAAATCAAAATCTTTTTTTTTTTTGTTGTAAAGATTTCTTTTTTGAATATGTAATTAGCAGAGCTGGAAAAATCCATGGGAGTAAGCTAGTAAAAAGATAAAAATGAACTGTTGCTAAAGAGAGAGCTTGTAACAAAGATCTCCAGTATGTAAAAAAAAAAAAATTAGCTTTGTAAAGAATTATAGCCAAAAAGACAGTGGCTTATATTTTTCAAACCACTAAAGTTAATTGCTGAAGTCAGTTTAGAAGAAATATATCATGGAAGGAACTAATTTCAATATGCAGCACTAAACTTTATAGAGGTACTCGGCTTTACTTATTCTCTTTCAATTTAAACATTCTAAACTAATCTTTTCGTCACTATTGCTCTTGTAAAGATGTATATTAATATCATGCAGTCTATATTACTTTATTTAATTTCAGTTTTAAATAAGAATGATTCACATAAGTATTATTATTTTACCATTAAGCAACATATTTTTTTTTTTTGATATATGGAAAACGTGTGCAGAACTGTTATATAGAATACATATTATTCTTTCCATTTTTCGTGCTAGGATTATACATAGACTTAAGGATGTGTCTATCTTGATAGAGCATAGCACATTTAAATTCTTCATAATTAGATAACAATACTTATTCATTGGATATATATCTGGAGCTAATACGCACTTATAAATTAAGGAAATAAAATATAACTACTTCTGTTTGAATTGAATTTGATGGACAAAATTGCTGGTAAATTTAGTTCTCTTCAATAAAAACGGAATATCAAATAAAGCATTATTAATCATGGAATTACTAAAGACAATTTACAGTGGATAATGCTATTCAAAATAATAAGGACAATTGCATATTTAACCCAGAACGGCATGAGGAATATCGTATATTTCTCAGTATAATAAAGGAGAAATTAACTGCTTGTGATTTGGTATCTCAATGGATATGTTATGAATATTGGAAAGTAGTGGGTTTATTTAAGTTAAACTTATATATTTCTTTTTTTTAAGTTATACTGCAGAAGTGCATTTAATTTAAAGTCGGTTTGAAATGTGTCCTACATTGTTTATTATAATATCCTGGAGGAAGCTTGGCAAATGAACTTTTATTCAGATTACAAAACTAATAACATTTGTGTTTTTATCTTTTTAATTTTTTTTATTACTTAACTCATATAATGTATATAATGGATAGAGAAGCTTTATTATTATTATGTTTATGTTATAATCTATGTTATTTTGATTTTCAAGACCGTCTTTGCGCTACTTAAAAAAAAAAATAGTACCTGTCAAATAGGTCTTATTATTTTCCTTAAGAGGATGAATGAAATATTTTTAATAATATATTTATTATTAGAGAGGTTTACATTTATTTTGCATATGTTATTATCTTAAAGTGAGAATTATTATTATTATTATTATTTTATTTTTTTTGAATCAACTGAACGAACGTATAATAAAAATAGTTTGTTAAATATAAAAAGAAAGTTTGTTCATAATAATTAGAAGCATTAAATCTTAAAAGTAACCTAAAGTTTATTAAATTAAAACAGTTATACCTTAATGCAATATTTAATTATCATATTACCTACTTAGTGTGTAATTTAGGGTTAATATTATATATACTTTTGTTCGCGAGTGTGCGTTTGTTTTGCACAATTGTAATATTTGTGTGATAGAGTATAATTTGTGAATATTTTATGCATAAATTTGTACACTGTCGTATTTCCTGAGTTGAACAGATTGATATATTATCTGTAGTTATTTGTCTGCTCGCATGTATTTATAAGGTTCAATATTTTAGAGGCTATGATAATAGAAATAAATCTGACTGCGTTGTAATATTTATAGGGATAGGAGATCTTGCTTATTTGATATATGCTAATAATTTCCATGAGTAGAGCCTAGTCTATTTTATATGTGTATGATTAATGATATTGTTGAAGTGATGTTCTTAGGGCCCTGGTGATGTGGAATTAAAAATCCCCACCAAATAATGTATTTAGAAGTAAAGGAGTTATTGTTAAAAGATGATTAAATGATGCTTAGGAAGTTATGTGACGTTTTCTTGGATTCTTGGTGTTGAGTAGATGTTCTCCGCCAAAGGTATATGTGGAATTAGATGAATTCTGGTAGAAGTGTTCAATAGATGTTTATCTGCTCCTCATGTATATTCCCTTTATAACGTGTTGTATGTAAAATCATAAAATATAGCTTTGTGTTAATTAAAAAGTGGTTAGACAAATTGTTAGATTAATTCTGGATGTAGTACTAGTGTCATATTTATTGAGGATTTACGACATTGTTCGAAATAAATTAATTATATGATATTTTCTTAATGAAGGGAGAGTTTACAGAAAAGATTGTTTTATAATATTGCTGCTTAAACGTACACACACACGCGTAACATAAATAATATCGCGAATTGGGGTATAGAATTATGAAATATAAAAATGAGAAATAAATGCTTGGAAATATACTAAATTCAGTTAATAAAGGTATAAAACATTAAGATTTAAACAAGAAATTAAGTATTTTAAAATACAATGTATCTATTTAAGTAAAAATTAATCATCAAATCATCAGAATAAACATGATTTTGCTATGTATGAAAGATATAAGGAATTGGAATTATTATTTAGTCAATTAGAGAAAGTTGTTTTGCTGAAAGGCAAAGATTAATGGTTTGATTTATTTTGTCAATCAACCGTAATATTCTCTCGAAAGTATTTATATATATATTTTTTTGTTGTGATAATAATATGATATTTCATTTATTCATTGTCGTATGGATAAAACATCTAATCAAGTCCGTGTTCCAAGTCGGGATCTTGAAGTTTATTATTAATTTGTTTAGATAGTAGGAATCCCAAACTGATGCTAAAGATTTATTTAATATATTGAAGGTCTATAAAACGAAGACCTATTTTGTAAATATTATGTTCATCCCAATTTATTTTGTTTGTTTGTAATAAATGATGTATTTAGTTATTTAAATTTAAAACAACTGTGTCGTGAGTTATTTTTTGGTATACATTCGTATTCCCATTTCCACATCTCCACATTTTATAAATCTATTATAAAACAGATATACTATTTTAAAGTTATCATATTAAATTTGCTAGTGTCTGACAATATTGTATTTCTTAATCCAAACATTATAAAGAGTATTTGCCATTTGATAAACGTATTAGAAGGTTGCCAAGTCAATATATTCGTTAGATGATGATATGAGATTAAAATACCCTATCTCTGTCATTATCTTATTATTGAAGCACAGTAAAATATTTAGTCAATTTGTTCCATTATATTTTAGCATACTTTATAATTATAACTTATGGGCAATGTAGTTTATTTAATTCAACTGTGTTTATTAAATTACCTGAGATCTTATTATTTATTTCTTGATTGGCATTACAGTAAATGTTTAAATTATGATATGCCAAGTAACAAAATTGTTTACGAATATAATTATAGCAAGCTGATATATGCTATACTTTGATGAAGGAAGAAATTAAGTTTAAAGTATATTTTTAATAGACCGTACTAAGTAAGCATTATGATTCTTTATCATACAATCAATTAACAAAGGAATTTACATTATATTGAATGTTTTATAATATTTCTTTCTTTATTCATCTATTATTATATATCTTATGAACTGCCTATAGCCTTCCACTGAGCTGAGCTGAAAATAAACTTAAATATAAAGTCTCAGTAATAATTTTATATTATATATTTTCTTATATTGTTCTATTCATTAATAGAACTGGCGCCTGGGCATTTCGTTCATGTAATATATATGAGCGGTGTTGGGAGTGTAGGTTATAATATATATATATTGTAACCATATATTTTAGCATAAAATATAATAATTGATGTAACTAGTATAAAAAATTTCTCTATCTTCTTTGGTGATTTGATTGGCTTGATTTGCACTTTGAACAGATTACTCTCTTATATTCAAAATAATTTATTAGAGAGAATGGGTAATATTTTGCCTTACTTGTTGTCTATATTATTTTAATAAATTTAAATTGCTTCTTTCCATATACTAATTCATATCAAAATGTTTAACTTTTTAAAAATTTGACAACACATTAAATTTGGTAAAATATTATTAAAAATAATAATAATTTTTATTTGTTTAAAATGATCTTAAAAATTATTTCTATTGAATTAACAAAAAACCATTTGTTCAATTAAAATAAATTATTAAAAATAAATACAGTAATTACGTAAGCATCTCAATGTAAAAAAAGAAAAGAGCGCAAATTTAGGAGGAGATCGTCTGTTAGTTTGCTTTTGGAGGGAGAGAGAAAAGAAAAAGAAAATGGTAAGAAGGCAAATGGTGTAAATTTGATAAGCTTATTTTAAAATAGTTAACAAGTAAACTGATTACCACAAATTTTCTATAAACATAAAAATAATATCGTGGTATTTAATTATAAGATGAATTGCTAAATTTAAAAATCTGTTCAAGTCGGGCTGGCCAAGTGGATCAAATCACCGGTAATAATTTCCCAATATTACATTTAAAATGTTGGAGCTTCCCAGTTTAAAAGAATTAATTGCAAGAATTTGGTATGTTTTAAAATGTTTATTGTTCTACAATTTGGAAAAATTAAATAAGTATTTTAATTACAAAAGTTTTATAAATATGAAAATTTGCTTTTTAAAAAAGAAGAAGTTTAAATTAAAATAAAATGTTAAAGTTATCAACATAGTTTAATATTTCCGTTTCTAATTCTAATAAAAATATAGCATTGATTGATATTTAACTTTATAATGCCAGGAATATATTTGCTAGTTAATTTGTTTGCCATTTGGATAATAAACAGTCTTCAAATAATTGATCAAAGCTATTTTCTAATTTTATCGTTGGTTTGGAATGATTGAATTAATTGCTGTAATTATTATTCCTAGATTTAAGCGTGGATAAATAAATATTAGCATGGATGTAGTAAATTTGGAACATTTTAATAGAGAAATGTAGAAATTAATAACTTTTGAAAAACATTTTCATTTAAATTCTGCTTGTCATGTTTTGAAATTGTTTCTTATTTATGGAGCCACGTAAAATCGTTAATCTAATAGTGATTATAATAACTAACACAAATGGATAAAATTGCATGTATGGAATTCAACCATAATTATATTTATTACTTCATACATTTATTGTTACATTTATTGTTCGACACATCGTACATGGATTTCACGGATCATATTTGTCGTTATAAAATGCTCTACAATCTAATTTGTGACACCCACACCTGCTAAAATTCATGTATTGAACTATAAAATGCTATACATTTAAATTATATCACACACACACTGGTTAGATTTTATGTATTTGATGAATAATTCATTACTTAAATTTTATCGTTATATGAACTTGCATGTGAAGTTCATAAGTTATATTTTATTAAGTTTAAATTAATAGGGGTTGAATAAAATATTTATTCAAGAGAATAGCGCTCGCGAAAGGGCTTGAAAAGTACTAAATGAATTCATGAGATGTATCAATCTTTGTGAGGTATTTTGTGAGTCTTTCCAGATTTATATTCCTATACTAAAATTCCTTATATTATATTACATACGTTTTATTTTAAGCAAGATAAGTTAGTACATTAGTTGTCCTGATTAGTGTAACATTTTATTATGCAAGAACCCATATTTGCTAAAGTGTTAGTGTTTTCCGAATGATCAGAGTAACTGAGGAGGATGATTTTGCACTTTAATGTGAAGTAAATAGTAATGTTGTTTTTTAATGTTGAAAGGCATTAATCTGTGCCGGTGGTTAATCCGCAGATTATTTAATTGCCATTTTTTGTATTTTACACTCATTCCAGCGCTGGTGGTTAATCCGCGCGGAATTGTGTAATTATACGTATTACTTTATGGTGGTGTATCAATCCACTAAGCGTTTAGTATTATTTAATTCCTATGTGTAGATGAACGCATCCACAGGAATATATTTTACTTCATAGATATAAGTTGGGCAAAGTATTTTAGTTAATCTGCCAAATCATCTTCTTCCATTTGTAAGCATAATTCATAAGTTAGATCGTCAAATTGTAGCAGGACATTCTATTCAAGTTACTTCATAATAATTAACTGTTGGTTGATTATTATTTACCGGAGTGTAAGTTTAAATTTTCACTTTATTTAATGATTACATTATAGCTAAATCCTACAGATATAATATTTATTATATTATTCTAATTTTACGGTATGGATTTATTGAATCTGGAAATGATGTTAAATATTTCATGAGTTGATGTTGAATTTAGTATAATTTGCTCAAGATTCATTATACCAAATTGAAATAAGGTATGATTAGGTTTTTAATGTACCTATGATATGTTAGTGAAGAAAGTCGATAGAATTATAATTTATTTATTTTATTTGTTTATTTATGTTTTTTAATTATAACATTGGAATTAATTATTTATTATTCATAAATTTGTAAATAAACGTTGATTTATAATTAAACTTACTGTGCCGTTGCTATGTGTCATTCTTAAATCAGAAATCATAAACCTTGGATAGAGCATACATTGAAGTACATACTATCGTCAACATGATATAAGAGTTTAGTGATATTTTGAAAAAAAAACATTTGGATGCTTTTAGTCTTTGGTAGTTTATGATGTGAGGGGTACAATAAAATCCCATTTACCTTTTCCATCATTTTGGCTTTGCGTAGTTGATTCTAGTATACAATACAAATTGATTAGTAAACCTAAAAACAGATTTACCAAATAATGATATGATTGAATATATTTACTTAACATTTTAAATTGTCATTTGTCAGTATAAAAGAGTCTCAGTGATGTAGTTAAACTATAAAAAGAACCCAATTATTTATGTTTATTTATTGCAAAGCTTTACCTGGACTAGCATTTGTATTAAAAATCATATAGATGGTTTAAAATTTCATAATCGTATGTAGTTTCACAAATTATGCCATCTTGTACATGGTCGGCCATCGGGTCTCATATAATAAAAATTGCAAATTAAGGTTTGTAACATAATAACATTACACTTATAATTTGTTTACTGTATTTTATCATACTACTATGATAGGTCTTCGGGTACACCCTGGCTGCGATCAAATTAAATCATAAAAGTTTATGTTAGATCATTAGTTTGGTCTGTGGTAAGTTGCTCCAGATGTTGGTTGTGGTCCTTGGTGCATAAAATAGATAGCATAATATGTTTTTGGATACAGTACTTAATAGCTGACAATGTGTAGCGGGAGGTGATCAGTGATCGAGGTTACGATTCTCAGTGCACTGATGTTTTGGTGATATTATGTAGTTGACCACACTTTAGAGGGTTACAATATATATATATATTGTGGAACACTTCCACACATTTGAAGAATATCTTTTTTTTAATAATAGATCCCTATTTTTTTTTTGGGAGAAATAAGCTACTTACCAAGTACATTTTCTACACTTATTTTCAGTAATTTACAATTGTATTTTTTTATATATGATTATTAACTCTTTTTCATACCATTTTACAATATTCTAGGTCTCAGTCCTTTATAGTAGATCTTTTTTTAAATAAATATTTATTAACAAAAACAAAACAATAATTATATACATTTTAAATCAATTATTTATGTATAAGTTTTAAATTATACATATTTATATTTATTTACATAATTTTATAAATAAGTAAATGGTTTATTTTTGAATATTTTTATATTCCTTCTTTTTTATATACATTGTCTTGAATTGATAGAAAGTTTATTGGTAAATTCTTTCATCTTTTACCATATATCTTTGTTGTAGTTTTTAATAATGTAGCACTCATCTTCCTATTAATTTCATTCAAATCTGAATCATCTTTAAAATCTGTTAATATTTTTAAATGATTTTCACTTGCTAGTTTAAATTCATGGGAATATTTCTAAAACTAAGGAATATCAACAATAAATACTGTTGTTTTTTTTTAATTTTTGCCTCTCTAGTTTTGCACTAACAATATTTTAATTCTGAACTTATTATGATACCTTTCAATCCATATTTTATGGTATTCAAAACATAGTTCAATTCTGTTGGATCTTTGTTTGAATACTTTCTTGATCACTTCCATTTAGAATTTTTCTCAAAAAAATCATAATACATAATTTTACTTCAATGAACATTAAATGATAACTATTCTTTATGCTTACACAATATGTTTAAATAGAGACAAAACTCTCCATATAGTAGTGCCACTCAAAGCAAGTCAGAGCAATCAATGGATGCAAAAAAGTTTGTGCATAATCCCCTGTCTAGTGCCTACTCATTTAATACCCCCGACTAGATTTTAGCTGGTAGCTTTCATCAGTCAAGAGCTGATGAAAGCGACCAGCTTGAATGCAACCAGACAGAAACTAGTTTGGGGATATTGAATGAGTAGGTACTAGATAGGGGTTTTATGCACAAACATTCCTACATCCATTGATTACTCTTGCTTGCATTGAGTGACACTACTATATAGAGAGTTTTGCCTCTGTTTTTTGTTTTACTAATTGTTCCTACTCACTTGAACCATTACAGTGATTTTACTTCACTGAACATCGAATGTCAACTATTCTTTATGCTTACACAATCTGTTTACACATAGGCAAAACTCTCCACACAAAAGTGCCACTCAGTGCAAACCACAGAAATCAGTGGATGCAGGAAGGTTTGTGCATAATCCCCTATTTAATGCCTATTCATGTAATTCCCAGACTAGTTTATAGCTGGTCGCTTTCATAAATGAGGAGCTGATGAAAGCCACCAGCCAGAAACTAGTCTGGGGATATTGAATGAATAGGTACTAGATAGGTGTTTTATGCATAAACCTTCCTGCACTCATTGATTACTCTGGCTTGCACTGAGTCACACTACTGTGTGGAGAGTTTTGCCTCTGTTTTGTTTTACTTCTATAGGAGGTAATTGTTCCTTCTCACTAGAACCATTACAGTGATGTTACCACTACGTAGAAACACTCATCCCAGTCACAAGATAGATACTTTGAAGAAAATAAGAAAGACTTGTTTATTTTCAAATTCAAATGCATTTATATGAAACAATCATAAATGTCTAAATGTGAAAGGTGAAAATACAAATTATTTACATTAAATCAATTCCTTATTTTAATAATCTTATTAACACTCATGAAAACTTATAATTTACATTGTGCTAATATAAGTGCATTTGAGTTTGAAAATAAGACAGTCATTCTAATTTTCTCAAAGACACTATCTTGTGATTGGGGCAAGAATATCCTTGCAGTTTTAGCATACCTGTTTAATGATGCCAGTGAGAAGGGCTGATTAACTTCTATATAATGTCAATCTAAACATTGTGCTAGTAAAATTTATTGATTAATACATTTTCTTTTTTCAGTGAACTCCTCAAGTCCAACGTCTTTTTCATTTTTACAACCATATCTAAATGTACGCATAGCAGTTTCACATTTCAGTCATTTACCAATTATATCATTTAAGTCTACCAATACAGTTTTAAAATGTTTGATCTGACCAAAAACTTGTTGTACAACCAAATAAAAATCACCTGCTTCTTTACCACAAACATCTTCTGCTTTTCTAGCACAAAAATCCTTTGATTCTTTTCTGCAATAAGAACTTATTTGTTTATAAACCTGAGTTATCTGCATTTTATATCTTCCATTAATTTGAGTACCAGTTGTTGACACTAATATGCTATCAATCTCTATACTATTGCTTTTCTGCTTTTTATTTAGAATCAGTCTCACTCCATTTATTCTTCCAATATCTTGTTATTGCTATACCCTATTTTTGTGGATTATTTGTAATCTTCAGTTTCAGCTCTAATAGTTGTTTTTTTGTTTATTATTTATTCAACAGTAATAAGTAATTTTTATTTTACCTTTTGCACAATGTGGATTACCTTCATTAAATTATTATGCCCTGCTTGCTTTGGTTCAGTGTTAGATTGACAGTCAATAGAAGTCAAAATCCATGGATTATAACTCAACACTGATACTTCTGATGTCAAACTTTATTTGAACTTTCAAAAACAAAACCACTCGACATTATCTTGAATAATTAATTTTCATTTTCAAGCATCTAGTCTAATTAACTTTTATTATATTATTGTTGTGTTTTAATAATAATTTTGCTATACTTAATGATTTTTAAATAAACTCCCTGAGCGGTTTAGTCTATTGATGAAAACAGATTCCACAGTTCAATGCTTATGAAAATTCACAGAGTTCAACGTTTATGAATAGCAGCTCAAAATCTTGACCTTCTGGTATTTGAAGTCCGTATGAATTTCCAAGCAATTGTTATTTTTTACTTAAAATATTTAAATATCAGTATGTTATTATTATTAATGAGGCTTGATCTTAGATTTAAATTATTTAATAAAATTTGTATCTATTAAGTATTATAGAAATAAAATAAATTGTCATACGTTCAAATCGTTTAATAAAATTCTTAGGTGTTAAGTAAAACTATCTTGATATTATATTTAAAAAAAAAAACAGTATCGCGCATGCGTTAGAATGAAAAGTCATTACTGTTTAAACTATATAAATTTTCTACACATGTTTTTTTTTTTTAAATAAAAAAGAATCTCAAGCTAATAATATTATTTATGTAATTATATTAGACTGTCTATGTCTTCCTTTTTTTTTTTTTTGAATAAAAATAAATGAAATTACTATTGACAAATTAAGAAAATCTCAATAGCTGAGGAAAACAAGATTATGAAACAATAGTTGAGGAAAACAGGATTATGAAACAATCACGATATCTCAATCTTTCCCCCACCTAATATAAATAATTTTATATTTTACTTATTTTCTGAGTATATCTTATCATCTCATGTGAATATTTCTAGAATTTTTTTTATACAAATTCTAAGAGTTTCCATGACAAGAATATAAACTTGCCTCATCTAGTTTTGTTCGTATTATTATATATATTGTAATTTTTTTATAAAGATACTTATTGATTATAATGCGCTTCCAACACAGATACTTATTCTAAATTAATATGTAATAACTGAAACACAGGCTTATATATATATATATTATATGAGCACATACTTTCACACGACCCACCATTCTCCACTTTATCTCATAACACTGGTACATTTGAACACATATATGTTGAAAAGATAAATAATCACCAATATACATATTTCATGCTAAACCAGCAATCAGCAGTTGGTCCAGATTACCATCTCTACACATATGTGCTATAAGTGCTCAAATATATATTAAGATAGCCAATCTTCATACTTTAATGGACAGGCTTCAATCTACTCCACACGTGTATCA
Source organism: Epiperipatus broadwayi (assembly GCA_028023455.1). NCBI lineage: Eukaryota > Metazoa > Onychophora > Udeonychophora > Euonychophora > Peripatidae > Epiperipatus > Epiperipatus broadwayi. The sequence goes on from JAQFVV010000031.1 coordinate 6,179,207, forward strand.
GTGTTATGAGATAGAGTGGAGTGTGGTGGGTCGTGTGAAAGTATGTGCTCATATACTCTAAATTAATATGGTACATTTGAATTCTTTTAATTTTATTTAAAAAATTGTAAGGATATTTTGATATAAAAATATTTTAATAATTTTTTTATTTTCAAAATAATAATAAAATTTCAGACTGTTTTTTCAACAAAATCTAATATTTTTTATGTGAATTCCGACTGCAAATGTTTGCGTATGTGATATCGATTAACGAATTATATATATATATATATAAGAACTTTTACCTGGAGAATATATATACATTATTTGTTACTGCAATCTGTAAAATTAATCAATAACACAAAAAAAAAAAATCCCGAAAAAAAAAACCGAAAAAACAAAAACAAACAAACAATACATTTATACAAAAAATACATTTTATAGTACTCATATCGATAAAACTGTATTATAAATAAAATTTAGTGTTTTGTTTTTTTTTTAAATTTTGATGTCTTTGTTCGACACATTAAAGGATCGATAAGTTAGCTCACAGTGTTAATTCATCAAAACATTTGCTGATTGACAAGTAATTTGTAAAACTTCTTTTCTAACGCTTCGTCAATTTTCTTTTCAATTAAAAAATGTAGTACATCTTTTTCTTTCTGTTTAATATATACATTGAACAGAGAGGTTTTGATGTTAAACTACAGGCAACCTAAGATGCTTCGGGACTGTAGAGTTAGTATTTAATGTGACAGACTTCCTAGTGAACAGAAGGTTCAGATATATATGGACTTTTTGGAATAAACATAAATTCGATTTTTATTTCGAATGTCGATTGGAATTATTAATTACAATTTTATATGAGTATAATAATGTTAGAAAATGACGAATTTCTCTCAATCTTTGTTAAAATTTAATGAACTATTTCACTTTACAGTTACTGCTGATAAATCTTTATATTGAATAAGAATCTTCGCATTCGTTTAAATATTTTTCCTACAGAAAATGTGATGTGGCTTTAAAAAAAAATACTAATAAAATCATGTTATAGTACACAAATCCAAAAATAAATTGAATCGTCTCCATAATGCATGCTTTCATGTCTCGCCCTACCTTCCAATAGTAAACTAGATCAGATTCCATCTTATCTCGATTGGAGTTTATCATGAAGATATGCGTATATATATATATATATATATATATATATATATATATATATATATATATATATATATATATATATATATATATAACATAGCCAATTGCAGGAAAGAGCAGTAGGTGATGATGCTCATTAAATCTGAATGTTTCCATTAAGGACAGGGATATGGCAATAAATAATCAAATCTTTTGAAGATAGGCTCAGAGAACTACTGTCACAAGCTGAAAGACAGAATTCATGTTTCCCATACAAATTCTGAGAGAATGATGTCACAGAGTTGAAAAACAGAATCACCATTCTCCAATCAATAACGGTTAAGCTAAATAGTTGACACCACAAGACAAGTCCACACTCAAGACTAGATGCTGATAAAATCAAATGTCAATATGATGCAAGCTCAAGTATACTGGAAGGGTCACCAGTCCTAATCACAAAGCACGATTTCACATTACATCTGGAAATGGCAGGAAAGCTATAAGAGTGCACCCTAGAACTAGGAGCTATACCTCACCAATGTTAGCAGGTGGAGTTTAGCCATTGGAAATACAGTGTCAAATATACAAATGAATATTTGTTTTCATGTTACATTAATAAATATAATATATAATGTGTTTGTATTTACAGGGGTATGTGTTCATATATAATTCAGACTAAACATCCACACACTTTAAAAGAATTCCATGAGTCATTAACATGACATAAACAAAGATCTTTTCTAATTGCTCAACAAGATTTGTGATAAAGCTTAGCAAGAAGAGCAAGACTTGGTGAGCAATTAGTAAAGCTCTTTGTTTATGTTTTACAGGCATAAATAAAAAATAGGGTCATGTGACATATGACTATTTATTATATATTTATTGACTATTAACATGATAATCTTGAAAATTAGCATGACAATTTTGAACGTCCAAATTAGAAATGTGAAGTTTTAATAGAATTTGAGATTTAGTACATATTTTAATAAGATTCTAAAAATACTATGGGAAGATTATTAGACCAATCTTTATATTGGTAAACTTTCTAGATGAGATAATATAATTCACTATTTCAAAATCATATATTTGTTCAATTGGAACATAGGAAACAAATAAGAAATACAAATCTTTCTAAAAATAATTAATAGTGAACATTTAAATTGGAAATGACAAAATCCATTTACCTTACAATATTAATATTTAAAAAAAATATAAAGAAATTTAATGTTGATTGTTGTCATAGACAATGTGTGAATAAGAATAGAATACAGTGAAGAGTTACAGTTATATATTGGTGTATACTTTCAGAAAAAAAAACTTTGCTAAGGAATAAGTGAAAACTTAATTAGCATCACAAAATATAAAATAAATTCAATAATAGTCCAGTACATGTGAAGGCAGTGGTAATGTTGTAAAGTTAATTTATACAGTAATTTCAAAACTAGTGTGTAATATAATTTTTTTATATTGTATTTTCTATTGGATTTGAAATATTATTTATTTTCTGAGTGGCTACTTGTACTAATGACTAAAATGTATAGTTCCTTTCAGTTCAAACATAAGAGTAATTACAATTTTAGTTATACCAAAAATAGTAAAAAAGATTGTTAGATGTCAAGATACCAGTGAAAATATCATTCAGGGGCTACTATGTTTGGCCTTGGTTTGGTTCACGATAAATATACCACAACATAAAGTTTTCCTAAGGAAAGGGTTTGAGATAAGAGTAAGTCTATTCTTGTGTTGAGACTGATTCTCAGATAATGATTCTATTTTTAATAACTTGATTGAAAAAGAAATGAGGTGAGTCTACATGACAGAATAATGAATTGAATGCAAAATTCCATAAATAATATAAACATTTATAAACAGAAGTTTGGGAATGAATAATCATGCTCTTACTGTTGGCCTGGTGTATTAAAACTTTAAAATAGTTTTTTACCATATATCCTTGCACTTTACTACTGTTACACAATGCTTTATTTACCACCCCTTTTTACAGTTTCGATTGCTCCAGAAATCTTCTTCAGAACTTTTATATCTCCTAACTTCAACTGCTAAATTCAAAATTTAGGAGTTGAAGTTACGAGATCTAAAATTTTTGTCAAAATTTAGCAGTTGAAGTTAAGAGATATAAAAGTTCTGAAGAAGATTGCTGGGGCAATCAAAACTGTAAATTGTAAAGGAGGATAGTGAAATGGAAACCTTCCAATCTCTTTCCATTTCACCATCAACCTAATGACCTACTCGTCTGAACCAGTTTCAAACCTATTATAAATGTCATAATGTGATATATAAGTTGAGTGGTAAAATTTGCTATCATGGCTGCTTCAATGGCATCATCCATTTACATACAAAAGTATGCTATAATTAGACAGGATTGATAAAATTATAACGTAGAAATACTCATAATTTGTTATAAAATGTTTTATTCATTTATAAGTCAATATTGAATTTTATATTTGTATTATATTCATATGTGGATGGATAATTTAAACCATGGAATTATGGCATAATGATTTGTACATATAATTTTAAGATGAAATAAAAATAGTATAAAATGTTTTCTTTAAAATATGTTAATGGTTTTCTGATTTAATGTTTTATAAATATAACTGAAACTAAAGTATTTTTTTAGATCTGTCAAAATTTTTTTTTTAAACAAACAATATAGGGAAGGAAAATATGATTAAAAAGGTTGTTTATGTCAAGTTTAAAATTAAAGTCATTGGGTTATAATTAAAAATGAGAATTTTGTTGTAAATAAGAAATCAATTAGTGACTGCACCTGTGGGGTAAAAGTAAAATCTAGTTTACTGATTGAATTTGTTTGCAACAAAAGACTTTATCATTTAATCAGAATACCATTACTATTTGCTAGGCCTCTAAAATTTATAACGCCTAAAAAAGGAATTTAATTAATGAAATCAGAATCAAAATTATACAATTTACATATTTTAATTAATTTTTTTTAGTAAATTAAATATAACACCTCAGGGACATTGTCAGTAGAAGAAAATCAGATTATATGATTTTGTTTAAATAAAAGTCAATTGGTCCTGAGGCGAACAAAATTCCAAAAGGTGTTAAGGCTTAGTAGGTGGAAATGTATTGTCAGTAGAAGAAAATCAGATTATATGATTTTGTTTAAATAAAAGTCAATTGGTCCTGAGGCGAACAAAATTATGAAAGGTGTTAAGGCTTGGTAGGTGGAAATGTATAAATAGGCTATATTTTAAGCGGGAAAAGTACTCCATTTTCTTTGAAGAGCTGTTACTATCAGAAGTTGTATATTGTTAATTTCGCTATGTCCTGCTAAAAAAGGCATGAATTTTCTGCCTTTCCCATGATGGAACATCAAAGTTTGATCCACCCAAAGCCAAAGCAACAACGAACATTGTCCTAACAAGCATATTGTAGCAAATAGAAGATGCCATAAGCCGCTAAAAAATAATTTACCTTCATTCCAGTACAAGTGCCCCAGTCCAGCTATAGGAATACCATCTTAAATCATCTCCCAACTAAATAGAAGATGCCATAAGCTGCTAAAAAAGAATTGACCTTCATTCCAAATCAAGTACCCCAGTCCAGCTCCCAACTAAATAGAAGATGCCATAAGCTTCCAAAGAACTCACCTTCATTCCAGCTCGAGATCTTCAGCCCAGCTTTAGGAGGACTGTTTTAATATTAATTAAAATCACAGAGCTCTGTGTAAAATCTGAAATGATCATTATTTCTTTAAAATACAGGTTAGCTAACTATATTAATGTAAACTCTGTCTAAATGTTATAAATGACATACTTTTGCTAATTTCTTTTATTAACTTAATGTTTTGCTATATAACTTAATCACTGTGGTTATATTTATTTCTCTTTTACTTATTTTAATGATTATTAATTATGCCTATGTTTTAAAATGACATGCACTTAGTTACAGAATTTTTTTAAAGATATTATTTAAAATCTTTATATTGTTATTAATTATAGCATCATTTAGCGTGCTATTTCAAAACCTTATATTATAAATGATGGCAACCTGTTTGTGCTCATTGTTATTTTGTCATTTATTAATAAATTAAAGTAAATATAAAATGTGGTTAATAAATCCAAATTTGCAACCTTTATTATGTTACTAAAAATTAAACTAGCCTGGAGTGTAATCGTAAGTATATATTTCTTATTAAAGTATTTATAAGTCCCTTAAATATACTTTCCCCATTAAGAGTTATTAGTTATAGATAAACCATCAAACATCACATGATCACCATCTCTATACTAGCACATAATTTGTTGTAAACAAAGACAAAACTCCCCATACAGTAGTGCCACCCTGTGCCAAGCAGAGTAATCAATGGATGCCAGAAGGCTTGTGCATAAAATCCCTATCTAGTGCCTACTCATCCAATATTCCCAGACTAGTTTCTGGCTTGTAGTCATCATCAGTGAGGAGCCTTGGATCTGAGAGCACTGCACCTAGATCTTAGGATCTAATGCAACCCTCCAGCAGCCACCTGTTAACTCTACTTTACTACAAAACTATGAGAATGAAATTGAAAACATTGTTAATATCTTCAATCTAAGCTCAATAGCTTGTATACTCATATGGGTCTGAACTAAATTCAGCACCCATACATTTTGGTGTCTTTGGCTCTTAAACAACCATAGCCACCACTATCCTATTAGGCAGGATTGGTGTTAAACCATAAAACATCACATGATCACCATCTCTATACTACCACATAATTTGTTGTAAACAAAGGCAAAACTCCCCATACAGTAGTGCCACCCTGTGCCAAGCAGAGTAATCAATGGATGCCAGAAGGCTTGTGCATAAAATCCATATCTAGTGCCTATTCATCCACTACTGTATGGGGAGTTTTGCCTTTGTTTACAACAAATTATGTGCTAGTACAGAGATGGTGATCATGTGATGTTTGATGGTTTAACACCAATCCTGCCTAATAGAATAGTGTTGGCTATGGTTGTTTAAAAGCCAAAGACACCAAAATGTATGGGTGCTGAATTGAGTTCAGACCCATATGACTATATAAGCTATTGAGCTTAGATTGAAGATATTAACAATGTTTTCAATTTCATTCTCATAGTTTTGTAGTAAAGTGGAGTTAAAAGGTGGCTGCTGGAGGGTTGCATTAGAACCTAAGATCTAGGTGCAGTGCTCTCAGATCCAAGGCTCCTCACTGATGATGGCCACAAGCCAGAAACTAGTCTGGGGATATTGGATGAGTAGGTACTAGATAGGGATTTTATGCACAAGCCTTCTGGCATCCATTGATTACTCTGCTTGGCACAGGGTGGCACTACTGTATGGGGACTTTTGCTTTCATTTACAATAAATTATGTGCTAGTATAGAGATGGTGATCATGTGATGTTTGATGGTTTAACACCAATCCTGGCTAATAGGATAGTGGTGGCTGATTGGAGACAGGTATCAATTTTGGTTTTTTATTTGAATTGTAGCCATCACTGTTATATTTCTTAAGCCTTTACATGAGAAAAAGAATGTGGCTTTCAAATTTTAGCACTGCCTGATTGAGTTACCAAGTGTGCATTTATTTATTTTTCACCATCCATCTACCGTTAACTTTATATTAATAGTGTGTATTTTATTATGTGTGAACATTTAAGGCATGCACATGTATGTAATTGTTTCAGTGGCTCTGACACAGTTTTATTTTAGAAATGTTATTTTATTGTTAATATTACACTCTTTTATAAGTTCATCCCTTATATGCATTAATAAGTTTAAACTTATATAACTATTGTTGTCTTATGTCCAATCATCGTTGCAATGCCAATACAATTATATACCCACATTGATTTTTAAACTCTGCTGGCATTAAAGATTTTTAACATCATTTTAGTGGCTGTGTATAGGCATATATAGGTGTTATTCTATGTACATAATTCATAGTTGGGTAGCATTTTAAATAAAAAATGTGAGAACTTCTTAAATAATATAAACATCATAATTATAATTTTATAAAGATTACTCAGAAGGGGATACATTTTATTTTAAATGAGACAAACGTTAATGCCAGTATACTTTGTAATATTAAAGTTATTGCTTCTTGTAAATATATTTTATTGTATTAAAGTATTATTATATTGCAGATAAATATTTTTCTATTCATTAAATATCTTTATGTTTGAGTTGTCATCATAACATTCTTTTATTCAGAAAATCTCATTTATTTATGTTTTGTTATATGAGAGTACATTCTAAAGTCACATTAAATTTGCTTATTCAAATAATTTATCATTTATTTCACATCTGCATTATTTTTAAATAAATATTATGTTGAGCTGCCATTATTACAAGTGTGGTTAATGATGTACTGGGTAGCGTAAATGTACTCTTTCTTCCAGCTACATTATCTTATTTTTCAATACTTGGTACAAGCTCATATATGTAGTTATTACAATAAAATGTATCTATAGATCATATGAAAATAAACATTTATATGAAAGAATTTTAAATACTTGAAGAGTATTATTTGCTACCCATATGTTTATCTGAAGTATTCAGGTACTTAGGTATTTTATATTTGCACTTTTTCTTTATTTTAGATCATGAGATATAAGGTAACAGAAGTTTAAGAATATGAATTATTTAATGTATAAGAACTTAAATGGTTATTGCATTTAAAAATATTCAAGATTTTAGGACAATAATTATTTTCTGTTATCAATTATATATATATATGTTATAGATAATTAGATAGATAAATAAATAAGTTCAACATGTTCAATTAAATAACGAATCACAGCTATTATAAATATGGGTTCAAAATATAATTGACACAATCCAAATTATTATGCTTAAATAATCTTTGTGTATAATGAATATACTTACTTATACACTCAATAATATTAATATTTTCGATTTCCTTGATTAAAAGCATAAATCGAAGATTTACTTGTCCAGACGTAATTTTAGTATTCATAATTCGTAGATATTTATAATTTTTTTATACTCTCTACTGAAATTTCTTCTATTCTTACCAATGTTGTTTATGCATAATAGGTAGTCATTTTGTATGTTATACTTTAATTTGATATTAAATATGCGTACGTAGTTTTTATATAAGTTGCTTTTTGATGTTAACATCTAATCCTGTTTTATTCTTATTTTGAAAAATGCCACTAATATTTTTTTTAACTTCTGAAATTTATGAAACTGTTTGTTTAAAAAAAGAAGTTACCGAAGCTAAACACAGCTGCAAATGAAATATTTTTTTTCTTTAAAACGTCTAATACTCGACTAAAAGAAAAAATACACTAATCGAGCCGAAAAAGAAAATTTAAAGGTTTAACATGTTTTAAGAACTTAAAACTAAGATAGGTAGAAAACAGATGTGCAATTTGTTCAAAATTGTAAATTCAATTTCTAGATTGGATTAACAGTATTAGAACACTGGTTGAGAAAAAAAAAACAATCTGTCCACCAAATATTTCTTCCAATGAAAGAGCTTGATGTCTCATAAGTGGGTGTATGAGTATATATATATATGCGTGTGTGCGAGAGAAATTTTGTAGGATAACAAATAAGTGAGAAGTTTTTAACATATTACATAGAAGTATAGTATTTGTTGTAAACAAACGCTTGAAAGTAACCATTTACCTGGATTGGTAGAAAAATCTATGTAACAAAATCTTTGAAATTTTTCTTATTATTTTTTGTGAATAATAATCGTACATTACAATTAATTATTGCAATGTAATTTCAGGTCAGAAATTCGAATATATGGGTTTATGTAAAATTAATATATCACAGATTTGTTCTTAAAACATTTCAAATATGTCATCAGAACTAGTACATTTTATATTATAAAGATTGCAAAGACCTGTTTAAATTCTTTAAACTAAATATCTTGTTCCAAATTAAGTAAGTACCCATATGTATATATACAATTAAAACTTACCAGTTCAATTTTTATATCATACTTAAAAGTTGATTATGATAATCATTATAGATGTTTAAATATTATTATTATTTAAAAAGATTATTGTTCAAAGGTTTAAAAGTATATATGTCTGTGTGAGCAGAAAACAAAAAAAAAATATATTGTTCTTATTGCATTTGCTAAATATATACTATATAATACTAAATCATCCATGCACTTTACTACTGTTACACAATTCTTTATTTACTACTGTACCAGTCAAAACATGTTTATCCATCTAACATGAGCTGGAACTCACAAAATGTACTTCAAACCCAGTCAAATCTGAGATTTAGGTCAGGGACCAACCTGGATTTAAACCCACTCTCTAAGCCCCAGATCAATCTCCTAATTGATAACATAACAATGATGGCTCATGAAAATTAATTCTTAAGTCCAACCCACTAGCAGAGCGGAGAAAATAATGAGACTCATGGACTAAACATATATATAAACAACTTAAATACTAGAGACATTTCCATTATAAAATCTATTATATTTAATTACTAGGAGCCTTACTAATGAATAGCTATGATTAATTAATGAATTGGATTGATCTAATAATAAGACAGAAACTGATATATGATGAATTAGTAATATATTTATTGACAATTACATATATATTTTGATATAACCCATTATTTATCGTTGGATAATGCATGCAGGCATTTTTATTTACTGACTAAGAAGCATTTGTACAACAATAATTGATACATTGGTAAAATAAGTTTGTTACTATTAATTAAAGGAGCCAAGTATTATGCTATATAATAAATCACTACATTCTACTTATTAGTTATGGCATTTCATAATCAGTTTGAGTGGCTATTATACATGTAATCAAACCAAGTCTGGAGTGGAACTTAATAATACATCCGATTATAGCAAATTTATATATTTCATGTGGCTGTGTAAAACATCCCAGATAGCTTTAGATCAAATGGGCTTTCAAGAATAGTTCGGCTCAATGTCAACGACTGCATATTAGGGGGGGGTAGAGTTGGCTATAAACATTTTACTAATATGCTATGTGCAAGTAAAATATAATAATAAAGTTGCTCTGTGGATGGATGAATAGATTTTAGGGTATTCATGACCAACACCGGTTTACCCAATGTCCAATCATTATGCTGCTATATGGGAACCTTTATTTGGTTCATAAGAGGCAGGGGGCTTACATGCTAATCTGGCCCTTATCTCAGGCTTAGCTACTGCACAACCCTAAGAAAAGAAGATGGCCTGCACTTTCCATGGTTCCATCTTATATATATATATATATATATATATAACAGCACAACATCTTATATATATATATATATATATATATAACAGCACAACAATAAAATATTGATAAATTTCACATCCACCAAGCCAAAATATATTATAAATTAAATACCATACACTACGTGGACCCTAGTTTATCAGCCTGATTGAAAGAACCAACTCTTCTGCAGCATGAGAAATATGTATATGCTACTGATGGGAATATATATATATATATAACATATATATATATATATATTATAATACCACTGATATCTTTTAAACCGCCATTGTAGGCTGTAACCCGTAGCTTCGAATGAAGATATTTGTAGCATGGTTTGATTCCATCTCACGCGCCAATCTTACACGTGATAAGAATTATCTCATCGAAAACGTAAATAAGGGTTCTGGTATGTATATCTATTTATGGTAGCGCACCGAACCAGCTCAATCTCAGGGTTTGGGGACGATAGTCTAACTAGAGAACAAAGCTAAAACAATACCTAACTAAGTCTTATATGTCTATTATTATGTACGATAGTTTATTTGTTATAAATCCATTAATCTAACCCGGATCTTATCATAAAATCTATTCTATCTACGGCTATACCCATTACCAATAAATCCCATTTATACACGTATCAATATTCAAGCGCACAGCCCATTTATTCTGATACACACATATATAATTCATACACGCATCAAAATAGTGCAATTATACATCAGAGCTGTTTATTTAATGTTGTTATTTTATTTAATTTTAAAAGAGACCTATTATAGTAATTAATATTGAGGTAACACTAGTTTCTTTATTAATACACATTCACTGAACATATATTTTGTGCCACGTCAATTTACCTTAGTTCACGCGATCAAAGACAAGTCCACATTTATAACTCTCCAAGAATACTGGTCTGGTAGATATAACGGATGGCAAACAGTTCCAATAGGGTATATCGAATAGCTTATCCCAGAGGTGGAGTAGGTGATTCACTCCCTTTATGACAGGGTCCAATTTTCAAAGATCTTTCGTCACCATTACACTTGATGAAACAAAATTTCTTTATTTTAATAATGCAGTTCGTAAGTCCACTTCAGGTGAGTTCCACGACAAGTGTCCACTGGGCCGATTAACGAAACCCACACTATAGAATTACCCCGACATTTTGGGTGGGAAAATATTAATGACTTCTTAAGAAAAAAATTACACGTCCACCCTATCTGTAGTTCAAGCCGCGTCTCCTTTTTTTTCTATCTATATCTCTCCTTTCGAGCACAACAAAAGGTTCTTTTGTTTTTCACTTTTAACTTTGTAAAATTTTCTCTGTGTATCCGTACGCCACTGACCAGTTCTTCCATTGTTCTTCAAAAATACCCACCTGACCAGTTTTCAGACTTCTCGATGCCAGTTATTGACTAAACTGCCTACAGCAATTGATTCATTTCTATTTCTGTCCTCATATGTTCAAGAAATTAATTAACAAAAGAAAAACATGTGTTACCGACAATATTATTAAAACTTTAAAAAAAAAACTTAACGGATAAAATATATACGAATAATCAATTACAATTTATACAGCTCTATATATAATTGATTGTAACCATCACCGTTAATACATACGCATATTGTACACTCGCACATACAACTATATTTACATATGCATCCACACATAACTTTCGCACTCCTTGTAACAGGGTTCGAATGACTATTTACATATATATCTTTTCGCATATAATCGCTCCATATCAACACTCTCAATTAGCACTATTGCCTTATCTCTTGTATTCGAACCCCGTCTGTTACAATATATATATATATATATATAAACTTTACTTTATCCCGTTCAATCTTTTCAGTTATCTATAACTAAACAAAGGCAAAACTCCCCATACAGTAGTGCCACCCTGTGCCAAGCAGAGTAATCAATGGATGACAGAAGGCTTGTGCATAAAATCCCTATCTAGTGCCTACTCATCCAATATCTCCAGACTAGTTTCTGGCTTGTGGCCATCATCAGTGAGGAGCCTTGGATCTGAGAGCACTGCACCTAGATCTTAAGATCTAATGCAACCCTCCAGCAGCCACCTTTTAACTCTACTTTACTACAAAACTATGAGAATGAAATTGAAAACATTGTTAATGTCTTCAATCTAAGCTCAATAGCTTATATAGTCATATGGGTCTGAACTCAATTCAGCACCCATACATTTTGGTGTCTTTGGCTCTTAAATAACCATAGCCACCACTATCCTATTAGCCAGGATTGGTGTTAAACCATCAAACATCACATGATCACCATCTCTATACTAGCACATAATTTGTTGTAAACGAAGGCAAAAGTCCCCATACAGTAGTGCCACCCTGTGCCAAGCAGAGTAATCAATGGATGCCAGAAGGCTTGTGCATAAAATCCCTATCTAGTACCTACTCATCCAATATCCCCAGACTAGTTTCTGGCCTGTGGCCATCATCAGTCATATGATAATTTATGTCATGTATCATTAATTATTTTGCTTAAAATTCTGATAATCCAGTATAACATATCACATCTTGTAATATACCATCATTACAAACATTCAGACAATTTTCTCGTATTTTCTCTTTTTATTTATAGTCTCTATATGAATCTTCACATATATTTTTTTTAATCATATATATATATATAATTATTTATCTTTTCAAATATAACGTGATAACTATTTTTTATAACATTTTTTTTTTCACATTATTGCACACATATTGATTTAAAGCAATTATAATTATTTTTCATGTTTTTTTTTTTGTTTTTTTTTTAATTATATGTTTTCAAAAATTAAAAAAATATATATATAATTAAAATATTATTTAATTAAAAAATAATGATTATTTATATAATAAATAGGATTCCAGAAGTTAAAAAAATAATCTTACAGTAGTTGATCAAATTTTATCCATAAAAATTAGTGAGGTTAATTTAAAAATTGCATGGAGTCATAATAAGTTTCAAAATAAAAACCTCCAATATTCTTTAAAAATATTATTGCATTAATTAAAATATACATATAATACTGTTTTAACAACTTAAAAACTGAAGTTATTTTTTAGATTAATTTGCATCCAGAAACAGTAGATATTTAATATCTGGATTTTTATTTTATTTTACCAACAACAGAAATTATTTTTACTAGTATTAAAATGATCCGTTTATTAAATAAAATTACAACTTCATATACATGTAATTACTATTACAATAATGTTAGATGTACCCAAAATATAACAAAAACAATGAGGTCTATGGAGAAAATTCTTTCATTATATATACATAGAGAAGTGCCTGTAATATGAGATAATTGAAAAGGTAAAGAACACATCTTCATGACAGACAAGACAAAAAAATAATATTTAGTGCAATTACCGCATGGAATAACCTCAAAATAATAATAATATGAAATCATTTATCCGTGAAAATATTAAAATTAACATATATATATTGTACCCTTTTCGTTAGGTCCAAATGAATTCATTTAGTCAATTTAAAAAAAAAAATTAAATCAAGGATATATTTTAATTGGTATGACTAATGTGTAATATTGACAATGTTTTTAAAAGCTTTGTTATAGTAAAATGAGAGTATTAAATGCATAAAACTATACTAATATATTAAAAATCATCAAGTAAAGCTAAATGGTGTAATTTTGTATGGTTGGGAAAACTGGCCATAGTAAAATAATATATTAAAAGTCTTCTTAAATAAGTGATAAATGCTAAATTTAAAGTAATAACTTAAAATTAAATAAACTAGTGTATTGTGAAATAAAAATTATACTTAATAGTTGTATTATAAATTATTTATTTAAAATGTAATATTTTGTGGGGACAAATGTGTTTAGTTTAATAGTATCAAAATTATTATTCTAAATTCTATTGTTATATTATTATTCTTTAATATATATATATTTGCAAGTAAACATTTATTTTTGTTAGTAGACAGTAATTAAAAAAATTGATACACATTGTCTGATTTTAATGGTCATGTGACATAAATATTCATACTTGTGTCCTTGCAAGTTTTTCTAATAGTTTCAAAATTGCTTTAGAATTGTACTATAAAATTGAAAACATTTGTTGGTTACCAGACAAGATAAAAAAAGATAAAAAATTAGCTATTATAAAATATTTAATTAGTTTTTTAAAATGAATGTAGTTAATAAAAATAGATTTTTAAAAAACAGATTAAAAATGAAGATTGGATAAATTAATGAAATATTATTTTTAAAATGCTATTTTAAAATATTTAGTTGGTATAAATAAAAATGTGAAATTAGTTTAGAATTAAATAATATAAGATCTAATATTTTAAAAAGGATGAGTCACAAATTTTAATTTTAATTTTAATTGTGCAATCATCTTGGTTATATGTAAATTAGATCACCAGCTAAAGATTTAATAGCCAATTAAATGCTCAGTTCAATTTACTATAAAAGCCGATGTCATTTGTTTCTGTGTGCTTTAATAAGTCAATTGTGCTTTAAACAGTCAGTTCTAAACTATAATAATTCAAATCAATTGTGTACTTTTAAACAGCTCTCTTAATAATGTATTATTTGTAAAATATTAAAGTATTGGATAGTGTATTAATTGGAATTATTTTTAAAGAAGAGAGTATTAAAAATTATAAGTTTATTAAGTTAAAATCATGCATTGTTAAAACAAGAAAGATTCCCTGCCAAATAGTCTATTAAAACTTAATCTAGCATTGCAATAACTATGAAATGCATACCAAAAATAATTATATATTTGTGGAAAGAATGGATGGAGGTACAGATATTAAGTGAAAATATATTTCTAAAAATATTAATGGAGAAAATATAATATTGGTTATATTAATATCTCAGACATTGTTGGGAGAATTATACAGAAAAGTTGGTGGGAAATTTAATGTAGATGCATTTTATTGTGAGAAAAGATAGCTATATCTGAAAAATGCTAAGTTATATGGTAAAACTTTAATTTTCAATATTTTGAAAATATTTGTTTTTTTTTAAAGAGTTGCAGTAAATGTTTTAAAGAAAATATTCTTTTAAGAATTTATTATGAACTTTTATTTAAAATGATGGAGAGATAAAAATTGATATTACTGCAAATATATTTTATATGACAAGCTGTTACAATTAAAGAAGACTGCAGTTATTTAATAATATAAAAAAAATGATTTTGGAAAATTATTACCTGGAAAAGAAAAATCCCTGGGTAATTAGAATTATCCTGACAAAATAACTTTATGCTAACTTTATTAAATTATTAAATGTGAATTTTAATGAAACAAAAGTGTGAAATTTTCGTATGAATACGCCTGAATCCATGTAGCTGTGACATATGCATAAAAAGCTCAATACAGGATCCTATGGAATGGGAAAAACTCCAGAGAATTATTTTATAACTTCCCAGTGATATATCAATTTAATAATCATTATCCTGAAAGCTATAAACAATGGACTATAAGTTTTATGAACTTTCATCAAAGGATTAATGATTACTTTTATAAATAATTTCAGATTTAAGAGTTGACTTGATTTTTTTGTGTGCATTATCATTTATGAATATGCTGCACCAAGAAAAAAACTCTGTGTTTTGTTCTCAAGTGTTAGGCAGTGATTGTCATAGTAACAAACATCAGTAGCAAGCATCTATAAGGACTGATAATGAAAATATTAAAAGAAAAAAGAACTTTTTTAAAAAAAATTACTTTATAATGGATTGGAGTTTTTGTGTAAATATGGTTTTAATTATTTTTATGTACTACTAATATTTTTTATTATTATTATTATTATTGTAGGCAGGAAATTACATACAAAATATCTACTAACATAGTATAATAATTATCGTAAAAAATATTTAACTTTCTGTAAAAGTTTTTTTTTTTATAAATATTTTTTTTAGTATGATAGTTTTTGCTGAATAAATGCTATTAGTATTTAATATTTTTATGAAATGTGGACCAGAAAATGTCTAAAATGACCAACTAGCAATTTGTCACTATGGATAAAATTTATAAAATATTAAATCTTACATGATGAATTCATTTTTCTTTTCTTTTGATTGCTTGGAATATTTTATAGTATTATATGTGTGAATGCATTAAACACACATAGAACTTATAATTATTATTGTAAAATATAATTTAGTGGTTTTTTTTAAAAAAGATTTGCATACTTTTCTTTTATATTACTAATGTAATATGATTCAATGATGAAAATAACTTATATGATTCTTTAGTAAATGAACCCTATTATTTTAAAAATGTTTAAAGTAATGATTTAATGCATTGATTCAAAATCATTTGTATTTCTATTGATGAATTTTGAAAGTGAAACAACCTTTTCTTGTTGAATAGTTCTAGATTGTTGAATTCGTATGTGAATCTTGTTTTTTGTTTTAGAAATATGTTTGATAATTTTGGCGATGTAAATTGATAAATCTATTATGAAATTTTAAAGTGGTAGTGACCTTGGGAGTATGAAAAAAAACAAAGGGATGCTTATATGTAGGATTTATGAGAAAAAGAAAGAAATTTTATTATCTTAGTATATTATGCAGATACAGATAAGGAAGCCCTGTAACTTGTATATTTCCATGGGCAGTGTTTCCTTAGTATTGAGTATTAATGTTCCAAAGAACTGAATAAATAGCTTGCACATTATTTTATAGGGGAGATTATTAGACAGAGAAATTGTGCCTCTTTTCTTTATATGCACAGTTGTCATGTTGATTATCTTATATGTTTATGCTATTGAGTTAATACTCTAATTAGTTCTTCATAACTACTCATCTTATTGCTATCATAATTTGTAAAGTTATCGCATAGTACAGAACGGTATTTTGAAGGATAATAATAAATAATTTTGGGAATTGTAGGATTGTTATTTTTGAAATATGATAAGATAGGTTTCTTTTTTTTTTTACTTTGATTTATGTTGAGATCAAATACAAATGAATTTGAAAGTAAACTCAAACTATAAAGATAAAGAATCATAAATAGTTCTGTATTTTATTAAAACTATTTTTTGTAGAAAATATACCATCATCATCATCATCATCAACCATTATCAATCCACTGCAGAATGAAGGTCTCTCCAAATTTAATCCATCTTCACCGATCTTTAGCTTCTCTTCTCCACAACACCCCTGCACATTTTCTTATTTCATCCATCTATCTCACATGTGGTCTCTTTCTGGTTCTTTTACAATTTCTTGGAATCCAGTTTAAAATTTCAATTGTCCATCTATTATCATCTCTTCTAGCAATATGTCCATCCCAACTTCATTTCAATCTTTTAATTTTTTCAATAAGGTCAGTAACACCTGTTTGTTGTCTTACCCATACATTGAGTTTTCAATCTCTTCTTGTTACACCCGACATACATCTCTCCATACTCCTTTGAGTGGTGTGAAGTCTCTGTATTGCTCTTCTATTAAGTGTCCAAGTCTCAGATCCATAAGTAAGAACTGGTAAAACACATTTGTTAAAAACCATCCTTTTCAAACACATAGGCATATTTCCTTTTAGTATCAAGTTATTTCTACCAAAAGCACTCCAACCAAGTTTAATTCTATGATTAATTTCCTCCATTATTGTTTCCATCTGTATTAATAATCTGACCAAAGTATTTGTAACTGTTAACTTCTTCTAATTCTTCATAATCAATCTTTATTTTCATATTTTGAGCAAATCGATTAAACATTACTTTAGTCTTTTTAACATTTATCTTTAGTCCTACTTTTCTACTTTCATCTGCTAACTCCTGCAACATTTCCTGCAGCTCTGAAGCATTATTTTCAAAAACAACTACATCATCTGCGAAATCTAAATGACTTAAATACTCTCCATTTACTTTCACTCCTTTAGTTTCCCATTTTAATCCACAAAATACTTCTTGCAGCACTGCTGTAAAGAGTTTTGGAGATATGGAGTCACCTTGTCTTACACCTTTCTCAATGTTGATTTTTCCAGTATCATTATGTAATCTAATTGTTGCTGTTGCATTTTTATAAATATTCTTTAAAATATGACAATATCCTGGATCTATACCTTGATGATCCAATGCTTTAATCACTGAAGAAATGTGTATAGAATCGAATGCCTTTTCATAATCTACAAATCCAAAACATAATGACAACTCATATTTGTTTGTCCTTTCTATGACTTCTCTCAATACCTGGATATGATCTATTGTACTAAAACCACTTTTAAATCCAGCTTGCTCTCTTGGTTGGTGGAAATCCAAAGTTCTCTGTAGACGAGTTGTAATTATTTTGGTAAAAATTTTATATAAATCTGATAAAAGGCTGATAGGTCTGTAACTTCTAATATCTTCTTTATCACCTTTTTTAAATATTAATATTATTACTGCATTTTTCCAATCTTCTGGTACATCTTTATCATTTAGACATTTGGTATATAACTTTGCTAAAATTGTTTCTATTTCTTCACCTGCTTCTTTTAATATATCAATTATAATTCCATCATTTCTTGGAGTCTTTCCTTTCTTCATACACTTAATTGCATGTCTCACTTCTTCATTTAAAATTCTGAGCAATTCGGAAGATGTAATAGATATAGGAGGTACTTGCTCTTTATTACTATATAATTCTTGATAAAAATCTTCTACCAATTTCATGATGTCATCTCTCTTTTTAGTAATAATTCCATCTTTTTTTCTTCCTGCAGATATAAATTTCCTACCAATACTAAAATATTGTTTAACATTTTTGAGACTTTTATTTTCTTCTACAGCTTTCCTTGCTATTTCACAGTTATACTTTCTTATATCATTTTCAACTCTTTTCCATACCATTTTACAAAATTCGAGATATTCAATTCTTTTTAATACATCATTTTTGTATATCTTTATATGCCTTCTTTTCTTCATAAATTCTCTAGTCTCAGTAGAAATTTTATTAGTCAATTGCTGATTTTTTCTACCAGCTATGTTTGTTGCAGTTTTTAAGAGTGTATCAGTTATTTTCATATTAATTTCATTCAAATCTGAATCATGTTCAAAATCTCCTAACACTTGAAACCTATTTGTAAGTTCTAATTTAAATTCATTAGAATGTTTCTGAAGATTAGGAATATCAACTGTAAATATTGTTTTTCTTAATAATTTTTGTCTCTCTAGTTTTACATTAACACGTAACTTACACCTTACTAATCGATGATCACTTCCTGTGTTAAATTTATTAAGAGCATTACAATCTTGAAATATGTATTTTCTGTTAGTCAAAATATAATCCAATTCTGCTGTACCTTCATTTGGATGCTTCCATGTCCATTTCCTTTTAACATTTTACTCAAAAAATGAATTCATAATATAAAGTTTTTTTTTTTCTGCAAACTCCACAAGTCTATGTCCTCTTTCATTTCTATTACCATAACCAAACTTACCTACAGCAATTTCATCTTTCATTTGTCTTGAAGGCCTTAAAGGAACCGAGCAGGGCAAGTTCCTAATGTCCACTCCATACGTTCTTGTCGTTGCAGCTGTTATTACTATGTGATTATTAATATAGTATACGAACATGGATGGGCTGCTCACCAACATGCATTAGCCAGCATGGTGAGTTTATTGGCTTTTTACCTCTGAGTTTAAGATCAAGAAACACCATGGTCTTTCTTCTCAGTGCCTGATAAATGTTTGTGTAAATGATAAATATTTTTCCAATACATATATACAATTATGACAGACAAAAATAAAGCATGGTCCTTATTCTCAGGAGGCTGTAAAGTCACCAACCAAGGCAGCGGTTGGTGGCCAAAGGTGGAGGGTGCTAAGAATCCCCTGATTGCGGACCTAGGCTGCCATTTGATGATGACTTTTTATTTAGGTACTTACAACTGCAGATCACTTTCAAGTGAAGGAAGATTGCAAGAATTAGAAGAAGAACTGTCTTATATTAAATGGGACATTATTGGACTTTGTGAAGTTAGAAGAAAAGGAGAAGAAACAATTGATTTAAAAAGTGGACATATACTCTATTATAAAGGCACACATATTGGAAATACAAGTGGAGTAGGATTCATTATAAATAAAAAGTGGAAGAACAATATTGATGGTGTATCGGACAGAGTGGCAAGATTAGTTATACAACTTAATAGCAGATACCAAATGCAGATAATTCAGGTTTATGTCCCAACAAGTTCTCATAGTAATGAAGTAGTAGAAGATTTTTATATGGATGTACAAAAGGCTTTTGATCAGAGTAAACAACTTTTTAAAATTGTTATGGGAGAAAATATATAAGTGATAATAAATTATTCACGAGACTTTTTGAATATTTTTTGAATATTCTAATTAATTATACATGTAATGCATATTTTTAAAAAATAATACATCCAGAGAAATAACATAAAATAGAACAAGTACTTTTTTTGTAAATATTATTTTTATGTTTAGAACACGCATAAACACACACATAGGAATTTTTTATTAAAATAATGCCAAGCAAGATGTATAAAGTATGTTAATCATATTATTTTATCAAGTCCATTTTTTTATTATTTAACGAACTAAAATAAATATTTTTTTAATAATGTCAGCGCTATCATAATAAAAGTTGTTCAGCAGTTTATGTTACATGTTTTAATTCAAATCTAACACGAAAACTTTGCGTGCAAATAAAAATACTTGTAAAAATAATATAGGCACTATTGCACCTGAACGCAAAGCTATTTTATACTTAAAACAAAATAAAATAATACTATTCTGTGAGCGCTTTCAAGAGACGTACTCTCATCTTTATAGCTCTTAGTGAATTAATTATATGCAATTATGCAAAGTTCAAGGTTAATTGCTCCATTTTCTTGATATTGTGAAACATGTGTCCTTGCGGTTGATAACGTTGCAATCTATCGATATGAAGTAGGCCTCCACTTTTCTTTTCAAATCGTGCCTTTCTTTGCAGACCAGGCTGACATCAACCGCAAGGATACATGTTTCACAATATCAAAAAAATGGAGCAATTAACCTTGAACTTAGCATAATTGCATATAATTAATTTACTTAGAGCTATGAAGATGAGTGCATGTCTCTTGAAAGCGCTCGCAGAATAGTATAATTTTATTTTGTTTTAAGTATAAAATAGCTTTGCGTTCAGGTGCAATAGCGCCTATATTATTGTTACATGTTTTGTATATGCTTACAGAAAACATTGTAATACAAGTCAATTGGTAGATAATATATTTTAAGCTATAATTGTATACATAATTATTATTAGTAATATTATTATGATTATTATAAAGAAATATGAAAAGTTATAAGTCGGAGTAAAGGCTTACGTACTTGTAGATTTTATTATTTTATTTTTTATTTTGAAATGAAGAAGTATGTAATTTACCTAAGATGTAATTGTAAATAGTGTACATCGTTATTTTTGTTAAAACGTTTTATAATAAAATTTTGTTAAACTTGTTTTATAAAGCTCAGTGTTGTGTTGATTATTCACACTAAATATATATGATCTCCGTATATATAAACCAAACATAATATTTGCACAGTATGGATATGATTATTTACTTAAGAAGTGATAGTGTGTTCTTAATATAATTTATTTGAGAAGTTTTCATTTTACATTATCATTATCATTATGGTCATAAATTAATTATATAATTTATTGTATAGAATTATAATATTATTCGTTGCCACATTCTCAGATTATCAGATTATATTACATTCTATTTAAGATGCCACATGAAAGCTAAAAGATTATACTATATTATTTATTATTGTTATTGCTATTATACTTCCATAACATTAACATTGATAATTATAAATTGAAGATGATTATTATTATTATTTGTTATTATTATTAGTTAGGTGTAGTTGAGGGTGATATAAAATCCCTTATCATACTTGACTACAGAATATTATAAGTTGAGTAGAATTAGTTTAAAGAACCTGAGATTATTATAGTCATATTATTTTGAATAAAGAGATTAGGAATTATTTAATAGCATTATATTTAATTGATTATTGTTTTAAAATCGTAATAATGCTATGGATTTATTATTATTTGAGATAATAGAAGGGGATAGTATCCTTATGCCATTGAGGTTGTATACTGTGGGATATTGGCTCAATGTAATTCTTTACTACTTGTACTTCACTTCATTGTCTCATGATTTATTAATATTTTATTTATTTAATTTTATAAAACTGAACCATTTTATTATTTCCTATTTAATTTGAGCTAGTTTAATAATAGACAGTACCATAGAATATCTTTATTATAGATTATAAACCTTTTAACCGAGCATAACTATTTGTCTGATCTAGTCCTATTTTATTATTATTATATATTTCCTGGAAGTGAGGGTACAATATATATATATATATATATATATTGTAATGGGCACATACACCGTTACATTATTTATTTTAAAAATTAGACATTGAAAAGTTTGCATATAAAAACTTCTTTTTTAAGAATTAAAAATTGAAAATTAAAAATCATCTAAACTCTAATATATAAAATCGCACAGATGAAAAATTATTAAAATAAAACTTTATTAAAAAGAGAAAAAAGTATTTTAAAAGCAAAAACTTAATAAGATTTAGAGATAAAAATATATCTTTAAGTTTGTAAAATAATTTAATTAATTCTATTGTATAAAATGGAAATGATTATTTTAATTAGTAAATGTAAGCTAGCCCTTGGGCATTGCAAAAATGTATAATTAAAAGTCAGATAGGAAAGAAAAACAATGGGAACAGAATGGCCAATGAAAGAAATCCCTCAGGAAACAGACCAGAATGAAAAGATCATCATCGTCATGACATAATGTCCACTGGATCCGAAAGTTTATTATAAAAGTGAGTGAAGAAAGAGCTGGGAGAGAAGTGATATGTGTTAAGTCAGAGAGAGTTGGAAGAGAAGGGATTGAATGTCACACTTTCACTTCTTTCAGTTGTTCTAAAAAAATGAAATATCATTTTCCCATATTGCAGACTATAAGACATCTGGGTCCAGCAATAAAATAGCAGCTAAAATAAAGGACCAACAGCTAACTGCACTCAGATCTCCTTTAGACTTCGGGGGAATTAATGCTGGATCCCAAATGGCAAGCAATGGATAAAGATGAACATTTTAAAAATCATAAGAACTTTATAAACATTTTCAAAACAAACTCTAAATTCTAAACCTTTCAAGATTATAGAAATAGAATCCTATCTGACCAACTTAATTTATTAATAAGTAATTTTGTTTGATGTATTTTTTTTATAAATCATTTCCATTTATTGATTTTGTTCTTTCAAAATTTTATTATGATTTTTTTTTGTATAAACAACCTTTTATAAATGTTAAATTTAAGTCGGGCATGAAGGATTGCATAGATTCACAAAATTATGTTAGTTTAAAGGAGGGTAAATCTTAGGTTATTTGTTTCGTAGTTAAATTGGGTCAATGGATGGGATATATTGGTGTATTTAGTAGATGTAGTATGAGGTTCACTACAGGCAGGATCATATTATATGCTGCACACACCCTTTTTGCCTATGGAATGGGATGGTAAGACAGAAAACGCAGTCCCTTCCTATGGTGTTTTTTTATTGCTCTTCTCATCAGGCAGATGTAGTATTCCTGTCCGAATGAGAGTCAATGTCTTCTAACCAGGCTGTTCAGATGTACATTCATGACAGTATGGTATTTTGTGCTGTCGTATTCGTGCTGCATTGAATACATCGATATATCAGATAGATTGGTGTTGGTTTGACTGCAAACTTTTGGCCTAAGGTTAAATAAGGGATATAATTTTTTGTTTCAAATGCAATCTATGTAGTCTATTCATACTTGACACACTAATAAATATTAATGTCATCTGTGCGAACTTAGAAAATAAAGTTTAAACATAAATTAAATTTTAAAAAACAAAGTTAAAATGTGAGTTAAATTTTAAAGGAAAGTTCTAATGTTTTATAAAAGGAAAATTTTAAAGTAAAAGTGATTCTAAAATGATTCAAAATTTATATGTGCATAAATAAATGTTTGTGTTAATTACTGGCAGTGGCTTAATTTATTTTATTTTTTTAAATATTAATATATTTTGATAATATATATCTTTATCATAAATCTCTGTGTCTCCCTGAGCTAGTGACATTGGGCTAACGGTCGGTCAAAATATATAAAATATTTTTTTAACTTACGTATCTGCCTACTATATAAATTTTCTAGATTCAAATGCCTAGTGGCACCCTGTAGTGCTGATATGGTAAGACTCAATTGATCTCTAAATCCCGATCATTATAATATATATATATGCATGTGTGTTTGGGAGATGATGATTTGTTCTGGTTCATCATAAAATATGTATATTCAAGGCTATTTGCCTTTACCACATGTTTGTGGTCAGGTGTATTGATTATATAAGATAAAGTGGATAACTGAGGAGAATTTGAATGTCTGTGTTCAAATCACTTTTAATTGTGTCTAGCATAAGTATGGACACTGTACTTGTATTTATATATTGTATATTCTATTTAAAAATATTTTGCAATAAAGTTATATTTTTAGTTTTTATTGTGATTTTTATTCTCATTCATATATTTTAATTTCGGTTTGATAAATATCTGTAAGTATCAGCTATTTTAATAGGTTCTATTAGAAATTATTATTTATTTAAAAAATGCATTTTATTTTATTCCCTCTTTAGAAATTAGCTCCACTATACCTCTCAATAAATATTTTAAAAACTTAATCAACTGTATTTCTGGTATTCTTGTCATATGGACTTGTTTAGAAAGAATAGGAACATTAATTATGGATATGTAATGGACAAATATCCTGATTTACTTGGTGCTCATAAATTAAAAATAGTTAAACATTAGAACAAATAAATAAACTCTGATGTACAAATTAGTTGATGATGTAAAAAAAAAAAGAAGTCTTATATTATTACATGACTCAGTTTTTAAGGTTGTAAATAAAAAATAAAGAGCTCATTTAATTTGCTCTAACAAGCTTTATTGATAAATGCCAGCTAAACAAAGCATTTAAAAATCTCTATATTGAAAACTACTCTTTAACCTCAGAGCAACGGTTTCATGCTTTGGCATTCCTCAGTGAGACACTAGGGTAGTTTCAAACACTAGATCTAAAAATACCAAGACTAAACCAGCATTTATCTAAAAGTTAACAATTAAATAGAAAATCTGAAATTTTTAGACAACTAAATGTCTTCAAACCCAGCTACATAACTTAAATAGCTACATTGGGGCTGGGGGATATTCAGCCAAACCATGTATTAATAGCCTTAGCAATATAACAGTGCTTAAGACTTTAAAGCAAACATTATAAATAGTCAACTGAAATCAAAGTCATATATCACATGACTCAATTTTTAAGCTTTTCAATAAAAAAATAAAGATCTCTGCTACTTTGCTCTAACAAGCTTTATTGATAAATGCCAGCTAAACAAAGCATTTATCAATAAAGCTTATTAGAGCAAATTAGCAGAGCTCTTTATTTCAAGATAGAGATTTGTAAATGCTTTGTTTAGCTGGCATTTATCAATAAATTTTGTTAGAGAAAATTAGCAGAGCTCTTTATTTTTTATTTACAAGCTTAAAAATTGAGTCATGTGATATAAGTCTTTGATTTTTGTTGACTATTTATAGTCTTTGCTTTAAAGTTTTAAGCAATGTTATATTTCTTAGGCTATTAATATATGGTTTGGCTGAAGATCTCTCAGCTCCATAAAGCTATTTAAGTCAGATAGCTGGGTTTGAAGACATTAGTGTGTCTAAAGATTTCAGACTTTCTACTTAATTGTTAACTTTTAGAAAAATGCTGGCTTTGACTTTGTGTTTTTAGATCTAGTTTCTGAAACTATCCTAGCGCCTCACTGAGGAGTGCCAAACATGAAACCATTGATTTGAGATTATGGAGTGGTTTTCAAGATAGAGAGTTTAAATGCTTTGTTTAGCTGACATTTATCAATAAAGCTTATTGGAAAAAATTGGATGATGTAATATTTCCTACTTTTTATTGAATGAAATATGTAACAGAAGTGTTTGAGTAACAAAAGTTGTTCTTTATTCATTATTGTTTGTTATATATGCTTGCTCAACTTATACTGTTACAATATATTTATATTGTAATGTAGTTTTCACGAGTAAAACTGTTCAACAAACACATTAAACATATCTACCGTTATCTATTATAACAATATGATTATTACTATATTTTTTCACTCAGTTGAGGATGCTATCGAAAAAGGCGTTAGATTTATTTTATTAAATACGGTTATTCCCGAAAACATGTGTCATAATATATATATATATATACTAAAGCAATATATAATCTGGTTAGTGATACAGTTAATCATCCTTATTTATAGCTAACTAATGCTTTCCAGATCATTAGCCCAATTTATTCTAGTATCTCACATTTAGCGTTTCATCACAAACATTACATATCTAGAGAATACACATTTTATTTTATTTCATCTTCAGAAATTAGCTCTACTATATATCTCCATAAATATTTTAAAACACACGAGAACTAATATCACTTCTGTTGATATGGGAAATTTAAGAAAAGCAATTTTAATACAATTTTCTAAAATGATAATTTTAGTTTTTCATCACCAATTTTCTTCTCTTCACAAGAGTAAAATAAAAAAAAAAGATTTATGCATATAAGCAACTTCCTGTGTACTTAAATACTTTATAGACTTGGCATTTAAGAGGAAAAGATTTTTTTTTCACTGGCAAGGGTTGTCATAACAATGACTTAAGATTTAAATATGGGTGGAGTAAACTTTTTTTTTAATAGACAAAATGGGCATTTAGTTAATCGTAGTTAGGTGTAATAACAAAAATAGCAAATTGTTTATACTTTTACCATCTGGTAAGTGACCATCCCCAAAATTTAACTGTTCTCAGAAAAAAAATTGATCTTGCTATCAAAAATTATATACAAATGTATACATTCAACAATCACAACAACATGGCTGGATACACATCAGTTGAGATATTTTATAGCATCATTTCACTTGGCATAAATAAAAATTTAAATTTACAAAGTAATTAATTTCACTACCTTAAGAAAGCATTTCATGTAAGAACTTAGAAGGGAAAATAAAGGGTGATATATTTTTTTATCTGAGAAAAGTGGACTTTTGGAATTAAAGAACATTGCATTTATTTATAAGTGTTTTAGATATTTATTTTTCTATTGTTTTAGAGATTCATCTTTCTATATTTTTACAGACTTATTAGCTTTGTAAATTATATATAAACATGTCTTTGAACATATATTTGAGGATATTGTGGTAAAATAGATGTTTGAAATAAATAAAACATGTATATAAATTTAAATATATCCGAGAAAAATAGTTTATGTGTACTTTAAATATTACAATTTAAGCTATATATGCCATTCAATTGGAAAACTGGATATATCACAAATGCATCTTGAGTATGAGAAAGATTACTTTTACTTCTAGTCTTTTGCATGGTTGAAATAAAACTGAGCAAAGATGCAAAATGCACTAAGATATATTGTAATGAGACAGTCATATGCAATAGATTGGAAGTGTGAGTTATGCCCCCATGATTGGTCACACCATATGTCATGGGATGAAATCTATACAGCTATGCTCTTATTTAAGAGCTCCACAGAATTCAGCAGCATATGTAATGGATGATCTATTCTCTTTGAGAGGTGAATTTAATTATGGCCACCCACATAGTCCGTCAGGTATGACATTATACATGATAAGGCAATTTGGTTATTTGTTGATTTATCTAAGTTTTAGGAAGTAGATCCATGATGATTAATGAATGAGTGGGATGGAGTTTACACTTGCATAACTTATCTTACTTCATCTCTTCATGATCATCATTATACCACAGAGTTCAAACTCAGGAAAAATGTACAAGTATTCTATTTCAAGGAATGATTATTCCATATCTAATGAGTGCATTGAATATGTGTATAGTGTGATTAATTGAAAAATTGAAAAATCAAACAACAGACAACAAATTTGATTTAATATTTTATATTTAACAAATACATTTTGGTGATGATCGTTGTTCATATTTTTTATAACAAAGTTGTGTATGTATTTAACATTTAATGACTGTATAGACATAGCTTCAATTGTGTTCATTAACTATTTACTAACCTATCCCTTTGATCCCTACAAAGGATGATCATTCACCACTCTAATATATTAATTTCAATCTTGCATTGAATACAATATAAAAAAGAAACCTATATTTTGACAATTAGCTTTGCTAACTAAAATTTCTATCATCAATTTCTAATTAATTTTTGATCCGTTCATCAATATTTGATAATGTGTTGAAGATTGCTCTTATATTCTAAATCCCCTCTTATTCTGATGTCATATAAATTTTCAATAGTTTCTCTTCCTCTTTCCTTCTTTATTTTCACTTTTCTAATATATAAAATATAATAACCACATTCTACTCTTTTAAGAGTGGAATGTGGTTATTATATGTCATATAAATCTATGATAGAACAGACTAATCATTCAAGGGTTTAGTCATACATTCTGAGCAACAAATAATTAATAACTAGGTTAAGTGAACACAAACACTGAACATAAAAATATTTTAACTGTCAAAGTGTGAGCACTTAGTATTGCGTAAAAGTAAAGTCTCACCTTTCATGTCAGTAAATTATGGTATCAATTGGCAAGCAGTTTCAGGAATCTGCACCTAAATTTTATTATTAAATGAAAAATAAAAAATAGAATTGATGACTTCCTCCTTCTAGAATGATTGATCATTGGATGGATTGAATTTATGTTTCAAAAAAAGAAACCAATTTATCAAGCAAAATAGAAATAAAAAATGTATAAAAATATAATTTACAATGTCGTTCCAGCATAATATAGTCATAGTTCAATGTCTTGTAGTTCACATTGTGAAATGTCCAAGTATCTTTGCTTTTAGGAATGTTTCTTTGCAGGAACTGGATGGTAGTTCATCGGATAATCTTTGGTTGCCATCTGAGTCTTCATGTTGGTGACTCAGAATTTTATAAACTATCATTCATATGTTAAGATAATTTCTTTACTTGACTGTAATGCATTGTAGATCTTTTGTTAGCATGGTTATCATAGATGTTAATTTTAAATGAAAATCATATCAGGAACTCTTGTTTGTATGATGATTAGCTCCATCCCCATGATGTTTTACCAGTTTCTAACCATGCATGATTTGTTCTTTTCTAGCTTATAATGTGAATTAAAAGTATAAACTTTATAGAATTTATGCAGTTTTTTAAATCAACTTTTTCAAATTGCAATTGTAGAGGCTTATGAACTTTAATATTAAGGACAGTTCATATAAACATCACATGACCACCATCTCTTATGCTTGTGTATAACTGTTATTAAAACAGGCAAAACTCACTATACGTATTGCCACACACAGGAAGCTAGAGTAATCAATGGATGTCAGAAGGCCACAAGCCAGAAACTAGTCTGTGGATATTGGATGAGTAGGCTAGATGGGAATTTTATGCACAAACCTTCTAACATCCATTGATTACTCTAGCTTGTTGTGTGTGGCAATATGTATAGTGAGTTTTGCCTGTTTTAGATAGTTAATATAAAAAATAAATTGATTTTAAGAATTTATCAAGTAACCTTTCTTGATGACATAATTTATTTGTCTTCCTTTTTTTTAAAAAAAAAAATTGCCTTATAGCATGATGGTTTTATAAACTGTAATATTAATAAGCCAATAAGCTAATGCACGTGCGCTTTGTAGATTTAACTATATAAATGAATACACTCACTTTCTAAACACAAGATAAAGTCTTGTGAAAAGATAGAATTAATCCATCTCTCTTTTTGACCCAAATGTTTATGTATGGGAAAAGAGCATGAAGACATTAATCAATCACTTTAAATTACTTTTCACTATGCCTGAATGAATAACAATTGTGAAATTTTTAGAATTTACAATACATCATTTTTATTAAATTAAACATATGTAAATAAGACATTTATTTTATATAGCACGATGTTTTTATATAAACTGTAATATTAATAAGCCAATAATCTAATGCACATGTGCTTTGTAGATTTAACTATATAAATTAATACTCTCACTTTTCAAACACAAGATAAAGTCTTTGTGAAAAGGTAGAATGAATTCATCTATCTTTTTGACCCAAACGTTTATGTACGGGCAAATCATAAGTATTTGGAAGTGAAAGCATGAAGATGTTAATCAATCACTTTAAATTATTTTTATTATGTCTGAATAAATGATGGTTGTGAAATTTCTAGAATTTACAATATGTCATTCTTATTAAATTAAACATATGTAAATAAGACCTTTATTTTATACAGTGTGATGTTTTTTTTTATATATAAACTATAAGATTAATAAGTCAATAAGATAATGCACATGTGCTTTGGAAATTTAACTACATAAATGAATACCTCACTTTCCAAACACAAGATAAAATCTTTGTGAAAAGGTAGAATGAATCCATTTTACTTTTCAATCAAACATTTATGTATGGGCAAATCTTAAGTATTTGGAAATGAGAGCATGAAGATGTTAATCAATCACTTTTAATTACTTTTTACTATGCATGAATGAATGATGCTTGTGCATTAGCTTATTGGTTTATTAATATTACAGTATATTGCCTTATGTTTGTTTTATTAATGCATAAACTTTAAGTTCATGCTTTTTATTTATTGTTGCTGTAATTTTGATCTTTATAGAATTTTATGCTGGATTAATTATCACATGCAAAAAATTTAACATTTATGATTTCCTCCTTTTTTCCCAAGGTTTTTGCTTGGTTGTGGTTAAGAGTTTGGTATACATCTAAATCAGTATTGTCAATAATATAATTTTAACTGACAATTTTACACAAATTTATTAATATATAATTAATAATATGTTTTTGATGACTGTTGGGGTTAATGATTGCGTGGTCGGTTTAAATGTATCCTTACATTTCCCTCTACTTAAGACATTAGAATAAATATATTTATTTAAATTCTCAAGTTTATTTATTTTTTTAGTTATTCTTGAGTAGCTTGGTACATACATATTCACACATTTTATTACACTAAAATGGATACCAATGTAGTGATGTACTTTTTTATTATTATTATTCATCCACCTATAGCTATTTATTTTAAAAATTATGTTGAGGATTTTTAAATTAAAAAATATAGAATTAATTTTTTTAATTTTTTTTTTAAATTATTATTATTATTATTATTATTATTATTATTATTATTATTATTATTATTATTATTATTATTATTATTATTATTATTATTATTATTATTATTATTATTATTATTATTATTATTATTATTATTATTATTATTATTATTATTATTATTATTATTATTATTATTATTATTATTATTATTATTATTATTATTATTATTATTTCAGATTAAATTTTTTTTTCCATCTACTCTTTCTTAAATTTTGGTTTATGTCATATCTTGGTATGATTATGTTAGTTGGGGATCTGATCATTACTATGTATAAGTGCCTACTGTAGATATATAAGTGTGTATGTGTTTAATAGCATTAATCCTGATGTTATGTGAGACTTATTAGATTTATTTTAATGGTATCTAAATGGCTTAGTATCCATTTTTGTCTGAATGGTGGACTCATCTGTTACTTATACTAGACCATTTTACATGAAGTACCACCATCAACTGTTCCCAGAATTTTACCCTAATGTAATTTTATCTTATACCTATTAGAAAATTAATTGTTTGAGGAAATTAATTTGTTTTCCTTGAAAAGGTTTTAGTATATGGACATTATATGGTCCATGGTCTTCACCTCTGTAATTCAGCCAATATATGTTTGGACCTGCATATTTGATGATAGTGAAGAGTCCATCATAAGAGTTGCAGAATTTATAGAATATGAACTCTTGTAGTTTACTAACATGTGATGTTTTTAAACACCTTGTCACCTACATTGGATTGGTAGTCTGTTTTTATTTTATTTTTGTTGTGTTTATGGACCATATGTGTTATCCTTTCATATGTTTCCCTCTGTATCTATAAGTAGTTTTGTAGTTGCCAGTATGTATTTTTGGAATAAAACCAATATGTTTTGGTTCAAGTATAGTCAAATGGGTGTGAACCCTGTTGATTCATTTATATTCCACTTTATGTAATCAACTATATGTTGTGGGTGCTTTACCCAATATTTATGTCTGTTCTCCAAATAGGTCCTGAATAATGTCCAAGTTTCTGCATTATGCGTTCATAAGGGTTTGACTGCAGATTCCTAATGGAGATTAGCTCATGTTTTATTTGTTGTTTTACTAACCATTTATTCTATTCTTTGGATAGAAAAATGGTACAATGATACATTAAGTTTGTTTCTGGCTTTTCAACTTTTTTAAAATGGAGGGTGACTAATATTTTGATGGTATGTGTAATATTAGCTTGGGGTATTGGGTAAGCTGCCACAAATTTCAAAAAGATATCATAATCTACTAATAAATACTTTTGTTTATTTCATGGAGCTAAAGTTCCATAAAAATCTATAGCTAAGATCTCATTTGGATATTCTGCTATGATAGATTTTGTTTACTGGTTTGGATTTTAAGCATATTTGACAATTTTGTATTTCTTTTAGGATGTCATTGTACATCCTGGGCTAGTAAAACCAAAATTTTAATGATTGTTCAGTGTTGTGAGCTCTGTAGTGCCCATATAAACAATATACATATTGTATGAGTGGTTTTTTTAATATTTCAGGTATTACTACCCTCCAGTTATCTATATCATTGTTTATTTTATATGTCATGATCTGATTATCTAACTTATATTCATTAAGATTTTTGGTTGTGTACAGAATTTACTCTCCTCTTAAGGTTTTAATGATTGGCATTAATTCTTTATCATTAGATTGTATATTATGGATGTATACTAAATCATTTTATACATTGTCATTAAATATTAGACCAATGTTCATAATGTAGGCATTATCTCCCAATAGATGCTGCTGTTCTGATTACGTGGATTTTGACTTAGTACATCAGCAACAATGTTTTTCAAATCATTTACAGTACTTGACTGTATAGCTGAATTCTTGAAACAACAGCCTCCATTTAACAATGTGTTTATTAATTAGGTAGATGGGTTTCAAGAATTTGAGGATTTTATGATCAGTGGTCACTATAACCTCTCATCTGAGAAGCAGTTGTCCAAATTTCTGGAAAACCTACACTATTGCCAGTGGTCTCATTCTCCGTAACTGTATAATTTATTTCTGAACCCTTTAAGAGATGACTGATAAAATAGATGATTCCTGTTTGGTCATCCTCATGGATTTGGAATAAAGTTATCCTTAGTCCATAACCCTGCTATCTGTCTGTATGATACATTGCTTGATAAAATCAGAAAAAACTAACATAGTTTGCTCTATAAATCCTGTTTTAATTCTAGCAAGTGGCTCATCTTGTTCTTCATTCTATTTTTTTATCTTTTCTTATGTGTTTGAGTAATGGTTCCATATGTTCAGAAAATTTTAGGTAGAAATGATTCTAAAAATTACATAATCCTAAAAATGATCTGATTTGTTCTTTGTTGGTGGACTTGGAAAAAATTTTTATAGCACTAATCCTATTGGATGAGGTTTAATCCATTACAACTGATGATGTGACCTAAGAAGACTACTTCATTACAAACTAGAGTACTCTGCTTGAAATTGATCTTTATCATTTTATCATGGCTTTCTTTAAAAAAAAACTTTTATATATTGAAGGTGTTTTTCAATAGAAGCTGATGCAATTATAACATCATCTATATATATCGTTGCTATCTGTTTGATCTCAGGAGATAGTGTTTTATTTAAACATCTTATTAGACCAGCATCAATATTGATAAATCTAAATGACATCCTATTAAATTGGTAAGTAAATGCCTTATGCCAGAATGTTACTGGTGATATTCTGGATGAAGTTCTATCTGCCAATAATTCAAGGTTAAATCATAAGTAGAAAATACTTTCTTATTTCAAATTTCATAAATAATTTGTGTATGGGCAGTGGTATATTCCTATCAGAAATAGTTATTTTGTTTAATTGTCTTGCATGCAAACAAAATCTCATCAACCCATTTTTTTTCTTCACAATCACAATTGGGTTTCAATATGGTGAAGAGCATTTGGAAATTATTCTTGAATTAATCATTTTATTATACGTTTGGATATTTATTCCGATTTGGATTGAAAAGTTGGCCATGAAATAATCTTATTCTTTGCTGAAAACCTACTATTACTCCTGGTATTTCAGAGAATATTATTTGATATTTATCAATAATAGATCACAACTTGTTCACATCATCACTTTTAATTAAATCAGATTCAGCAATTTTATTTTCTATAAGTGCTTTGGGTTTTTTGATAACATGCAATCAATTTCAGTACATAATATTTTGGAAATAATGTCATCTGTAAAACCGCATTACCTACTCTGACTAACTTGTTTGAAAAATCAATCCTACATTTACAGGTGAACCAATGCTATAATTAGATAGGATTGATAAAATTGTAGCATATTACTATCAAATAATATTTAATAAATAATGTTTGATTATAAAATTAATGTTAAAGTCAATTTATTAATAATTTTATTATTGTTAATTCATGTGTGGTTTTATAATCCAACCTATATTATAATGTATATAGGGCTGGCATGATTAAAAATA
Source organism: Epiperipatus broadwayi (assembly GCA_028023455.1). Taxonomy (NCBI): domain Eukaryota; kingdom Metazoa; phylum Onychophora; class Udeonychophora; order Euonychophora; family Peripatidae; genus Epiperipatus; species Epiperipatus broadwayi. Next base: position 6,214,287 of record JAQFVV010000031.1, read on the forward strand.
TGTTAAAAGGTTTACTTAAAAATGTTAAAAAGTTTTTTTAAAAATATGTTACAAGGTTTTTTTTTTCTATTTTTTTAGTAATTAAAAGTAAAAGTTTGGTTAAATAATTCAAAGAGATTTTTTTGTTGTAAACAAGAATTTACTTTAACTGCCACACCTTCAGCAGGTAAAAATAAAACTCATTTTTAAAATCAAACTAATTGCTAAGTGAAATTGTTTAAAACAAGAGGTCTTATAAAAAAATCATTGGATTGGCACTATTCGATAGTCTAAGGAAGGTTATAACACCTCAGAAATCTATCAATAGATTTAAAATCAAAATAATGTAATAGGGTAACATTTAAGTAAATTTTGGAGTTAATGGTTACTGAGACAAAATGAATTCCAGAAGCGTAAGTGCTTGAATTACCAAACAGATAAATAGGCTATATTTTAAACTTAAGAAATCCCAGATCCATTATTATGAAAGCAGTTGCCACCAGACCCACATCAGTTTTAATTCTAAAATGCACAGCTAGTCAGGCACTCTTTGCTGTTGCTCTGAGAGGAGAATGGCAGGGTGTCACTCCCATTCAATGTCTCTACAACATGAACATCACCTAAGAATATCCATCACCTAACCAAGTGAAGAAGATGATGCCACCGGTCATGCAGAAAAGCTCTCCAACCTAAAGATCAATCATCTACTTTCCAGCTGAATAATGACCAGTAAATTTTTTTTCAAAACCACAGAGCTCTGCGTAATTCTTATATAAATTATAAAATCCTAAATCCCTGTTAGCTAACTTTCACTAAAAGTATCTAAATGTAATTAATTAATTGTAACCAAATGTAACTAAAGGTTATATCTGTTTTTAATGTTTAAAATAATAATGTAGTTTATCTAAATTAATATTTCTAAAAGTTACAAATGACCTGCTTATTTTGTAATTTCTTTTCTATGAAGAAATTAATTTAATATTCTTCTAATTTAAATTATATCACTGCGATTATGTCTATTTATTTATTTCTTGATTATTTTAGTTTAAATATTTATTGTATTATATGTCAATGCTTCTTAATTTCAATATATTTTTTCATAAATATTTTATCGCGTTACCGATGTATGCTGCTTCAAAATCATATTCTATAAATAATATTAATTCACTCTGGGCTCGTTGTTATTCTTATTAATTATTGATTGATTTAACTTAGAAATGTGGCTCATTTTAATCAGAAATTCTCAATCTTAAATTTATTTTGTACTAAGAATTAAACTAGCCTTGAAAATATTTATAAGTATATTTGTCAGTTAACTTATTTCTCAAATCCATGTAAAGATACTTTCCCTCCTTAAAATATTAATTAATTAATAAATAACTGAATAGATTAAACTGGATAAAATAAAGACTATATAATTATTTTCATCAGTAGTATATGTATATTATCATGCTACATAATCTATTGATAAAGATAATAAACTATTGTCTTCATAATCTATAATATTAAATTTGTAATACTCCTTTGCTTGGTGGATGAGATTCATGATTTAATTAAATATTTTCTTTGTTTTTCTGCATATATATTTACATATTAAGATGGAGCCACAGTGAAGCCAACACATCTTCCTTTTATAGGGTAATGCAGTAGAAAACACTGATTTTAAGGCCAGGCTAGCATGTAAGTCCCCCACCACTTTTGAACTAAATGTTTTTTTTATTTCATAGACATGACAATCAGTCCCAGGATACCAGTGTTTGTTGCAACAACCCTTGATTCCTTAGTCCATCTGCAGAGTGACTTTTATTTTTGTTATTTGCCTGTGCCGTAGCACATTGGTAAATCTAGAGCAGCCCACTCTATCTCCTTATCATGTCATATTCAGAATTTATCTGAAATACTCTTGAAAGCCATGTTCAATCTAAGTTATTTGAGCTGATATATAGGTTCACTTAAAGATGTAACAATATTTCAATAATTAAATGCATTATTAGTTGTTAATCAAGGCTTGGTATGATTACTTATATATATAACAGCCACAAGTTTAAATAGAAATTGGCATAACTCTCTCCATAGACATAACATAGTGACATCTCGCTATATATATATATAATATATGTATATATATATATATATATATATATATATATATATATATATATATATATATATATATATATATATATATATATATTGTGACCATCTGGATGGGCACAAGGAATTGACATACTTTGTATCTGCATCGAATAGCTATATTATATAAAAAAAAATGAAATAGCCTTAGAATTTTAAAATTTTTGCTGGAGATTGTTTGAAGCTTACATATGGGTTGCTTATGCTGTTGATTGACCCCTTTATAAATATTCATTATTATTATTGTGGTTAGTGAAGTATTTAATGCCAGAGAGAAGGGTTGTTATTATAGGAATTGGTATATTTGGGCAGGAAAATACAAGGTTATTTTATATTAGTGTAATATTTGGTTGAATGGTTTCAAAATCCTTTATTCATTAGTACTTATCATTTTGTCAACAATTAATAGCCATTTCAATTATATTTAGTTAGGATAGTTAAATATTTAGGTTGCAGTACATGTGCATGCATATATGTCTGTATTATGTGTCATTTCATTTTCATCTTTTAACAACAGCAAACAATACTACATGTACAATAAAAACATTTAAATTACAGTAATTATCTTAAATAATTTAACAAATATATATTTCTTTCCAATGATTAATAGATAGTTGAATCAATGGATTATTTTACAAATTAAATAAATTATTAATCATTTTTGTTTAATAGTTAATTAATATTCATTTTTCTTTCAAGTTTGTAAAAGCTATTCATTTTATTATTATTTTTGTCTTGATTTAATCAAAATGATTTTTTTTTAGAAAATATTTTTTTTTGAATATGTAATTAGCTTAGATAGAAAAGAAGCGTGGGAGTAACCTTGTGAAACGAAAATGACCTTTTTGCTAAAGAGAGCTATTTAACAAAGATCTCCAGTGAAAAATTTGCATATTATGTAATGTAATTGTAGCCAGAAAAAAACAGTTGCTGAAGTCAAATTGATTTTAAAAAAAACTTTGGAGTAAAAACATCGAAAGGATCTTAAGAAATTTATTATGGGAAGAGTTGGCTAAAATGGAATTCTAAATTTTCAAAAGGTACACAGTTTATTTTTCTCTTCTCAATTTAAACGTTTTGAATTAACCTTATCATAACTATTGTTCTTTTAAAAATGTATGTTGATAACGTCCAGGCTACACTACTTCATTTAATTGTCATTTTAAATAAGAATAAATTGCATGAATATTATTGTTGTATCACTAACCAACATGTGTATTTTAATATATCTGGGAAACACATGCAGAACTATTTTACAGAATATATTTTAATTCTTCACTATTTTCCGTGTTATGTTTTTGTGAGGATTAAACATAGAATTAAGAATACACATATTTTGATAAATCATGCCATGTTAAAATTCATCACAAAGAGATAACAGTATTTATTTATCTGGTATTTCTGGAAATAAGATGTATTTTAAATGAAGGGAAAAAAATGTGAGTTACTTCAAATTAAGTATTTGCTTAAATCGAATGGAAGAATAGAAATGCAGGTAATTTTTGTTCTCTTCGATAAAGATGGAATATAAAACAAAGTATTATTAATTGTGGAATTACTAAGAAACCATGGTATCTTAATTGACAATATTTAAGAATAAACCATGTGTATAATATAGTATAAAATGTTAAATGCTATTCAAGAAAACTACGAACAACAATTGCGTATTTAATTTAGCACTACAATGGAGAATGTGTTATATTTTCAGTATAATAAAGAAAAAATTAATTGCTTGTGTGTGTGATTTGGTACCTCAATTAGATATGCTATAAACACTGGAGGTGCTGGTCAGGTTCAAGTTATGATTATATTTTTTAAGTTATCCTGCAGAAGTTTATTTTATTTAAATTCAGTTTGAAATGTGTCCCATATTGTTTCATAAACGTGGAGCAGAGCTTTGCAAGTGAAATTTTATTTTAAGTTACAAAACAAATAACTTTTGTTTCTTTATTTTTTTTTATTGCTTGTCATTATTAATGTATATTATTGATAATAGGCTTACTTATTATTATGTTTTGTTTATAATTTGGGTTATTTTGATCTTCAAGATCGCTTCCGAAGTGTATCCAAATGAGGAATACGCTGGTAAAAATTGATTGTGTACAAATAGGTCTTGTTGTTCTTTTACAAAGGTAAAAGAAAGAAATATTTTTTTAAATATATTATTAGAGAGTTTTATATTTATTTTGTATACTTTATTATCTCAAAGTGAGAATTTTGTTCTTTTTTAAATCAATGAACGTATAATAGAAATAGTTTTCTAGATATGAAAGAAAGTTTGTTTGTAATAATTATAACTATTAAATTTTAAAAGTAACCTAAAGTTTATTCTGAATTAAAAGTTATACCTTAAAGCAATATTTAATTACCATGTTGCCTTTATAGTGTGTAATTTAGAGTTGATTTTATATATACTTTTATTCACAGGTGTGTGTCTGTTTTGCACAATTATGACATTTGTTTGATAAAGTTCAGTTTGTGAATATTTTTATGTATAAATTTCTGATTCTGTCGTATTCTACTGAATTGAATGGATTAGTATATTATCTGTATGTATTTATTTGCCAGCGTGTATTTATAATGTTCAATATTTAGAAGAGCTTTGAGAATGGAAAGAAATCTGATTGTGTTATAATGTTTGTAGGGATAAAAGTTTTTTTCTTATTTAGTATATGTTTTTCCATGAGTAGAGCCTAATTTATATTGTTGAAGTATGATTAAATGATATTTTTTGAAGTTAAGCGATGTTTTCTTAGAGCCCTGGTGATGAGGAAAAAGGTTCTCCACCAGTAGTGTATTTAGAAGTAGATGAATTATTGTTGAAGTATGATTAAATGATGTTTAGGAAGTTATGTGACATTTTTGTTATATTCTTGGTGATGAGGAAAAGGTTCCTCAGCAACAGTGTATTTAGAATCAGATTAATTATTGTACAAGTGTTCAGTAAGAGTTTATCTGCTCCTCATGTCGATTCCCTTATAACATATAGTCTGTATAATCATGAAAATATAGCTCTGTGTTAATTAATATGTGGCCAGATAAATTGTTAAATTAATTCTTGATATAATATTAGTGTCTTATTTTATTGATGAATTACGACATTGTCCGAAATAAAGTAATTGTATGACATTTTCTTAATGAATGGAGAATTTGTAGAAAAGATTATTTTCTATCATTGTTGCTTGACACATGCACACACATGTGTAATATAAATAATATCGCGTATATAAAGTATAGAGTTATTGAAATTAAAATGAGAAATAAATGTTTTAAAATACATTGCATTCATTTAAATAGAAGTATAAAGTTATTGAGATTAAAATGGGAAATAAATATTTTAAACTACAGTGTATTTATTTAAATAAGAGGTATAAATCATCAAATCATCAGAATGAACATGATTTTGTTGCTATGCATGAAAGGTATTCGTAATTGAAAGTGATTATTTAGTCAATTAGAAAAAGTTGCTTGGTTGAGAGCCAAATATAATTAATTTGATTTACTTTATTAATCAATAGTAATATCCTCTCAATTATTTTTTTGTGTTAATAATATAACATGTTGTTTATTTAGTGTCATGTAGATGAAACATGTAGGCAAAGCATGTGTTCGAAGTCAGGATATTTAAGTTTTGTTGTTAATTTGCTTTGATAATAGGTATAATCCCAAACTGATGCTTAAAGTTTATTTGATAATTTAAAAATCTGTAAGACAAGTAGTCCAATTATAAATATCATGTTAAACAAAATTTATTTTATTGTAATAAATGATTTATTTTATTTGTTTAAAATCTTAAAACTGTGTCTGGAGTTATTATTGTATACATTCGTGTTTTCCATTTCCACATCTCCACATTTCATAAATCTATTATAAAATAGAGATATTATTTTAGAGTTATAATATTAAATCTGCTGGTGTCTGACAATATTGTTTTTACTTAATCCAAACATTATAAGGAACATTTGCCACTGGATAAACATATTAGAAAGATTGCCAAGTTAGTATATTTGTTAGATGATGATATGAAATTCAAATACCCTATTTCTGTCATTATCTTATCATTGAAACACAGTAGAATATTTTAGTCAATTTGTTTCATTACATTTTTGTCATACTTTAGAATTATAACTTATGGGCCAATGTAGTTTATTTAATTCAACTTTGTTTGTTAAATTCCCTGAGTTCTTATTGTTTATTTCTTGATTGGCATTAAAGTAGATGTTTAGATTGTGATATGCCACATCATAGAATTGTTTAGTATTATAATTATAGTAAGCTGATATATGTTATATTTGGATGAAGGAAGAAATTAAGTTTAAAGTATATTTTAATAGACTGTACCGATAAACATGATTCTTTATCATACAATTAATTAATAAAAAGGATTTACATTATATTTAGTGTTTGTAATATTTCTTCTTTCATTTATTTATCATCATATATCTTATGAACTGCCTATAGCCTCCCACTGAGCTGAGCTGAACATAAACTTAAATACAGAGTCTCAGTAATAATTTTGTATTATATATCTTGTTATATTGTTCTATTCATTAATAGAACTGGTGCCTGGGTATTTCGCTCATGTAATGTATATGAGCAGTGTTGGGAGTGTAGGTTATAATATATATATATATATATATATATATATATATATATATATATATATATATATTGTACTTATATTGATATAGGCACATATAATTTTATCTAAAATTATATTATTAGAATAATTGTTCATAAAAGAAAACATAAAATTAAACGTTGAAGAGTTTATTGCAGCTTGTTTTAGAAAAAAGATAAGAATTAAATAGTTTTCTAGCATTAGTTTTTGAAATAAAAAAGCTACAATTAATTAATCAAAAAAGGGGAGGGGGAGTCTTGGTTTGAGAAATGAAACTAAGGGTTATAAAAGGAAGTAAAGAGTTTTTATTAGTATTTGTAAAAATATAATTTAAAAAGTTAAAACATACAAATCTCTTTTCATTCAAGTTTAATTAAAAAAAAATAATGTTAAAACTAAATAGTAAATTGTATTAAAAATATATGTGCGTATATATGTGCGATTTGTAAATAAATAAAATGTATGCGAAATAAAAGAAGATTATCATTAAAACCACGGCAATGGCTATTAATAAAATAAAACAACACGTTTTATTGCATGGCTATTACTAATTAAGAAATCTTCCAAAACACGTTTATCAAATGATTATCATTGGAATTTGACAACAGATCTTTGCTGGAGATATCAGAAAGACAACAAGGCGCAGGTGTAAATAGACTTTTTTTATCGGACAGGGAATCAGTTCACAAAGTAATTGAGTAGTGCAGTTCAGAAATTAATTGAGCAGTTAACAAACAAAATGCAGTGTTGAGAAGATCTTGGGAATGCACGTTTATCTCCAGCCCAGATGTCCTAGAAAACAGCAGATCTGCCCGTGAAATAATGTCAGCTTAACATCTTAGAAAATCTCCGTCAGTATCTATTTGTCTCCAATAGTAATAATCGTGAAAATAAGGAAACTTGTCAAGGGAAAATCCCAGCTGGCTGGTAAGCATTTATAATGGAAATATCCTCATAAAAGCAGCCTCCAACGAACAAAATTCTACGTCAACATTCAAAAAAGCCTTGGTAAAAACATTTTCTTATTTCATTCTATACTGTAATAGCCATTGCATTGCATTAATTCATATGAATCTTTCAAGAGTCTAATTATATGAATTCTATATCATACATAAATGAACTATTGATGTGTATGATTAAATTTCAAATGCTATGGCATCCTTTATTATCATTATTATGTGTGTACATAAGTTAATATGTGCGTGGTCATTATATCAATATTTATTAGTTAAATTAGAGTGTTTTGTTATTAAATCTATAGGAATGTTTAAACTATTTAGAAATGTTAATTTAAAATATGCGTGTGTTTTATTAGAATTATAAAATGTTTAAATTAAGTAAATAAATGTTAGTTAATAAATTATCTTTAAAATTAAACTATATTTGTCGGTCAATTCTTTTTATCAATTCTTTTTATCAATTCTTTTTATAAATTCTTTTTGCAATTCTTTATCAAGTCTTTTAACCACTAATTATGTATAATCTATTAGTGATTACAAACAGCTGAGCTAGTCATGGATTTAGGCGTTGAGCTAGTGGCCATTGCTCAAAGTGTGTTATTTATTCATCCTTGAATAGATAGCTGGCACCCATGTTTGTACACAAACAAAAAAAAGTCCTTTGAACTTGGTGTTGAACTCAACAGCCGAGAAAAAGCTATGTCCTGGAAATGTACCGCTAGTTATATATTTTATAGCTATCGTTTGGGCATACATACTCTCCGAGTATGTTCTTCTCTGCCTAAGAGGCCGGTGTTTCGAATACATATATTCGAACACGGTTCAATATATATACATATATATATATATATAATACAATACCCTTTATAAAATATATATATATAAGAAGAAACAAAAATTAATGGTAAATACTATATTATAGTATAAATTATTTTGTAGCACTTTCGATTACATAGTAATCCTTGTCAGCTTTAACTGAATTTCAAATTTTTAAACTTAATGTTAACATATATTTCCATAAGCTGTGTATGGCCATATTTGCAGTTTGCCTATTAATAACATCATTCTTATATTTATCAATTAATATTGCCTCTTTAATTTTCCTCTTTTTATGATTTCTTTCTTCCATTAATATTTTTATTTCATTACTATTAAATGTAAACTTATAATTACAAGTTTTTTCATGTTCAAAGAATACTGAAGCTGTATTAAATGGACTATTTACATTATGACATATAAGGAAAAAAAATAATAATTTAATCTCATGAATTAATTTATCACAAATTCTAAAGCTAAGTCAGAGGACTTGTTTGTGTTGTAATATCTACTAAATGTTTTGAGTAATAACATTTAATGCAAGTTCACAATTCATGTGTAAGGAAAAGCTTTTTTATTATATAATCAAATTAAAAATAACATAAATAGTCAATTTAATACAGCTTCAGTATTCTTTGACCATGAAAAAACTTGTAAATATAGGTTTACATTTAATAGTAATGAAATAAATATATTAATGAAAGAAGGATATAATAGAAAGAGGAAAATTAAAGAGGCAATATTAATTGATAAATATAAGAACGATGTTATTAATAGGCAAACTGCAAATACGGCCATACACAACTTATGGAAATATATGTAACATTAAGTTTAAAAATTTGAAATTCAGTTAAAGCTGATGAGGATTACTATGTAATTGAAAGAGATACAAAATAATTTAGAATATAATATAGTATTTACCGTTAATTTTTGTTTTTTCTTATATATATATATATACACACACACCTGGGTCTCATTTTATGCAGTAGATAGGTTCCTCAGAAAAATTGCACAAAAGAAATCACACAAACATAAACATAACTTATGTTGAAAAATGGGGGGATAAGTTCCCCTAATTTTCAGAAATTGGCATAAAAGCAAAGCCACAGGAAATATTACTTTAAAATTTGCATTAAAAAAATAAGGAAATAAAGTATGACTAATAAAAAATTTCAAATATATGAAAAAAATTAATATGAGACAAACTTTTTTTTACTTTTTTATTAACTACAGTATTTAATTTTACATTTTTTCATACATATTTTAATCATTACCACTATTTTATATGCATTCATTTGTGAACTAGTAAGAAACCAGATTTGTGACATGTTGTACAACTAATGCCACTTCCATTCTTGTGCTGTGTTAATGGTGTTCTGTTTCTATATTAAACAATGAGATTGTAATCAAAGCAAAACGATTATACATTATCATTAGAAAGATTATTTTCAGTTTATAAAATCAATAAAATCTTTGTTATTATTTTTTTTAAAAATCTAAAAAAATATTTATTTCTGTTAATATCTAACATAATATGTTTTAAAAGTTTAAAATTTTTAATATTTATTGTGATATTTTTATACGTCCCTATAAATCAATTATTATTATTTACTCTTTAGTATAAGTAGGTTATTTACATAGAAGCTAAGATTCTAAATACAGCTTCAGGCCATATTCCTGTTAGCTGTTAAAAGTTATATTTTTGGAAAAAAGTATTTCAAGTCAAATAAAATTATTAATAATTTAAATTTTTTGATATCTAATAAATATAGTGAAATATGAAGGATATTAAAAAGAAACATGAATCACATAACTTCAAAATTGCATTAAAATAATCCGCATAAAACGAAACCCCGGTGTGTATATATATATATATTTTATGTAAGTACATATATAAGATGAGAGCCTGTTAAAGCTCATCTTATATAAAGCATTAAATATTACTTGTATAAATACCTCCATAATTAATCTGCAAGAAGAGAGTACATTATCTCTTCATTCATTCAAATGCTAACATGCATTTTAATATGCTAGGGAGTTATATATATATATGCTAGAGAGTTATATATATATATATATATATAGTGCCATTACAATTTGGTCACTAGCCAAATTTATAGTAATGTGCATGTAGGAAAATGTAAAACAAAATCATCATCACATTTTTATATAACAATAAATGAAGCTGTAGGGCATCCAAGTTTAAACCCTACAAGGTCCAGTTCTAAAAGCTTTAGATAGAAAGAGAGTGGGTCAACAATTATATGCTTTACTTGTTTGTGTGTTGATAGAAAGGTAATACACACATTTAAACTCTTCAACTTTTAATTTTTTTTTTTTTCATATGTCATAGCATCTGCCGGGACGCGAACCCACACCCGTCTGCAACCAACTACTTGCTTGCATGGCGGCTGCGATACCTCTCGGCTAACAATGCAAGACTTTTCTGTTAAAAAGCAAAGCTATAACGCATACGTATAAGCAGTGTATGTGTAAGTTATTTAATTGTTTTATATTTCAAATATTCAACATTTTTACTTTCTTTAAAACTAACTTATGCTTGATCAATTATAATATCTTATTCTATACTTCTATTTTTCTTTTCTATAATTGTAATTGGGATTTAAAAGTTACAGATTTAATTAAATAATAGGGTTATAATTACTAAGCTAGCAATTATATTATTTAATGTTAGTTTATGAATGATTTGAAATAATGAAGTGTGTGTGTACATTACATACAGAAATTTACATTTATTAAATATTGAAAGAAAAGGAAGGGTTAGATCTGCCAAATTATTTTTTTTTTACAATTTTATGTTAAAAGAGGAAATCTGTTGAATCAGATATCTATTTTTTGTAGCAATTTTGTTTTTGTAAATTATTGTTTGTCACTTTGGAGCTTAAGCTGGGTGGGGAATCTAATTTTGAAATTGTCTTATCTTAAGATCTAAAGAAGAAAGCTCAAAAATTTGAAATGTTACCTAGGTGTAAGAAAAAAAAAGGATTAAGTCTATTTTTTTTAAAAAAACAAAAGTGTCTGGAAAAAGAATTAAACTTTTCAGTTGAAAAATAATTTAGTTGAAAATAAATTAGAGATCTAATTAAAATGAATTTGTCCAAAAATAGCAAGTAATTCTATCTCTGATTGGTTAAGTTAGCTAAAAATTGGATATAAAAAGCTGTCTGAAAAAAAATCAGTTGAATTATTATTGTGATTATGATTCAGATTATTAGACTATTAAATTGAATGTTGAAAATATAAGAAATGACTGGCTAGAAAAATTATATGTGTCCCATTTTTGCCTGACCATCTGGGAAGCTGCACATCATATAGGAAAGAAAAGATGTTTTGTCTAAAATAATATTCTACACCTTTTAACTGACCAGAGAAATAAGATGTTTTTAATAGAAGGTAGAAAGCATTCACCTGCATTCGATGAAAGATGAATTAATCTATCGATAAATATTAATCATCAAGTCCAATTAATTGTTCCAACAACTGAGTTTAAATTTGGAAAATTTATAACGTGAAAACAACTGCTGTATTTTATTCACTAAAAGAATAATGCTTGACAGGAAGAGAAGAAAAATTGATATAATGATTTCCAAATTATCCACTAAAGCAAATAACCTCAATAGAATCCTCATCATCAAATAATTATATACTTCAAGAAACTGATTGTTCCAAAGAACATAGAAATTGTTGCTGCCAAGTATAGACAGTATACAAGACAAGTGAACCCTTGGATTGGTAATATGACTTTTATATCTATTTTCTTTATGAATTCAGAGTATTAATAAAAATTTAGTAATAAAGTGACATATTTTATTTAAAGAACTTTTAAAGACAATTCAGATCGATGGAAACCAAGAATGTCTTAATAATAATAGCTTTGAACTACATAAATGATTTTGAATGTATCAAAATTTATTTGTTTATTAATTTTACAGTTATGAAATAATTAATGTGAAATATATTTTTTTTTATGGTATTATGATTTTAGTTTTAACTAATATATTATTATTATTATTATTATTTTGGGATAAAACACGCACATACATAGTAATATTTTATATGTGTATAATTGCGAGTGAATGTGAAATAATAGGTGGTGTTACAATTTTAAATTATTTTGTCTTGAGAAAGTATAGATTTCAGCGCTTAGAATGGACGGGGAGATAATGATTTAAAACTCTTTTCTAAAAACTTGATTTTTCTAATTTCTATTAACATTTTTTTTTAACATTCTACTTACATGTTAGATTTATAAAGTATGTGTGTTAATGAGCGGATAATATTTTTTTTTTTTAAATACTTTTCTCATGGAGTCAAAATCATGGTCAATGTGACATTCAACTTAATACAATATACATTTGAAGGGAAAGGGGGAAGAACTTGAAATTAATCTGAGGATTGTTATATAATCAATTATTATTATTATTATTCTTATTCATATCAATTTTCATGTTTATCTAAAAATTTTTATGTATATGTTAGAAATGCAGTAATAAATATTAGTTTGTTTTATTAAACGAGGCGTATATATTTCATTAAGTGTAGTCTTTGTTAAGTGTGATCATTCATCATCATCAGTGGTTGAATATTAGTTATTTAAGATATAAGTAAATATGCTAAAATTAAGCAATAATTATGAATTTCTTTATAAAAATTAGTTTTATGTTTAGGCTTAGTCCGAGAGCAGTAGTTGAAACCCTTGTCATTATCGTTATTATTATCATCATCATCATCGTCATCAACGTTTTAATTAATGAGCTGTTTAACTGTTTAAAGGCCATAAATAAATATTGATTTTATAATATTTAGTGATTTCTTAGTATTATTATAACCACATCCCATCATCTATTTTATGCAAGGATGAGTGAACTGCCATCCCAAATTAGTTATATATAATCTGATCTAGTAAACTTATAAAAATATTAGAAACACATTTGTTATGCTAAGATCTAAGAAATGATTTATGTCTAATATACCCCACTTTGGTTTAAAGATGTTTTACTTTTACCTAAATATTAGTGTGTATAGTGATATGGCTCAAAAAGCAATATCTTCCATTTTTATTAGAAATAAAGTACCAAAAAGGGGATTCAAACCTGGTACATGTGAAAGGTTATTAGATATAACCATGTCTAGATTCAGATAATCTAGTGGCACCCTGATAGACCATATTCACTTAGTATTTATTTAAACATGCACTTAACATCAAACCAAGAAATGAAAGTGGATAAGATCTACTGTCTGTATACCTGAGTTATATTTTATTGAATTACTAGTGTACTCACCTCACGTGATATCATATACCTGAGTTATAATACTTGTTATTAATAATTTGCTTATAATTATTGATAGTGGGATATCTTGAGAAATCTAATGATAGAAATGTGTTTCATTTCATCCAATGACCCATAATATGATAGATAACTCAGTCTGATCTTTGGTTTAATAGCCACTACTCAGGTTAAATAATTCTTTTCTTTTGATATAAAAATCTACAATGCATTTTTCGTTTATTAAGCTAAATATTTATATTGGAAGCTTTTTGAGATAAAATAAATATTTATATTTGAATCATTTCTTGATTAAATAATATACTTAATCCAGTTGATCCTCTTCATTAAGTTAAGCTGAATATAATAATATACTGAATATTTTGGATTCATAATTTTTTAATAATATTTGGCATTTCATGATCATTTAATCAATATCTTTTGATCTAAACCTTAATTTTGTTACACTGGATCTTTGAACTCCTTTAATTTTGTTACAATATATATATATATATATATATAAATAATATTTATATATATATATATATATACGGATATTTTTATTTATTTTATATATATATATATATAGGTTATTTTAATTTAATTCAACCCTAGTTATTTAGAAAATCTATGCATTAATAAAATTCTCATTATTTAATTAAATAATAGATTTTTGTAAATAAGAGCAATTTTAACCTGGAGTTTCATGTTTCTCCATGACCTATGTCAGCCATGAAAAAAAGTTATGTGACTGTACTTTCAAGATTGTCATATGTAGTGTATTGAGTCTTGGACATGGTTGATGAAGTTGAAGTGTGGTCAGTCTCAAGATCTCACCATCTCACACAGCTTTGATCTTTTTGCATGGATTTTAGTTTCTGTTATACGAATGTACAAAATTGACTGGTACAATATATATTTCACTTGATGAAATTCAGGAGAAATATATATATTAAATTGTGTATGTACAACAATATAATGTGATATTTCACTGTTTTTTTAATTTGTAAATTTATGTAGTTTTAAATTATTGATTTTTTTATTTAAAAAATGATCAAAAGGCTAATATAATCTAACTGTGATAATCTGTCTGAGTATTAACACTTCCTTCTTTGAATGATTTATTTTTTTATCATTGATGTCCACACTATTTGCAAAGATATTTCAAGAATAGTTGGAAATAACTAAAAATGTTATTTCATTTGCAAAGTTTATCAAGATTCATGATTGTATGTCCATCATAACTGTGTAAAAAAATTAAAAATCAAAAACATACACTATTACATTGTTATTTTATGTGCATATGTTCTATTTTTTATGTAAAAGTTATTATGTTATAGTTTAATATTAACAAAGAGAAATACATTGCATTCTGATTTTTCCACCTTATGAAAATATCTAATGCCATTACAAAAACATAATAGAATAATTTGATATATTCTTAAAAAAATAAGAAAGAATTTAAATTTGATAAATTTATCATTAATGAATATTTTTTTCATTGACAATTACAAACCTTCATTTAACTTTTTTTTACATTTTCTGAAATAAAATATGTTGTGACAAGCCTTTGATGTTGAATGCATTTTTGTATGTCATTATAATCTATTATTTTTAATATTTGCAATATTTACACCTGTTTTTCACTCACAAGCATACATTACTACCATATCAAGTTCAATTTATTAAATTCTAATGCAACATAACAGTTTAATGCTAAAATCAAAACTTGGAAGCTTAAAAAAAGTCCCACTAGGAGAACAATTAAATCTGTCACCATGCTCAAATGTTAAGCAGAAAGTTAAAACTTTTTAATACCCAAAAAAATAAAATTGCATTATATTAAAATTTTCTACTTCCAAATAAGTTTAACAATATGGAAAAATATATATGCATAAATGACATGCTTAATGATAAACATATTACATTCAATTCAGAGCGTTTATTTAACAAATAAACATTATCCTATGATTAACTTTACTTCCTAACAAACAGTATAATAACTTATTACTGGATTATAAGGTATAGCTAGTTTAACTAATATTTAAAACAACATTCAGAACAAAAGTAGGCCCTTTTAAAATTAATCTCAGACTATAGATGTAGTTGTTTCATAGGTAGAATATTAATCACTAAATCAAAAACTGATTTAAATTCATATAAGAAATTTTCTATTTTGCAATACATTATTCAAAATATTAATTCAGAAATATTTTTTAATTTTAAAAATTCTTAAAATGTTATAATAATTATTAAGAATTAAATAGTTTACTGTCCAAGAGTTTGTTAGATGTTTGCACGATGAAAACGACTTTAGAAGAATCACATCATATTGGGTTCTAGATCCTGAATTTATTATTTTAACGCTGTACTATACCATGAAGAACAAAGTAATTCTCATTTCTTCTGATAAAGAAAATATTATTTTACACTTCACTTCCTATGCACTACTGTGTTATACATTTTAAAACTTATTTAATCAAAACTTAATTAAAGCTTTGCCTATGTAGTAATTTTTCCATTGCAGAAACACATTTCACCCAAAATGGCATTATGCCATTTAAAAAGCAAGGATTATATAAAAAAAATTTGCTCTATTTTACTACACTTGTGCCATATTTTTTTTTTTGTTTTTATTGCTTGAGACTTTCATCTTGTAATGTGTCTTATTGCTTTCCTTATGAGTAAACTACTTTTAAAATAAAATTTATTTTCAGATGATAACAAGCATGATATGAATGAAACATTGTTTATGATAAATAAACGTGGATGATCCTGGGCAGTATGTATTTTATATTTGTTGCCTATGCACATGGATGTCATTCCCTACATGCCAAGGGAAGATTGTAAGAAAAAAATATATGGAGTTTCAAGTATTTAATACATCTATCTATCTGACAGATAAGGATTATTCATGAAATGCTTATAAAGTAGCAAAAAAGCTGGTGGGATTTTAATTCTGTTGGATGGTTATGATAAAAGAAATTGAGGTGAAGGAAGCACTACTTAACAAAAAAAAATGGATGCAATACCTGTAATGTAAAACATTCTTCAAGCTTCCATAAACTGTTAAAAGTTACTAGAAATGATTTCCTACCATATGAATGGATGATATAGTAAAAATATTGAATTATCAGCATATATATAAAGATACAGATTTTTAGTACTCCAATCTCAACTAATGACTGATTGTAAAATGCATACATAGAAAAAATGCACTAAGTTGCTATGCTAAAATGTGGTTAATATAAGACAAGATGAGATGACACTAACACTTAAATTAGATAGATAGATAGATAGATAGATAGATAGATAGATAGATAGATAGATAGATAGATAGATAGATAGATAGATAGATAGATAGATAGATAGATAGATAGATAGATAGATAGATAGATAGATAGATAGATAGATAGATAGATAGATAGATAGATAGATAGATAGATAGATAGATAGATAGATAGATAGATAGATAGATAGATAGATAGATAGATAGATAGATAGATAGATAGATAGATAGATAGATAGATAAATAGATAGATAGATTATTACTTTTTGGGCTAAACCATGTATTATTTTCCATTACATACCGATATTTCGATGGACTAGCATCCGCCATTGTCAAGGTTAACCTTTGAAAATGATGGAGGCTAGTCCATCGATGGTTTAGCCCAAAAAGTAATAACTTATCTACATCATGCAACTGTGAAAACATTATATATATATTAAAAAATTAATATGTGATATCATGATAGTTTGGGTTTAAATTAAAGTCCAAAAACAGAATATTTAATAGGCTTATGATTTGTTTTTGGTTAACCAATCCCATAGGGAATTAAGATAACTCTTCAATTTTGTCCAGTAAATGACTGTCTAACATTTTCCAGCTAAAGAATAAAACCCAGACGGAAAACATCTCAAAACCCTTATCATGTAATCTTCACATACACTATTTCTCTGTAAGAGGCTCTTGGAAAGCCTTTGTCCTGTAAAGGCTAATTAAATGTCGTTTGATCTTTCATTAGCTTTTATCTTTATTTCGGATTCGTTTTTTATTTCGTTTGTCTCGTTTTGCTTCAAGATGTGTATAACAAAATATTGGACCTATATATATATATAAAACGAAATAATAGTGACACTTTCAGTTCAACTTTATTCTCCATATATTCAAAACAGCATCTACTAATGAATGCAATATTTTTGCCTAAATCCATCAAATCATTCTTCCTCCACTAATATATTGTGTTTTCTCCTTTCATATCATTTTAATAATAAAAAAGACTACTTTATTCATTCAAATATATCATCCTCAAATTCCCACCAATTTTCAAAAATTAATAGCGCGCTATCAAAAACAATCAATACGCTAATCTTTGTTAAAAAAACAAACAAAAAAAACATTTAATATGGAAGCGTATCATTGATGAAGAAAAATTACTGAAATCGTAGTTGAATGTTCTATATATTATTTGTTTTTTTAGTAGCATGAATAATTGTGAATTTTATTACAATTAATTCTGTATTTTTTATATTCCTATTAAATCATTGGTTTTAATGTTTTCAGTATTTCATTAGGTAATATTAAAACATTGAAACAACTTTTTTATTATTATTATTAAAAATAAAATGTGAAATGCTGTCAGATATAATTTCCTTCTAATAGAATTTATTAGAAATAACATTAGAGATTGTAAAAGCATTCGATTGATAAAAAATATTTATAATCGACGTTGTCTTGGTTAATTTTTAAGAAACAAATCTATTTCTATTTAATAATTGTAATCATATTTCTTTTTGGTTTCTTTATTATTAATATCATCCGTCTGTTTAATAGCAATAATGTTTGACACCCCCCCCTCCGCCCAATCATCTAAAAATAAACTAACTTTTATATAACATCACTTTTAATAAATTATTTAAAGACTTCTTATTATTAAAAATTCGTCAATCTCAATGACATTTTTCTCATGTGTTTTATATAGCGAATCAGCTCTCTATACACATAATTTTTATTAGTCATTCATTACCAATTAATGAATAATTCTGTAGTGTAATTTTCACTACTCCATTCTCACTCAAGGTAAAGGCTGTTTTCTGTTTGCTTTTAATACCTTGTGGAGGGATGTAATCATAAACATATTAGAAAAGAGGTGTGAAAAAGTCCTATGATCCCCACGATGCACATTTCATGATGAACCAACACTGATCAATTGGTCTATATCACAATCTTTTACACATATCTTTATAATGATATGTGTAAGAGATTGGTAATCTGGATCAACTGATCAAGGCTAGTTCAGCATGAAATGTGTATCTTGGGGATCATATGTTTTTTTATATGTGCTGGACCAAATGTTTATGACTACATCCCTCCACAATGTGATAAAAGCAGATAAAAACCAGACCGTAGTGATATAGTAAAAATTACACTGTGGAAAAATTATTCCTTAAATGGTTTACCTCTATTTTGATGAATGACTAATAAAATTTATTAACATACCCTCCATCAATTGTTTTTGTCAAAGTTGTGAGGACATTAAGTTTGGCAGTTATCAATTAAATTATCCTAATTGACAATCTCTCTCTCTCTCTCTCTCTCTCTCTCTCTATATATATATATATATATATATATATATATATATATATATATATATATATATATATATATATATATATATATATATATTGTGCCCTTTTGTATGGGTCTCCATAAATTGTTATATCAATTTGTTAAAAATTTTAAATTTAAGATATATTATAGCTATATGATGTTGATTTTATTTCTAATAATCTTTCAAAAGTTTAATCAAAGTAAACTATGAATATTTGATATGTGAAATTGTGCTAATATTTGGGAGAGACGTTTCAATAAAAAAATGATAATATTATATGGTTGGGAAAACTGGCCATGATTGATACTGCATTAATAAGTTTTGTAAATAAATGTTTAAAACTAAAAGTTTAAAAAAAAAAGACAAGTTTAAATTAAATGCATATATATTTATTATTGATAAAGATTAATATTTAGTAAGTGAATGTAGGTATTTTGTTATTGATAATATATAATAGAAGATTAGTATTTGATTTTATAATATAAAATTATTATATTAAAGTTGTTATAATATATTATTTGTTTTAAAAAATATTTATTTTCTAAAATTGAATTGTTAGTTTATTTTTAGATAATTACAAGCGTTTATATCTGTGTTGTAAATCAGGTGACAGATAGACATATGTACACATATGCTTGTAAGTTTTTCTAGTAAGGTTGCAAAACTGTTTTAAAATTCTATTATAAAATTTATAAATATTATATTGGCTATCACGAGATAAAAATAAAAATAATTAGCGTGAAATATTAAATCTGATTTTTAAAATACTGTTTAAAAAATATAATGAATAAAAATAGACTTAGTTTGTTTAGAAAAATAGTCTTATAAAAGTTAAAAGTGAAATAAAGTAAAACATATCTTTTTAAAAAAATGTTTAATGGATTTAAATAAATGATAAAAATTAATTTAAGAATTAAGTAATGTAATAAATAATAAATATTAAATAAGTCAATATTTATTTTTAATTTTGTATTGTTGGTAAGATATGTAAATAGGCTAGCAAGGTGATTGTTTAATTTACCAATCAAGTGGGTAATTTCTTCCGGTATAAAAACCGAGGTTCAATTGTTCAGAGGGTGATTGGAATTTTTTTTAAGTGAAGTGTGCTATTAAATATAGCTAAGTAAAATAATTATAGACGCTCTCGTAATAGTTTCTTAATTTATAAGAGTGTAGTTCTAAATAATTTTATAAAAGTTTACCGTTTAATATGCAGTGCTAATTTATTTATAGTTCCCTATTGATCGTCTCTATTAAAGCTCAATTTTACTATCAAATAATCATGAAAATATCGTATATCGATAAAATGTGTTGGAAACCTTATATTAAAAATATAGTGAACACTGGATTAACTAGGAGAATTACTAGTTGGATAAAAATAATATATTGGACATTATATGAATTTAAAAGTTGATTATAATTGATTTCTTATAAACAAATATGTTAAAGAAAGATAAATACTTCTTTATGAAGAAAGTATTTTTAAATTACATATTTTAATATATCTTTTGGTAAAGATATGGATTATAATAATAATTGCAGAAATACTTGCCTTATTAAGTCTTTGTTGTTTAAAAGACTAAATTTCGATAATTTTAAAAGGCAGATAAATCGGAAAATTAATTGATAAGTAAATACCTATAAAAAAAAAAAAACGTTATAATATTTAAATTCTATATGCTGGTTATATAGAAAATTTTAAAAAATGTTTTGCTGAATATTTAAAGAAATACGCACAGAAGTATACGAGGATATCCAAGTCAATTTTTATAAAAAACTTAAATTAAACATTTAACTATTGATTAATCCTAGGAAGATAATAACTTTTAAATAAATCCGGATCCTATAAACTGTTTTAATTATTATTTTGTTTCTTTATGGTGGAACTTATTTTATCTTATTTTTTTAAAAAAAAAAACGTTTTCCATTTATTTCATAAAAACTGTTTAAACACGTGATGTACCGGAAAAAGGAAGTGGTGTTGGTAAAATGTTGTGCCTAGGAAAAAAGAACAATTGTGGGTGGAAAGAAGACACCGTTGGATTTTTATGTAACATATTTTGTTTTCTTAACTAACATAGATATTTAATTATTTATTGATCTATTAGAGATAAGAGAGGTACATTTTAAAAGTAACTACATATTAATATAACACTTAATTTCCTAAAGTTTATTTTTTTTATATAATTTTACAACACGTAATATTTTAAGAATAATTGTTGAGTATAAATGTGATATTATTTTGTAAAACTATAATCCTGGAGGACATCGTTTGGCTGATTATAAATTGGAGTATCATTTATGGTAATAATTATATAATATTAATAATTTAATGTATTTTGCTTTGTTTTCTTTAGATAAACCAAATATTATTGATTGTTGAGTGAATGTATAAATATTTAAAGAACATACACGCATAATATTATCAATAATAGTTTTATTTTAATATGCATACTTTATTTTATAATATAAATTTATTACAACGTAATAAGAGTTATCCAGAAATAATTATATGATTCTTTCATGAATAAACTTTAATATTTCTGTTATAATATTAGGAATTTGATTTATTATATTAGTATGAGTCATTTATATTTATTTTCAAGTTAGTAAGAAGTAGAAAAAAAATATATCTATATATTTTTTTTATTTTTATTAGACAAGTTAAATTAATTTTATATAGAAAGTTATATTTTGTTTGAAGGGTTTATCAGATATAGATGATGAGATATAATAGAGTTTGGATAGTCATTTTTTTTTAAAAAATTGGTAAGCTGATACTGAAGTTAAATAAGATTAGAATGATATTTGAAGATAGGGTTTTATTAAGAGGGAATAGGAATAACAAGTAGAGAAGAATAATAGTTTAAATGGA
Organism: Epiperipatus broadwayi; assembly: GCA_028023455.1. Lineage (NCBI taxonomy): Eukaryota > Metazoa > Onychophora > Udeonychophora > Euonychophora > Peripatidae > Epiperipatus > Epiperipatus broadwayi. The sequence continues at coordinate 6,236,570 of JAQFVV010000031.1, forward strand.
AAAGAATCATAGAATTTTATTTTAATATAATAACTTTATAAAAATTGGTAATTTATAAATAAAAATTTTCGTCTTTACAAAATTGTTGAATAATTTTAAAAATATTATTTTAAGAAAAGAACATATATGTATTGCATATTTTGGTAAGACATATATTATGAAATTACATCAGAATGAAGTAAATAATTATGTAATCAATAAAAGTCATATAATGTTACAAAGTTATATCAATCTATACATTAGTTGATATTTAGTTAATGCTAATAATAAATGTAATACATAATAGTTGCATTATAATAGAAATAGCTATAATACTTAAATGGAGTAGCATTTTAATTATTAAAGTTTGTTTATTTTACATGTGCTACATAAGTGATATTTCACATAAAAGCCTTCTATTGTACTAAGTGATTATAAATGATATCTAGTAAAATATAAGTTCATAGACTCAATTACATGTTACTAATAAAACATTTAAGAAATGTATGGATTATTTATTTTGGATTATAGAAATAACAACAATGTAAGAATCTTGTATTATTATTATTTTTCTTATTTTTATTTTCTTGATTTTCCACTTATAATGTAAATAATGTATATAAGTTGTTTATTAAAGTTGATGTAAATAAATTTGTTTAAGTTGTTTTAAAAGTGTGTCGAATTCATTATTTTGCACCACAGCATTTGACAACAGATAATTTGAATAAAACATAATATTTGCACAATATGAATTAAATTATTATTATTATTTTTAAAAAAAAGAAATACAGTATTTTCTTAAGATAATTTATAGAAATTCATTGACATTAACATATTATGTTATAATGGTCACAAAAATAATTATAATGCACAATATAAGAGTATAATATTATTTATTGCCACATATTATTAAATTATAAGATTTTATTATATTCTTAATTTAGATACTATATGAAGATAAAAGACATGTAGATGATTTACTTGTTTTCTTAATGATTAGTAGTATAATAAAATAGATGAGGTTAACTTATACACTGGAGATTGTTATTTAGTTATTTATTATTATTATAGGTTAGGTGTAGTTAGGTCTGATATTAAATCCCTTATCATGCCTATCTGCAAGAAGTATTATTACTTTAAGATAATTAAAAGAACCTGAGATTATTTAGTTATATTTCTTTGATAAAAGATTGAGATTTATTTATTACTATTATTGAAGTTAGTTAATTTTTTATAAAAGACATAGGAATGCTATAGATGTATTAGTGAGATAATAAAGAGGTAATAGTATTCTTATGCCATTGAGATAATGTCTTAGAAGACATAGGCTCAATGTAAATTCATATTACCACTTGTAACTTCACTTCATAGTCTCATGATTTAATAAATACTTATTTAGTTAGTGCATGATATTGAACTATATTAATTTTCTGTTAGTTGTACTAAATCTGATAAGATATAGTATTATAAAAATATATTAATAATAGTTATACATATTTTAGCCGAGCATAACAATTTAATTGAGCTAGTCATATTTTAAGTTATATTATATTTCTGGAAGTGAGGGTACAATATATATATATATATATATATATATATATATATATATATATATATATATATATATATATATATATATATATATATACATATATATGAGAGATTGTGTTCTGAATCAATTAATGAATGCTGGTTCAGCATAAAATGTACATCTTGGGGATTATATATTATCTTCATGTCTAATTGGTTTTATGTTTATGATTACAACTCTCCACAAGTTGTTAAAACTGGATTGAAACCAGTCCCCTTTACTTTGTATAAGAATGGTATAGTGAAAATTGCACTATATAAATATTATTGATTGTGCTGCCTATATGACTTTCATATTATTAATTTAATTTTAATTTCCATTTTCAGTTTTATTAAGCATGTAACAATGGACTAGTCATAATCCAATTATAGCACAGCTATTACAAACCAAGAATTATTTTACATCAATTTAATAAATCATGACCATTTAAATGAAAAATATCAACATCCAAAAATATCTTTATACAAAATAGCCATTTTAAACATAGCACAATTTCTATAACAATTACAATTATATTTTTTAATATAAAATAAGTCATTATTTCTAGTTATATTAGGAAATTTATAATTTATATTATGAAAAAATTATGTTACATCATATTTACCTAAAAACATTTTTCATAGAAACAATAAATCATTCAACATTCTTTTGTTTGTAAGCTATGTTTTTCTATCCACACATAGCATTTTAAATTTTTAAAAAAGATATCACATCACCCCTGTATCCAAAAATATTTCTAATTCTTGTCATTATATATTATCATATTAGTTTGAATTACAGAATCATTTGCCATTTAAAAGAGACTTGTTATTTCTGATAAAGTCAATGCTATAGGTATAATGGAAACTTCTGGTTATGATAGCAAAATAAAAGAGTTGTTCACAACAGATCAATATACAAATATGGCCAAAAAATCTGAAATTGTGTGCAGAACAAAGTTACAAGCACTCACAGATAGTACCTTGGTTCATAAAAAATAAATTAACATCATATTTCAGCAACATTTTCCACATTTAATATCATAAGGACCACGTACCATTAAGACCTATTGTTGGTTCTAAAAATTTACATAATCAAAACTTGTTCTTTCAACCTTTGACATAAACAAGACAGGGTTCTTTTTTTCAGATATTCTAAGCTTTTTGTAGAATTAATCAAGAACATGAAAATTAAAAGAACTAATAAATTTGTAAGGTTTGATGTGAAAAGTTTATTTACAAATGTAACATGGGATGAATCAAAGAAATGATTAATGGATGATGATAACTTTAATACCTGAATGACTATTTCTATTGTTAATATAATGAAGATATTACATTCAGTATAACAGTGATATATCTTCAACATCATATGATTACAATTTTTTATGCTTAGACAATGTATTAATTGCCATCTAGTATAAGCCATATTTCACAGTTTGTGCTTATATTCAACTAAAAAGATAAAATGTGACTTCTAGAGGAATCCATTAGATCCAAAAGTCTACTTGCAGTGCTCTAATATACACTACTCCTTACTGATGAAAACTATAAAACTAATTTTAGAATATTATATGAGTAGTGAATAGATAGGGATTTGATGAATTAACCTTGTACAATCAACAGATTCCTATGACTTATATTACTTATATTCGGGGGCAATAATATATGGAGAAGCATGCTATTGTGTAAATAGATTATTTAAGCATAAGAAATGATAAAAATGCGATATTATAATGATTTAATACCAATTCTAGTAGAAGATTTATGGTTACTATGATTATAAAAAAAAACCCAAATAGATAGTGAACTGGATTCATGTGTATATGATTATAGAAGTGCATTAGCTTGGACTGTAAACATTATTATGCTTCAGTTGTGCCTCATAGCTTTAAACCCAATTAAAAATGAAAACAATATCAACTAGAGGTATGCATTAGATACAAAGATGTAAATATAGTGCTCTCAGATTTAAATCTTCTCACTCATGAAAACCATAGTGAAAAAGTTGTATGTGGTGCATTCATTGTGTATGTACTAGAAAGGGATTTTGATTTACTAACCTTCTAGTAGCCATTGACTACAATAGCTTGCACTATGTTGCAATTTTGTACAGAGAAAGTCACTATTGTATTAATATAATTTTAATATAATAGATAGTTGTTCCAACAAAAATAAGAATATGCTTATGGCTCACCATTTTTACCTCATGACATTCTCATGATATACCAACATTTAAAGGGAAACGATTGAAGCCACAGTCATAAATACTACTCAGTATTACTTAAAAATTGACTTAGCTATGCCATTAACACATTTGTTGTATGGGTACATGATAAAACACTATTACAAATAATCTGTAACTATGACACCAACATAGAATCTTCAATGAAATTGACAATGAAATCAAAACAAGAACAAAAATTGGCATTCTTAGATGTTCTTGTGAGAATACTTCCTCATAAAATTAAAAATTAAGATTTAAAGGAAGCTCATAAACACAGAAAAATACTTAGCATATACAATTAATCATTCCCAAAACACAATACATTGGTTTGTACACTATGGGACAGGACAAAAGAATATTGTTTAGAAATTAATGATTTGAAAAAGAAAAGATCTTCATAAAACAATGTCATCTAAAGAATGCTTATTTATCAGTTGTCCTTAAAATCTTAAATAGTCAACATATAAAACTAACAAAAAATAATTAATGATTCTATAATGTATCCATAGATATCAGGAATGGCAAATAAAGAAAAAAATTGCAATCAATATAATGTTAGAACATATTTTAAAAAGTCATATCACACTCTGAGGAATTGTACTATTTAAAAAATTGACATTTGAATTGCTGTAAAACAAAAACTGTCTTTATGAAATGCCAAGTAAATATGAAAGACAGTCCATTGGTGATATCAGTCACCCCATTGGAAACTGACTAAAAGAGCACAAACTGATGATTATAAAAGAGTGTAGTCATATCTAAAAAAGCATACTATGTAAGTAGCAATGAGCATATATTCTAATGGAAAAATACAATAATATTGTATAGAGAAGAAAAAGTATAAAGGAAACAATTCAATGAAGCTTCTCACATGACAAAAACTAATAACTTCATAAAATAATATAGTGTGATAATATATTGGGTCAGGAAGCCATAAATTAACTTTACTCTTAGGAATAAATGGAAAAATTAGGAGGACTCTCATAAATAACTATATAAAATTTCCAATGATTTTTGCCTTTGATGGATAAGTTCATTTGAGTAGAGCATTTCTTTAACTTTAATATCATAAATCTAAAGTTACAGATTTGATCCCCATGCTAGTGTTGTCACTGGCCAGTGCAGAACCATTTGAAGTATACAGTGGAGAAAAATGTCACTCAGCACATTGCATTTTATATGAACCTGTGTGTTATTTTTAAAAGTTTACTTTGTTTGGAAGGTTTAAATAAAGTAAATTTAAAGGCATTCAATATTTAATGTTATATGATTAAAAAAGTCAACATAAAATTATTACTCAAATATATCATCCCCACAAACATTCAGACAATTACAAAATACTTATTATGTTTTTATTGGTATGTGATTCATTAATATTTATAAATGTCCCTCATATAGAAAAAACTTATTGCATTTTATTATCATTATTATGTATTCTTAAAAGTAAACACCATAAACTAAAAAGAAACCATCTTTTAATTTCTTCTAATAACATCTTGCCAAAATCCTAAAACAGTTTTTTTTATAATTTACATTGTCTTAATTGACTACCTCAGCTTAAGAATTTATGCTATTCTAAAAAAAAAGATAATAAATAAATAACGAAAAGAAGGATGATAATATTTATTGTGTAAATTGTGCTATCTAAATCTTATGTATTAATAAATATACTCTATTTAGATAATTATAAGTGTAAAATAGATAATGTCTAATAAATTAAAACTTATTACAAAGATATAGTTCTAGTATACAAATATATAGTTTTTGTATTAAAAGATGTATGCTTTCAAGTTAAAAGTTACTGTTTGATTTATGTATACTTCTAGAAAGAGAGAAAGCTGGACAAAGTTAATTTTATAGATAAAATTTTAAAAAATGTGTCAGATAGTTTATGGGTGTTAAAGTACAATCATTTAATACATTTCAGAGTAATTAATAATTTAGTTAAGTACTTTTATTTGGTAGATTTTTAAAAAATATATATCTCTGAATAAGTAATATTAAGTTGTTTAAAATAAGCAAGTTGATTATAAATATAGATTCAGTTTAGAAATGTAAAGGAATGTTCTGTATGCATGTGTGTATGAAACAATGGGCATGTGCATATATTTTGTACATTGGTTTTAATTGCCAAGAAATTTTATTTTTAGTCATTAAATATTTAAAAATAAATATTTAAATAACTCAATCATAAAAGTGTTAAAATTAATAAGTAAGGGTATATATATATATATTAAAAACATGATATTTCAAATTAAAATAAAATATCTTATTTAATTTTTTTAATATTTTATTAATTGTATTAATTAATAAAAATAATTTATCTTTTTTTTTCAACTTTGGTTAGTTAATGTATCATGTTAGCCCAGAAAAGTGGAGCAAAATTACAAAATTTTGCTAATTAGTTGTGTGTTTTATTTAGATTTTTTAAAATAGAAGTCACAATTTTGGGTGTATATATTTAATTAATGATATTTGTCAATAGAGGTATAAAAGATAAGGATTGAGAGTTTACACTACTACCCTTCTAATTCTGCTGTTGACTGACGACTGCTATTACTGATATGTTCAGGTGAACTGCAATCTTCTGATCTACTTTAAATAACAGTAATAGATTTTTTAATTATTTTTTTATCTAAGTGTTAGTTTGGTAAAACTTTATATTCGTTAACCTAGAATGCAAGGCCAGTCAAAATATATAAGATATTCTTTGCTTTTAATATCTAATTCAATTAGAATTGTCTAAACAATTAATGTCATGCTTTGGAAAATAATTATTTTATGATTATTCAATTTCATCAATTATATTTAGAAAGGAATTATGAAAGAAACCAGTTGATATTTTTATATTAGTTTCTAAAATTATGCTGGACAATGTACTATGTTACATCTTTCTATTGCAATTTATCTTAAAGAGAAAGTATTTAAAGTTAAGTATTAGAAAAAAAACTGTTAAAAATGTAATTTTGAAGATAAAGATTTATATTGACTGTTATTACTAATGACTAATGCTAGAATGGTCAACTTATTGATTGATTTAAATAGATAATTCAAATATTTTCTTACTATAAAGATTTCTAAGTACTAACCTGTCATAATTGATACAGAAAAAGTACTTTATAATATACTTTGTTTTTTTTACTGTTTTGCTAAAAAAAAAAAAAAAAATTAGAATATTGAAGCAAAGAAATTAATGGAAAACTTCACGGAAGTAAACACAGCTTGAATGGATAAGAATAATAGACATTATGTAAATGTGTTATCTTGAATTGCAAACTTTTAAATTTAATGGTATTTTTTTGAAGAAAATATTGCTAAAATGATATCTCTAAGTGAACTAAAAAAATTTGTAAGTTAAGAAGAATATTTTTTATTATTCATTTTAAGAAGAAAAAAACATTGTTTATTTTCCAGTAAAACCACAAACAAAAATTAAATGACAACTTTCTAAGTTAACAATATTTGATACTAAATGGAAATTTTCATATTAAAAACCAGTTTAAATAGATACAGACTTTTGCTTTTTTTATAAAAAAGAAACTTTTTTAAGTGTTCCTATGATTTTATTGCTTATTTTAGAAAGTCATATTTGTTCTTATTTTCTTATGAAAGAAACTATATGTGATAAGTACAGATGTGCCATTATATAGATAATTTGCCTAGAAAGGATGTTGCATGCCAGCAACAAACTGTTCACTATGGAAACAATTCTAAAAAAGAACTAGGGTATTTAATATATATATATCATGTCAAGGTATTTTTTTTTATATTCTCCTTTTGTATTTGTTTAGTGGTGAAAATATCTTTCATGATGACTTAATCCATGCACTATTTTCTTCGACCTGAATTGAACGTTTTACTTTCACCTTGCTCTTCTTTTGAATTTTTTTCTCATATGTCATAACACTGGCTGGGACTCGGACCCACAACCGTCTGAAACCAACTACTTGCTTGCAAGGCAGCTGCAATGACCACTCGGCTAACAATGCTTGACTCTTCTTTTGAATTTTGGTATGCTTTGGTTCACCATCTGCAGAATTAAACACTCTGATTATAGTAAACCATCAGTTTAAACTTAGGTTAAAAGTAAAGTATTTTATTCAACGGATTGCATTTTATTATTTAGCTCTTTCTTTTATAGGCTTTATAATATCGATCAAATTTATTAGAAAACTTCTTCATATCTTATTTCTTATTAATATTCAAAAAAGCAATTTCATTTTTATGTCTAGAAATAAAAATACCAAAATGTTTTTCAAACAGTGAACTATGACATTTTTTTACATCTACGAATATCTTTTTGGACATCTGGATAAGTGCTTTATCTTCATTAGCATCTTTATAAAAGTGATCCATATTAAAACTAGATACTTCAGTGGTATTTTCTATCCCATACCTAATTTTATATGTAAGGTTTCTGCTATAGATATTTTCTTCTTTAACATTTTCAATATTTATTACATTAATGATGACATCCTGAGGTGGATCTTCCAGGAATGCATCATTTTTCATAATTTCAGGAGAATTGAGACCATCTGGAACTTTTTTCATTTTTTCACATTTATCATTCCTTATTTCATGAGTGTATGCATCATCTCCATCATTTTTGTGGAATTTTTATTACTGCCAATAGTATTTCCAACATGGCTGCTGATGCTGTCTGCTCTTCTGGCTTTTGCACAATCAACCTTTCCTCTCCAATGACATTCAGAATCCATTTGTTGAACTTCTATGGCACTAGGTGAATCCATAATTATTTGTTGTTGACTTTTTTTTTCAGACATGTTAATATTTGTATCTTTATACCGATACTTAACAATTTTCAATTTGTTAGTGTTTTTTTCTCTTATTTTATGAACTAATAATATATCATTCTCTACTCTTGCACAACATTATCCAAATCTTTCCTCATTCCACTTTAATTGTGCTTTCTAATTTTTAATTTTTCAAGAAAAAATCCTTTTGTTTCATACACACATATATTACAAAAAATCAAGTCAGGCTTGGGCAGATTTATATTGCTAAAGCTATTAATATATGGTTATCTGAACTTAGTTCAGTCCCATATGGCTATTTAAGATAGATAGCTGGATTGGAAGACATATGGGTGTCTGAAAATTTCAGAATTTCTACTTAATAGTTTTTCATTAAATGAAGTGCTTGACTTGTCCTGATATTTTTAATCTAATGCTTGAATATCCTAGCACCTCACTGAGAAAGCCAGTAGCAGAAAACGGTCTAGGGTTAGGGATATTCTGTAAAGCTTGTTAAGAGCTTATTTGCAAGCTATTTATTATATATATATATATATATTCTACTTCCAATCTTAGTAATCAGAATAGGATCTTTGGGTTCTATATATTGTTGGCATCAATTTATTTGATGGAAATTATGTGCAGAGCAACCAACTTGTGTGGCAGATAAACAAAATGAGAAGTAAATGACAGTTTTAGATTAATTTTTTAAATAAATATTCAACAATTATAGAGCAATAAAATTGAAAAGTTGTATTTTGGATATGATATATATATATATATATATATATATATATATATATATATATATATATATATATATATATATAAATGACCCATAATTCAGGTATTAACAACCATTTACTTTTATTGTCATTCATTCCAAACTTCACACATTGAGGAGCATGTTCTCAAAGCTGTGGAATGTTTTCTTTCTGTGAATCACATGGTTAGACCTAATGCTGTATAATCATTAGCATGTTTTCTATAAAACCAAAGATATTATGACAGCATGCTAATTAAATACAATTAACTTGTGATTTTTTTAGAAAATGGAATGTATTATAAACTATAGTTGTTTTACTACTTGCATAGAACAACAATCATACAAATTAATAAATAATAAAATAATTTATTAATAAAAAAAATAAGTCAATATACTATTTTTTGTAAATTTCCTTTTGAATAAATCATTATTATATATTATAATAGTGATTTTACACTGAAAAAAAAAAAAAAAAAAATTTAAAAGAAACCCATCATCTTTTAGAAATTATTCTATTTAGCAGTCAAAAACTCATTTAAAAGTTGTTAAAATGATTTTCATTCTGACATTGATATTAAAAAAAATATTTTCCAGCATATAGGATACATTTTCCCCTTAAAATATTTTTAAAATATGAGCTGTGTCTTATGCATTGGTAATCAAAATTATGAGTTGACATTTCAGTCAATCTAAAACTTCTGATTTATATTAATTTACTTCTATTGCACTTTGTCATTTTGCAAAACAGTGATTTTGAATAAATATTTTTCACATTTTTTTCTTCTGTAAAGATAATAAATTGCATGATATATTTAATGCTTCATCACTGAAAGAATGAGAATTCTGGTGAAATAACATTTATGTTCAATACATCTCAAGGTTACAATTTATCCAATGTGTGCATGAGTGATCACATTTCAATAATGCACCATAATGTTTAAACTTTAATCTTGGTACATTTGTCCAGAACATTATGGGATGTTTTGTGACATTTTACATTGAGGTTGTTGGTTAGATGGATGAAGGAAGGTGGAAGTTATGATTAGACAATGTGTAGTCTAGTTGTCCTGATGTACTGTTAAAGAAACCTGCACTTTCTAGTATGAGATCATTTTCAGAGTCACAGAACTAAAGTTGTGAAATTAAAATCAACCAACTGAAAACATAATTAGCTGTATTTCCATGTGACTAATGTGTCATCTTCAACCTTTAGATGTATACATTAATGAATCATTTAAATGATTCATAAAGAAGAAATAAAACAACTAGATCATTCTACATATTTTAAAGAGATGCCATCTGGATGAAGAAAGAGATCTAATGTTTTGCAGATTTGTGAATATGTCAAAACTTTATGGGAAGCTGTGGAACATAAGACAGTTGTAAAGTCATTTTAAAAATGTGAAATTAGTAACACATTTGATGGAATAGAAGATAACATTATATGAGACTCAGTTTTTTGTAGAAAAGGCTTCAAGCGATTCTTTATTAGCTCTGGAGATTATGTCATGGGTTTTGAAAATAAAAATTAAAATATGCCTAGCTACACTGTTACATTTTTGGAGCTATAAATAACTATAAAATTACTACAGTAAATCATTATGGAAATTCATTTAAAAAAGTAGATACTTTTTTGCTGTAAAAATTTGTATAAATAGGGGTTGCATCTTATACAACCACTACATCCTATAAACTGGTAAATATGGTAGTTATTTTAGTACTAAGTAATTTTGCTTTACATTAAAGTTCAACCAATACAATCATTAGATCACTGATTTATTTCAATATTAAAATTTATTTTCTCCTATCTAAAAGTATAGTAATTTTATTCATAAACCATCAAAGTTATAGATTAAATTGCATGTTTATAATGACTAAAAGCTACCCAAATTATTCAACTATATAGATGAATTAGTGTAAGAGTTAGAAATCATAAAAATAGTTTCCATCACAAAATAATTATATCAGCTTTAATTAATGTTATTTGGGGGAAAAATTGTCAAAAAACAAAATTATTTGAAAGGTGTTCAGCAGTGTGTTTTACAGTAATAGTAGTAGTAGTAATAATAATAATAATAATAATAGTAGTAGTAGTAGTAGTAGTAGTAGTAGTAGTAGTAGTAGTAGTAGTAGTGATAGTGGTACTACTACTACTACTACTACTAATAATAATAATAATAATAAACAAAATTATTTGAAAGGTGTTCAGCAGTGTTTTACAGTAATAGTAATAGTAGTAGTAGTAGTAGTAGTAGTAGTAGTAGTAGTAGTAGTAGTAGTAGTAGTAGTAATAGTAGTAGTAGTAGTGATAGTGGTACTACTACTACTACTACTACTAATAATAATAATAATAATAATTATTATTATTATTATTATTATTATTATTATTATTTTTAAAAAAACAATGTTGCATTAACAAAAAGATAATGGGAGATTTCTAAATATAAATAGGGTTGATGAAAATGTTTGCATAAACTATTCTTTTGTCACTTGTTACTACTTTTTGAAAGTATATTGCTATTTTTTTAAAAAAATGTATAAATCAATTTATGTAGAAATATATCATTACCTATACGTGCATTGAATATCTTACATAAATCAACTGTAATGTCATTTTAAAATTTCAAATGAAAACCTACAACTGGTGGTATCTTTCCTAATAAAAGTTGAGTGCAAAAAAACTACTCTTAAAAATATTTTGATAACTTAAACATAGATTCGATGTTTAAATTATATTCAAGCACATGCTTCGGTGCGCATATATACACATACATACTACAATCAACTGTAATCTATCGAAATAAAATAAAAACAAAACGGCAATCAACACAAAAATAAATTTAAATATTATAAACAACACACAGTGTGTCTATCATTTAAAGCAGCCATATACATTTGTAAATTTTTAATACATCATTTCTTGCTATTTCTAGCAGCCGACAAGTAGAATTTATCCACAATTGTTGTTAATTAAGCTTTCAGAATTTATTTAAGTTTATATAATTCATTTTATATTCACAAGGTTATCTAAAAATGTATACTATATGTTTCTTTGATGCTTCTTTTTTACAACAAAATAAAATAAAAAAAATCGTTATTGAGATGATATGTATAAAATATTTAAACTCTTTACTTTTTTAATCTTTTATGTAACGTTTAGTGTTCCTGTAATCTTGCATTTAAAAAGAAAACAACAAACAAATGTTATTTAAAAGACATCAAGCAGTGATGCTTTATAGAAAAATAAAGAAAGCTTTATAAGCTACTTTCTATTACTTTCTCAAAAACTAGTGATTTTCTTTAGATACTTAAAGCAACTATCTGTTTGTTTAGAAATACACAGTTAATAATATGTAAATTGTAATTCATAGTTGTGTTGTTATTAAGATTTTATTTTTTATATAAATGTAGGGGATTTGAACTCAGACTTTTAAGCACTCTTCAACTATCCACACTATCTCATACAACTGATACACATGATCACACCCATGTAGAAAAAATAAATAATCATCAATATTCTTATTTCGTGCTAAACCAGAACTCATCAATTGGTCCAGTTTATCATCTCCCACCCAGACACACACACACATATATAATCAGTGCTCAGTATATATTAAGATAGTAAATCTTCATACTTTAATTGACAAGTTTCAATCTACTCCAACCTCCAACTTTTCAGCCATCAATACCATTGAAAATATGATGATATATGAAGTTAAATTGTTTGATTATCACATATGTTTTATGATCTATATCATTTAATTATCTATAAAATTATTATTTTAATTTACCTATTTGCATATATGACAGATACATTGCGACGGGATCACATTTTCTATCATGTAGATTAAAATTAGTTTCAGTATTTTTTTTTAAATTTTTTAAACATGTAAAGAGGGAGAAATAACCTTAAATGAATAACCTGATAAGGAATTTATTTTGATGCATTATCATGTTTGTTGATACAATCTTGTCTTTTAAGAACATTGATATGCATCTGTATTTTTTTTTTTTTGGTATTGGATATTACAACTCTATATTATAAAAATCTGTATTGCCATCAGTGTCCATAATTTAGAATTATAGTGATGGTGAGTGGGTTTTACTGTCTTAGAATAATGATCTTTCTCACCACCAATGTTGCAATTAGATACTGCTACCATTGACTATATCCATATAAGACTGTCCTCACAAACTACACATTGGATTTTATAAAGTTTCTGAATATAAAGTAAATCATATTCTTAGGATGGAATGATTAATTCTCTCTCTGATCAGTAACGTTTCTTCTATACACCATGCCAACAACTTTCTTTTTTTATCTACCCATCTCTTATGTGTTATTGTTCTAGATTTTTACAAAATTTTGAGATATCTTTCAAATTTTAACTTTTCACCTACTATTATCTCATTTAGCAATATATTCAGTCCAGCTACATTCCTATTTTTTCATTCTTTCAATGGTATCAATGTTATCTGTTTATTTATTTATATCTAAGTATTTTGTTTATGATTTGCTTTTTATTACAACCATCATACATCAGTTTATAATTCATTAATTAGTTTGAAGTCTTTATAATGCTTAATTTTATAGTAAGTGTCCAAATCTCGATTCACAAATAAAAATAGTAAAAGAGGTTAATTAAATACTTTCATTTTCAGAGACAGAAATATTTCCTTTTAATACCAAATTAATACTACCAAAAATACACTATTTAAAATAAAATTTATAACTATTGTCAATTATTATGTTTCTTTTATATAAGTAATTTTACCAATGTATTTATTTATACACTTAACTTATACTATTTTGATTACAAATCTTTATTATCATCTTCTGAGAACAGATCTGATTGCTTTTATTTTCTTAGCTTCCTATTTTAATAATCATAATACTTCTTGCAAACTGCTGCAAAACATTTTGGAGATAGAATCAACTGTCTACACTTTTATCATGTTCAATCTTCTTTGTATCACTATATAATGTAATCAATATTGTTTATTAAAAGTATTTTTCAGTATATAACAATATTCTGGTTCTATATATTGATGGTTCTAGCTTATTTCACTGTAGAAATATTTATAATTAAAAAAATCATCTTTCTAAAGGTATAAATTTAATATAAAACATTTTCTATCAGCTTCACAAGCCGTACTCAATATGCTGGAAACTAATTCATCTATGCATTTCTTTTAAAAGTTGATACTAATAATATGTAATATTACATAATCAGAATTATTTATGCTTACACAAGCTGTTTACACAGAGACTAAACTCTCCATATGCCACTCAGTGCATGCCAGAGTAATTAATGGATGCAAGAAGGTTTGTGCATAAAATCCTTATCTGCTTGAGGTTTTTGTCAGTGAGGTGGCTGATGGAGGATTGAATTAGATCCTAAAATCTAGGTGTAGTACTCTCAGATTTAATACTCTTCACTGATGAAAATCACAAGCTAAAAACTAATCTGGGGATATTGGATAAGTAGGCACTAGATAGGGATTTTATGCACAAACTTTCTTGCATCCATTGATAACTCTGGTTTGCACTGAGTGGTGTTACTGTATTGAGAGTGTAGTCTCTGTGTAATATGAAATGTTATAAGTCACTTTTATATTATATGCTTAGCTTTTCATTTTTATTTTTTTATACATTTCCATTTGCTGATTATTATATGTATTTTGTTTCCTAAATAATTTATATATTTATAAAATATTTAAAATTGGAAAAGAATAAAAATTCTTATGCTGCCTTTCCACAAAATAATAATCAGAAAATAATAATAATCCTTTACAACAGCTATATAATCAAATAATAATTTTATACATAAAAAGCTTTTTTCAGCATCTGCTTTGGTGCTTTTTTCAAATGTTACTAATCTATTTAACATTAATGAATCATCTGACATAAAACCACCCAGTGTCCAATAATGGAATTAAAACAAACAATAATAATATAAATAGTTAAAACAAATCAAAACTCTCATATATAAATTCAATAATTATAAAACAATTGACTATATCATAATAATATGTTAAACAATATCACATGCTTTTTATACACAATTATATATATATTTCATCTTATATAATTTTCCATTCATTTTTAATCAACCAATCATTAAACAAGTTTGTAGAAGTCTTATAAATATTCATACAGTTAGTCAAATTATTTTTAATATAATATCTTTCATATATTTGTCTTTTTTTTGGATTTTTGGTGAAATTTAAATATTTAAAACTTTTGTATTATATATTCTATGGCCATATTTCAAGTAATGAATATATAATGCAGACCTATCATTTCTTCTTTCAACAGCATTCTTATGTTTTTAGTTCTTATCACTAATTGTTTTCCAGTATGCCCAAAGTAAATCATTTTACAAATTCTGTATGTAATTTTACATACAATTTCTTTTTTGAATTATAAATCATCCCTTAATCTATAATTACCTATTAATTGATCACGATTTTTACTATTTGACCAGCCAATATTTATATTCTCATCAATATAATTTTTATTATACCTTAAAGTATTATAAATCCTAGGATAATATAAAAGTTTAATCCATTTCTTACTTGATTCATTATTACCATTATCAATACCATCATTATTTTCAAAAATTTTATCATCTAACATAGATTTTTTAGAAGTAAAAAATATATTGCTAATAGTTTTAGGATTATATCCATAATCTTTATATAATTTAATAAATTGATTCTTTTGCAATTGAGTTACACTTTTATCTATATTGTATTTATCATTCCTATATTTAAAATGTTTAATTATTGCTAATTTTTATACCCATGCTTGTTGTGTATCTACATGAATAATTTTTCTTAATTTGTGTTCTTTAATAAAATGTTTTAAAGTAATTTTATTATCATTATCTATATTAATTTTTATATCTAAATTTTTAATCATATCTTCAAATTCTACTTTAAAAAATTTAATTTTATATATATTATTATTAAACTCATTATAAATATTATTCATTACTTTTTATTACTAATAATTAAAATATCATCAACATATCTACAATAATGTATTATTTCTTGACTAATCACTTTTTTTTTAATTACAATATTTTCTAATTCATTTATAAATATTGATGATATTAAGCCATTAATTGCACAACCCATAACCCATCCCTCATTTATATTCCAAAATTCATTATTATATTCAAAATATAAACTATTGTATATTAATTTTAAACCCTCTTCAATAATATTTATTATGTTTATATCATTTATATATTTACATTTTTTTTATTAATATATTTATACTTTTAAGTCTTGGAATACTTGGATACATTTTTTTCAATATCCATTGTTAAAATTATTATTTCATTATTATACGATTGTTACATTTTCATTTACCATTGTCAAACTTCCTCCACTCACAACTTTGACGCCATCCATTTCAGATAAATTCACTAATGATTATTACTAATCATTTTCGAAACTAGAGATTATCTCTAGCACAGATATAAACTTTAAACCTCAGTTAAAAATTAATATATCTGATTTTTTTAATTTTATTTACACACACGGAGTTATTCACCTTTCTCTGTCCCGTATGTAATATCTTTATAGATATAATAAACATCTCCATACTTCCCCATTCTTTTTAAATACATATAAATAAAGATATAATAAAAGACAAATGACCTCCAAGATGCATTTCGTGCTGAACCAGCACTCATCAGTTGGCCCAGGTCACAATCTCTCATATACATCTTTATTATATGCAAAGTATTTATCTAGAGTAAATTGTTATTCGATTATATAGCTGTTGTAAAGAGTTATTATTATTTTCTGATTATTATAAAATATCTATTGTCGTGATTTATCTATGTGTGATTGACTGTATTCTTTTAAAATGTTTTGTAGATATAGAACTAAACTGTCTAAATTTCGTCAAGTATAATTGCTTTACTATCACCATTATTATTTTGGTAAATAATTTATTATTATATGAGAAGAGTCTGAGATTATATTTTGATAGTTGATTACTTTAATCATTGTAAAAACACTTATGAAGTATCAAATACTCTTTTGTAATCTGAGTCAAAAGAATAATGGAAATTCATATTCATTGCTATTTTCTATAACTTCTAGTAGTGCTGAATGTTGTTAACTAAGTTAAAATGATTTTTGAATTTATCGTGTAGTCTTTTTTTTTCTTTGTTGGGCTCCAAAGTTGATACAAAATATGTCTGTAATTTCTAATGTCTTCTTTATCATCTTTTCTTAAACATCACTATTATTATGACATTTTTCAAATCATTCAGTACATCTTCACCATTTAGGCATTTGTTACATAGTTTGGTAACAGTTTTCCTATTGCCCGACATTCATCTTTAAAGTTATCAATAATAATTTCATCATTTACCAGAGCTTTTCTTATGGTTAATTATATAGTTCATCTTTTCATTTGAAAAATTGAGAAGTTGTTAATATTGTAGTGGTTAACTTATTTTGCTTTTGTTCATTAATATACAATTTTCATAGAGGGCTTTTATATATTTCATGATGTTATTTTTCTTTTAAACAGTACAATAAAACTCCCATTATTATGTTATTGTTCTATATTTTGTAATTTTTATTTTCTCTCTTTTAGAGCTTTCCAATTTATAATTATGTTTTTTATATTATTAGTAATTTTTTAATCATTTTAGAGAACTTCAGATATTTTATTTTTCTTAATGGGTCTCTTTTAAATATTTTATTATTTTTTTTATTTTTTTATACATTATCTGTTCATTTGAAAATTTATTGGTCATTTGTTGTTTTGTATCATCTACTGTTGTTGTTTCTTTTAGTGGATTATCAATTATATTATTATTGATTTGAATTAAGGTTGAACATCTTCAAAACTCGTTAATAATCTAAAACAATTAGTCAGCTCCAGTTTGAAATCATAAGGCTGTTTTTACAGATTAAGAATATCAATTATTAATATTGTCATTTTAAATATATTTTGACCTTCTAAGTTTGCATTGAAATATATCTTAATACCATTAATAGATTATCAAATCTTGTTTTGATTCTAATTAAAAGATTATAATTTTAAAATATATATTTTCTCTTAGTCAGAATATTATCAAAACATCTACAGATACTGTTCTTTCATTTGAATATTTTTTTTTTTCATATGTCATAGCATCAGCCGGGACGCGAACCCACAACCATCTGCAACCAACTTCTTGCTAGCATGGCGGCTGCGATACCTCTCGGCTAACAACGCAAGACTGATTTGAATATTTGAATATCCATTTTCATGTTTAGCAAGTTTGTCAAAGAAAGAATTTATAATACACATTTTTTTGTCTTTTTCTACAAAATCCATAAATCAGACTCTTGTCTCACATCTGACAACATAACCAAGTATATCTTTCCCCTTTCATTCTTCAGACGGTTTTAAATTTCCTTTCTTAATTCCCACATGATAGTTGTAATTTTTTTTTTAATTTGATAAAAATCATTTTTTACATTCTAGTTCTTCATGACAATGAAAACTTGATGCCACATAAACATGAATTATGTACCACTTCTTATAATATATCATCCATCTTCACAATATTGTTGTTTGATTTTGTATTTAAAATAAATCGCATTCCATTTATGATTTGAATATATGTGTTTTGTCCATTTCTCTGTTTAAATGTCTCTCAACACCTTTCCTTCTATCAGCATAAATGCCATCTTTATTAATTTTGATATTAAAAAAGTTGATTTCCCAATACTCATGAACTTCTTTTTCTCTAAAGTAATCTGAAAATATAGGTATTTAAATAAAAAGGTTATGGCAACAGAAAATAATTTGTTGTTAACTGAAAAACTATTTGACACATTTTTGAAACCTTAAAGAACCAAGCAGGACAAATTTCTAATATCCACTCCATATACTGCATCTTTTATTATTATTAAGAGATTACTTATATAATAAATGAACATAGATAGATTGTAACCAACTTGCACCAACAGTAATGAGTTTATTGATTATTATTTCTAATATCAAAGTATTTTTGCTTAATTTCCTGATAATTCTTAATTGAAATATCATTTGAATTTCTTGACGGCAAAATAAATGTTCTGGAGTGCAGTAAAGTTACTAGCTAAGGCAGTGCTTGGTGTCAGTCACCTGATTTCAGAACAAGGTTGCCATTGGAGAGATGACCTATTATCTTGATACCTGCAGCAGAAGATCACTTTCAAGTGAAGAAAAACTGCAAAAAATAGAACAAGATGAGCTTCATATTGAATGTGATACTGTTGAACTGTGTGATGTTAAAAGAAAAATTGTAATGAGAATAGATGCAAAATGCAACATGTTTTACCTTAAAGACAAAAATGGTTTATGTGTATGTGAAGTGAGATTCTCTAAATAGCAAATAGTATTATAGAGATTGATGATATATCAGACAAAATAGTAAGATTAGTAGGTTTATATTACTAAAAACTCTCCTTTTTTCCAGGTGTCATAGCATCGGCCGGGACACAAACCCACAACCTGGGCAACTACTTGTAAGGCAGTCACACTGACCTCTCGACCACCAATGCAAGACTAAAAACTCTCCTTGTTATAAAAAAAATAGAGAATTTTTATGTAGATGTAAAAAATAATTTTCAGAAGAGTTAACAACATTTTAAAATTATCAATGGGAGAATTTAATATTAGAAATGGTAGATAATTGAAAAATAAAAGGGTTGTGGATAAGTACTGTTATTTGGATAGGAATGTGGGTGAACAGAGAATTGTAGGACTTGTAGAAAAACTAGATTATGACTTTATTAGAAAAGTATTAAATGGAAATGGAGATAAAATCATTTAAATGAAGATAAAGTAGAATTGCATCATATTTTGATTAACAGAATTTTGTAAATAGGATCAGGATTAGAAAAATGTAAGATTTGTGCCGATATAAAAGTATAGACAGAAAATTTTCAAAAAGGACAATATTAACAATTGATATTTCCAACTTCATTAGCACTGCACTAAGTTTCAATTATAATTTTCAAATCGATTAAAATATTATCAGATTTTGAAAATCGTCCAGACTTAAATACAGTCAATAAGAGGATTAATGATTCCCTATTAAAAACTTCAAGAAAAATAGCTGCAACGATAAAAGTAGCAATTTACCAGTAAATTTTCTATTAAAAGTAGACTTGAGATGAAAATAAGTAATGCGAGGAACTTTTTAGTACTCCACTAAAAAGAATTGATTATCAAGGTTTAGTGAAATGGTATGAAATAAAATAGATGATATAAGAAAGTACAATTGTAGATTGGCAAGGAAGAACAATAAACAAAAGTAAAAATTTCAAACTATAAGACATTTTAGTCCTGAAAGAAACATTGTTTCTGCAATCAATAAAAAATAAAATTATTACACAGAGGCTAAACTCTCAATAGAGTAGTGCCACTCAGTGTAAGCCAGAATAATCAATGGATACAAAAAACTAGTCTGGGAATATTGGATGAGTAGGCACTAGATAGGGTTTTATGCACAAATCTTGCATCCATTGATTATTCTGGCTTGGACTGAATGGGACTACTGTATGGAGAGTTTAGTCTCAGTATAAACAGTTTGTGTAAGCATAAAGAATGGTGATCATGTGATGTTTACTGGTTTAGTAAAATTATTATTGAAAAGAGAGATGATATGAAATGTGTGGAAGATTTCAACAAAAAAATTATCTAATAATAAGAAAGACATAAATCTTTTCTAGATATTACAACTTTCAAATTATCTAGAATGTTAAATGAAGAAATGAGAAGTACAATTAAATCTACCAAGAAAAAAAAACCTTTTGGAAAATGATCGAATGCTATTGATAGTTTAAATAGGAAAGTGAAGGAATAGAAAAATGGTAGCAAAATTATATGTTAAAAATCCAATTGAAAATGACGTATTAGCTGATTGGAATGAAATATTGATATTAGAAAAAGATCATACAAATATTAAAAATTACACACTTATCAATTTTTCTATAAGTTCTATGTGAAATTTTTACAGAATAATTACAACTCATCAAAAGCAAACTTTGGATCCTACCCAATCCGTAGATCAAGCTGGATTTAAAAGTAGTATTAGCGTAGTGAATCATATTCATTTATTGATAAAAGTTATGAAAAAGACTAATAAATGATTGAGAAAAAGCACTTGATTCAATCAGCATGGCCACAAAAATAAAAGTATTGGATTATCAAAATACAAACTACGAATATTTTTACATTCTGAAGAATATTTATCAAAATTCAACTTCAATGATTAGAATATATAGTGATACTAAGAAGATTAACATCCGGAAGAATGCACAAGAAGTTGATATCGTAAATCTTCATTTTTTTATACTTTACATGAAGCACTTTATGGATTAAATTAGGAAGCTACAACAGTAAACATGAATGGAGATTATTTCAATTATCAAGACTTTTTAAACGATGTTGTTTTTCAAATCATGTTTCAGAGTTTCTCAAAACATTTATTAAACTAATTAATATGGATGATATATTACAAATATGGAGATGAGTTATGGAACTAACATTATTGAGTTAAAACAGGGTTAGGTATTTAGTGGTTAAGTTCTTTGTTAACTTTATTAGAGAGTCTGATATAGCTTCCATGTCTCTTGAAAAATGAATGTTGTGGCAAGAGTTTTGTCTCTTTGTTTAATTTTCTCTATGCTTTGAATAAATAATGAGTTTTCATCTGGCTTGGGATGTTGGTATTGTGCCTTGTACCTTACAATCCAAATGGCATAGGTGATGAAAATTGACAGCCTGATTGTAGGAATATCTCTTTCACGAAATATTGCAAGATTTATAAAATAAAATTATGAAAGTAAATTGATATTATAATAAAACAAATCTATAAGTTATAAGACTGATTTTTTTATAAATATATTTTACCGCTTCCTTTTATATATTTTACCTGTTATTTCTTATATATTTGCGATGTCGCTAACGCTTTACAGAAAATCAATACCGAAATAGGTCATATTATTCGTATGGAAAGATGTATATTAGAACTAGCACGAAAATATTGACAATGAAATACATGAGTAGAAAGAAAACAAATGTTATTTATATCATTGAATGAACTAACTTAAAGGCTTAATGGATTTGGAATGAACATATTGCTTTAAAAATGATTAATGAAAGGCAATTAAAATTTTTAATTGGATTCTAAGAGATTGAAAAGGCTTAGAAGTAGCCCACATGGGAAATGGATGGCTGAAAAAAAGAAATTTGCTTATCTTTTGTTGAGAAAATTTACTAGAGAATGGAAGAACAGGATTTAAATTGGAAAGACGTTTTCTTGCAATAGATTGCTACTGATTGTAAATGATGATGTTAATATATATATATAACCAAAACTGTCTAACACTATACTAGCAAAAATAAAAATGCAAAACCATAAAACAATACAATACTAGATTAAATTCAAAACTTTACCAAAATCCTTACACAACCATGGTTTCATCTACTAGAAATAGACCTTCTCAAATGAAAATCAACCTAAAAGAAAACATATATATATATATATATATACAAACAAACAAACCTTCCCATAATTCATTTCAAACTCCACATTCCCTTAATATCAAAAGAAGTCTTCATAAGATTGATAGCCTCAGAATGAAGGAGTTTTATCATCAAAGTCTCCTTTATTCTTCTTTTTAACTCATTCTTTTCATAAAAAATAACCGAAGCATTGTTAAACAATATTCTATGACCTGTATTCAATTCATGAATATATAAAGCTGAGTTAAGATACCTATGTTTAACTCTACTTATATGAACCTTAACTCTTTCATTAAGGCTAAATTTACTCTGGCCTACATAAAAGTTACCACAACTACATAGAATTTTATAAACAATACCAGGAATAGACCTACTATCAATAGACTGCTTTGAACCATTAAGTAATGAATTCAAATCAGATTCTTTCCTCCAAGGTGGAGTTTGAAATGAATTATGGGAAGGTTTGTTTGTTTGTATATATATATATATATATATATGTGTGTGTGTGTGTGTGTTTTCTTTTAGGTTGATTTTCACTTGAGAAGGTCTATTTGTAGTAGATGAAACCATAGTTGTGTAAGGATTTTGGTAAAGTTTTGAATTTAATCTAGTGTTGTATTGTTTTATGGTTTTGCATTTTTATATATATATAAATTCAAAGTATTTTTGGAACCTTCCAAAAAATAAAAATATAATAGCTAAAATAGCTAATGTATCAGTACAATAACAAATGCTTTCCACAGAGCTTCTACTTTCTCAAATCATAAGAATGTGTGTGGGGAGACATAAAATGTATGTTTTTCTTTTGTTATTTTTTCCTTGTACTCAAATTCTATTGGTTGGGAAATTTTAAAAAATATCTCATCCTCTAATAAGTTTTTTCTAACATTGTTAATTTTCTTCTATTCATTATTCATTTTTGCTCTTGGGCTGTTTAAAAATCTCTGTAGTTTTCCTTAGCAGTCTCTGGTCATGTTGTTCAATTTTTGCCACAGTATATGTTTTATTAAAATTGCTGTCATAATTAGTTAATTTAATGGCTAAAGAATTGGTTTTTTTTTTTACTTCCAAAATAGGTTTTTCCTGTTTTACATTAATGCTACAATTGTTTTGTCCAATTTATGTATATGAACAAACTCCACATGGAATGTTATATATATTTCATGACATTGCAAAGGAATTTTATTTTTAGGGTGTGAAAATTCTTATATTTTTTAAATGTAGTATAAACTATGTGGATATTATTTTTCATCAAAACATTACCAATTTTATTAGTTACTTCTTTTACATATGACAGAACAATCTTAATTTTTGAATTATTAAAATATTTTTTTATATTATGTGAAAACCCCCTATTAATAATTTTGTGATTTAAACCATTATAAAGAAGCATTTTGTTTAGTAGCAGAGTTAGTTTTGGTAAAAATGGCTGTCATCAAAAAATCTCTTAGTTTGAATTGTGTCAGATGGTGATAAGATGAAAATTGTAAATATTTTTCAGAGTGTGTTTTATATGCATGCCATAGGATAAAGAACCATGATTATTTTTTTCAATTAAAACATCTAACAATAGAAGGTGGTTTTTATTTTCTACTTTCATAGTAAATTAGATGTTGTTGTAAAAAGAGTTTTAAAAAATTTTTAAAAAAATCATCAAGAGCATGTTTATCATGAAGCCAAATAACAAAGGTATTGTGAACATATGCCAACTATACAGTGGTAGTTTAACTGCTGATATCAAAATTTTATTTTCCAAGTTCTCCATAAAAGTAAAAGACAGTTCTAGAAAAATTTGTGATCTCATAGCATTCACCAATTTAATACCATTGGCTTCTAGTTTTAAGATAAACAAACAAACATCAGGTTTACCTATGGGTTTACCAAATTCTCCAAGAATGACTTCTATTTTTATGGAGAATATTTGAGAAAAAAAAATGTATATCAGCAGTTAAAAAACCATCTGTATGGCTGAGATATATCCATGATACATTTGTTATTTGGACTTGTAGGAAACCTACTCTTGATGAATATTTTATTTTTTTAAATTCTGTTGACAATGACATCAAATATACTATGGAAGTAGAAAATACTAATCAACTTTCATTCATAAAATGTTTGAATTGAAAGAAAGAAGGATGATACTTTATTCCATGATGTATATAGAAAGCAAACACACACTGGGTGATATCTACAGTTTTCATCTCATCACTATTCAGCACAATTATTTTCTATAACCAAGACATTATTAGATAGAACAAAAAGACTTTCATATAATAGCCATCTTCACCAAGATAAATATGCTACTAAAAAAATGCTTCTTCATAATGGCTTTGATCACAGGATCATTAATGGGGGTTTAATGCATAACATATAAAAAAGATTCTCATACTTCAGAAATTAAGACAGTTCTGCTATATACAAAGGGACTAACTGTAAAAGTTGGTGATGTTTTTTGAAAGAATATCCACATAGTTTATACTACATTATAAAAAATTAATGAAGTATTTTCACGCCCTAAAGATAAAATTCATTTGGAGTGTCATGGTATATATGAAATTCTATGTGGAGTTATTTCACAATCATACATTGGACAAACAATTGTAAAATTAATGTAAGAAAGGAAAGGCAGTTAGAGAAAAATCCATTTTATGAGTCATTTATTCCCATGTAAAACCAATTAACCATGACATCGATTTTAATAAAACATATATTCTAGAAAACCTAAACAGTATGTTAAGAAAAGCTATAGAGATTTATAAAATGCCCAAGAGTATAAATAAAAAGTGTGAATTGAAGAAAATTAACAATATTTGGAAAATGCAATTGGAGGATAATATATTTTTAAAACTTCTCAACCAATAGAATTTGAGTATGAGGAAAAAATAACAAAGAAAAAAAATAATGATTTTAAATCTCTCCACACACATTCTTATGATTTGAAAAAAAAAAAGCTCTGAGGAAAGTACTTGTTATTGTATTGAAATGTCATCTATTTTATCTGCTATATTTTTATTACATTGAAGCTACTACAAATAATTCTATGAATTCATCTTTTATTTATGAGATTATTAGGATCAATATTATATAAATATACTTTAAATTAAACATAGCTCAATGTATATGTAAACAACTTCAGAGATAACAAGAATATGTGGATTCATTCTATTCTTGATTCCTTTGTTCAACACTTAGAATGTTTTTAAGTCATAGCATGGAGAGGGTGATTTGCTTTTTTTGTTTACATAACATTAAGCTATATTTAATTTAAAATTTACATATTAAATTTTGTTTAATTATTACAATCAAGATGTTAAAGTCTGGTTGATAATTACTTTCACTCTGAATTACCAAATAGTGTTGACAAATATATGCTTATAAACATCAGAGCTACCAAGAATAGATGGACTCATTCTATTTTTGATTAATTTGTTCAACATTTAAAGTGCTTTTAAATTATATATATATATGGGTGTGTGGTATCTTTACTATATGATATAATGCCGCCGACTTACTATATGTCTGACAACTATGTTTTTAAGTTACTTTATTTTATTAAATCAAAATGTACATCTTTTATTATCTTCGATAAGCTATATATGCCATATATTTTTCATTGCAACTTCTTAATATTTTTTTTTATAATTTTTTACAATAAATTGTATTATTACATGAATTACGCATTTCTAATTTTGTTCAACATTGTCACCATTATTTTCTCACGTTATTAACTATTTGTTGTAACTGTCAATAAAATTATTTTACATTATATAGTATTTGTAAAATATTTGAAAAGGCTTTGTGCCTTAAAGTCTTTAATTTTTTTTTTTTTTTTTATCAAAATCCAACATAAACAAAAATTGTATATACTTTTGCAGAATAAAAACGTTTAATATTTATATCATAACAATAATATAAAATTCTGTCAAAGTCATTGAATGACAGGATTAAAAAAAAACATACTATTTAATACTTTGAGTTTTTATTAGCAGTAAATCAGTGAATATCCTTTACACATTATTTTTCAATTAATTGGTGTCGTAATTTTCATTTGCCAATTAACATTTTTAAAAAATATATTTACTTTCCAACCTCCTTTTTTATTTTGAATAAAAAAACATCACTTTGCATTTTCCAAAAAATGAATTTGATTATGAAGTTACAAATACTACATATATAAGTGGAAATATAGGGGATTTAAACTCACACGTTCAAGCCCCTTCATTATCAACTCTATCACATATTACTGATACATATGACCATATACATGCAATTAATGAGTGCTGGTTTAGCACGAAATACTTATATTGGTGATTATTTATATTTTCTGCATGTGTGTGGTCATGTGTATCAGTAATATGAGATAGTGTAAATAGTGAAAGGGCTTGAAAGTCTGAGTTCAAATCCCCTATATTTACAATTAGGCTGTAGGTATAAGAGTACCTGGTATTTTAAATCTTACACAAGTGTAATGAAATTTATTGAATAGAAAACTTGATGTATTAGATAACGTGGTAAAATTCATTAAAAGTTTGTAATACTTTAAATATATTTCAAAATTGTCAAAAATAATCTTAATGAGTCTAATAAAATAAGTCTTAAAAATAGAAATGTGGGAGTAAATTTTAATATAAAATTTAAAAAATCAGATATAGATAAATTTGAGGAAGTTGATGGGAAATCTGTTTATTACATTGTTTGTTATTCGTTTAAAAAAAGGAATTAAACCTATTAATATTACAAACAAAAAGTTAAGCAATTTGGATTGCAATTTAATCCCTTATCAGAAGTGAGCTTGCTATCCATATTATAAATTACACTCTTTTTGGGAATAAAAAACAACATATTACTTTAAAAAACATATTTTTCATAAATTTGAATTTATAATTTTTATTTGCACACTCCTGTCTGCAAGATCAACATGAATATTACATTTTTCTATTATCTTCTTCACTTTCCCACTCAATGTCTCCTTATTTCATGTTGTTTTTATTTTCTCTCTGTAGATGTATTATGATTATATATATTTTTTTACAACTACATTTATATTTCTTTAATTATATTACTTTACGTCTTAATGTGAAAAGTTTAAATTAACGTTAATTGTGTTAATCACATATATAAACAACTATTGCCTTCAGTAAACTTTGGATTTTAACCAACCAAAAGAACAAGTTAGATTTTGAAATGGTTTTAGTAAAAATATAATATCTCAACATTTTAATTGAAAGAAGTTATGGAAGGAATCAATGAATACGATCTGTCATTATACTTTGGGTTTGTAATTATGAAAAGACATTTGATTTTACACGTGTTTCTTCAGTGATTAAAGTATTGGATCAACAAAGTATACATCCAGAATATGATTGTAAAGAATATTTATAAAAATACAACAGTAACAATTTGATTATGTAATGAAACTAGAAAAATTAATAGTTAAATGAGTGTAGAAGAGACGATAAGAGATGGACAATTAAAATTTTAAACTGGATTCCAAGAGATTGTAAAATACCCAGAAGGAGACCACATGTAAGATGGATGGATGAAATAAGAAAATGTGTAGGGGTGATGTGGAGAAGAGAAGCTAAAGATCGGAGAAGATGGATTAAACTTGGAGAGACCTTCATCCTGCAGTGGATTGATAATGGTTGATAATGATGATGATGATGATGATGATGATATGATGATTCCATATCGCCAAAACTTTTTACAACAGTTTTACTAAAAGTGTTTTGTGGCTGAAAAATGGGAAGTTGGGGAATAAAACTAAATGTAATAAAAGTAAAGGGATATTATTGAAATCATCTAGATTTTGGTGAAGATACATTTTTTTTGTAAATAATGCTTTACAGCTCAAAAAAATATTGCAAGAATTATCAGATGAAAGCAAGAAAGTAGGACTAAAGGTAAATGTTAAAAAGACTAAAGTAGTGTTCAATAAATTTTCTCAAAAAAAAAAAAATCAAGATTTATTATGATGAGTTAGAAAAAGCAGCAATTACAACGACCTTGGTCAGATTATTACTACAAATGGAAACATAATGGATAAAATTAGTCATCAAATTAAACTTAATTAGAGTGTTGTTGATAGAAATAACAATATTCAAAGAAATATTTTTAATAAATGGGTTTTACCAGTTGTTACTTAGAAATCTGAGACTTGGACACTTAATAAAAAATTAACATAAGACTTCAGATGACTCAGCAAAGTACAAAGAGATGCCTGCAATGAAAACAAGAAAAAACACAAAACAAATTACATGGGTGAGAGAAAAACATGTGTTTATGACATTATTAAAAGAATTAAGAGATTAAAATAGACAAACACTCTATACATATTGCCACTTAATTCAAGACAGAGTAATCAATGGATACCAGAAGGCTTGTCATAAAATTCCCATTTAGTGCCTACTCATTCAATATCTGCAGAGTAGTTTCTGGCTTGTGGCATTCATCAGTGAGTTGCTTTGGATCTGAGACACTGTATCTAGATAATGCAACCCTCCAGCAGCCACTTTTTATCTCAACTACAAAACTATGAGTCTTAAATTGAAAACACTATAATATTTTCAATCTAAGCTCATTAGCTTATGTAGTCATATAGGTCTGATCTCAGTTGAGTACCTATACATTTTGGGGTCATTGGTTTTTTAATAACCATAGCCAACCCTATCCTATTAGGCAGGATTGGTTTTAAGCCAATAAACATCACATGATCACCATTTTTTCTGGTATCCATTTATTACTCCGGCTTGCATTGAGTGGCAATATGTATTGAGAGTTTTGTCTGTTTTAATAACAGTTCTAAGCAAGCATAAGACATGGTGATCATGCGATGTTTAAAAAATTAAGAGACTAGTGAAGTTGGGCTTGATTTATTTCTAGAAAAGTTGGTGGATAGTTAATCTTAAACTGGTTTTGAAGAGATTGCAAAAGACCTAGAAATAAATCACATGTGAGATAAATGCATAAGATGGATGAAATGGAAAATAGAGGCTACAGATTGGAGAAGATCTACTGAACTTGGAAAAACATTCATCATCCAGTGAATCGATAATAGAAGAAAACAATGATGATGATGATATAGACTTTGCTATCAACCAAACGTTGGTAGCCAAGAGGTCAGCACAGTTGTGCGGGTTTGCTTTCCGGCCGATGCTTTGACATATGAAAAAAAGACTTGAAATGAATTACAGGGGATGTAAGGGTTCATAAAAGTTTCGATAATTGTTACAATTATTAAAAAAATAAAAAAAACATAATTCTCATAACGATAACAGTATTTATACATTTTCTATCTCATTTCTGTTTTCATTGTTTACATATTTAAACAAAATAATAAAAACTAAAATTAGTTATTGACATTTATAAATAGTAATTAATTTTAGAGTAAAAGTTTTTACTTATACTTTTTTTATTTTGTATAAATTATTCATATGATTTGTCTGATCTTTTCTATAACAGAAAAAATCGATGAACTAAAATTCATTGGTTTATATAAGAGCTTCCTGGCCATGACAACTACCAGATTGAAGAGTAGTAGAATAAATTTTAAAAGATTAAAATAGCCATAGGGGATCTATAATGTTGGAAAAGGGATAGCTAGCTATTTTTAGCTAGACAGTTACGCAAGAATTTAGAAATATCCAAGCTCTCATCATCTAAAAATTGAAAATGGGGAACCCTGCTTATTTAATGTTCTTTATGAAGGGATGTCAATGAACTCTTTGCTAAGTGATACTTAAAGACTATGCAGGAGTTCCTAAAATAACTGAATTTTGTAATAAAATATTGTGGATTTGTTTTTAGGTGTTACAATGCACTGATCTAAATATATTTTACAATTTTTGAAGCAGTCCTGACATTTTTGCTAAGTGATGTCTTGTAATATTTCTGTCATTTTTTCACTTTTTCCAGGTCCATGAAACATTTTACATTGAGGCAGTTTTTCATTTGGGTAATAAAAAAAAGTGTCACTGTGAGATATTGGATGAATATAATGGATGGATAAGCTAGGGTGTGATGTTTTTGGTTAAAAATTATTTCATAGTAAAGACTTTGTGTGCTCACACATTATCACTAAGGGCACAACCACTTTCAACTTTGCCACAAATATTATTCACCACATCATGTGATCATTTTAGAACTTGTAGGTAAAACATCTGACCTTATGAATATCTGAGTGGGTAATGGTATTTGCATAAAAAGAATCTGCATCATCTTGGTATGGAACATCACTAATAGGTTTGACTTATCCATTAAACTACTTGTAAATTTATGGTTTTTTTTTAATTTGAATCTATTAAAAGCATAACTAAATGTTTACATTTGTGTTAAAGATTATGCTATTTTTATGTATTCAGAAATCAATCTACAAAAATATTTAATGGTTTAACTACTCCACATAATGACTGGTTTAGTTACTGATAATTGAAATACTTGAATGCATTCAATAAAGAAAAAAACAATCTTCAACAAATTTTAGTTTAAAGGGTTATAATTATGAAAATGTAAACTTATCCACATACTTCGTTAATGATTTTTAAGTAAAAAAGGGGTTATTACTAGTCGCCATACAATCAAGATTCGTTGTAATGCTAATGCTTTAAATAATGTTAAAAGAAAGAGTTTTTCATTATTATGATTTACCTACTCAAAGTAAATTAGTTCTATATAAATCTATTAATTTAATAAAACTTATTGTTGCATAGAAGTGGTGTTACATTATTTGCTGATGTATCACAAAGGTTTACAAAAATTTAATTTAACAATTTGCAGTAATATTCAGAAAAATTAAGTGATATGATTCTCATTAAAACATTACATACAGTAAAATTCCACAACCACAAACCTTCACATAATCAACAAGAGATTTAGGAGTTTTCTCTCAGGTAGCTGGCCCATAGCCAATTACCTAAAAATGCAAAATTAATTTTTAAATGAATATGTATTTATCCTTAGCTAGGGAAATACATAAATGAAAAATGTTCAGACTCTAACCCACAATCAGTAGTTATTTATATGGTATCATTGAACTTTTGCCCTGTAGCAGGGTAGTTATTACAAAAGACATTTTCTGTTTACTCACTACTCACTTAAAATAGCTTACTATAAAAGGCAATGTATAGAAATAGGAAAAATTCTATAAATTATAAACCAAACATTGCAGAAAAAATTAATTAATTCAAAAATAATAAAAATTCTTGTTAAAAAAATCATAGTGTATTACTTGTTCATGTAGCAGAAATGTTTGGAAAAATTTAATTTAACAATTATAAAACTCTACATATTGGAAACATTAAAAAATATGATTTTCACATGATCACCACCATCTCTATACTAGCTCATAATTGCTGTAAACAAAGGCAAAACTCTCCATACAGTAGTGCCACCCTATGCCAAACAGAGTGATCAATGGAGAAACTAGATATGGATTTTATGTACAAGCCTTCTGGCATCCATTGATTACTCTGTTTGGCACAGGGTGGCACTACTGTATGGAGAGTTTTGCCTTTGTTTAAATATGATTTTCATTAAAATACTACATGATCAAACTTTTCTTATTGTTATACAAGCTAGTAAAACAGAAACAACTTCTTTCACACAATTTTGTCAGTAGTGCAAGCTATAATAATCATTAAATGCTAAAGGGTTGTGCTTTTTAATTCTAACTAGTGCCTATTTATCTAAATCTCCACACTAGTTCAAATTGATAAGGAAAATAATATCCACATAATTGACCAATACAAAGAGCACTTGACATTGAAAAATAGAAATTGTAGAAATGTACTACATCTGAAAACTACCAAATCATGCAGGTTATAATATTCAATGACAAGTCTTAATATCATCTTTCTATAAGATTAAAAGAAGAAAAGAAATACAGTATTGCCAAAACTATCTTAATATGAACAAAGCACTGGTTACATACTTTGTGTAGAAGATGATGGTTTGAACCAACTGATGAGTGTTCGTTTAGCACAATATATATGTAATATACAAATTAATATATATATATCAAAATGCAGTAAAATTTAAATAAATTATACTATTTTTAGAAGTACTTTTGACTAAACATTTTGTAGTCTTTATCAACTATATAACATTGAATAATCAAAATGAGACAATCTTCAACAATACCCATAGTTCAATGCAGATTTCCTAAAATTCTGTTATCTTAACATTTGATGACTGGCGATTCATTAACATTTGGGAAATCTGAATTGAACTATGAGTATTGTTGAAGGTTATCTCGTTTTGATTATTCAATGTAATATAGTGATAAAGACTACAAAATGTTTAGTCGAAAGTACTTCTGAAAATAATATAATT
Source organism: Epiperipatus broadwayi (assembly GCA_028023455.1). Lineage (NCBI taxonomy): Eukaryota > Metazoa > Onychophora > Udeonychophora > Euonychophora > Peripatidae > Epiperipatus > Epiperipatus broadwayi. The sequence continues at coordinate 6,269,731 of JAQFVV010000031.1, forward strand.
TATTTAAATTTTACTGTATTTTGATATGTATATATTGATTTGTATATTACATATATTGAGAAACGAATACAGATATCAAACATAATTTATTACACATATATATATATATTGAAGATAATTTATCTTTTTCACATGTGTATGGTCATGTGTATCGGTTGTATGAGATAGAGTAAATAGTTGAAGGGAGCTTGAAAGTCTGTATTCAAAACCCCTATAATTTCATTTAAACTCCAAGTATATAAATTATGTTGTTTTTCAAATATTATATTTTATTTTTTTAACTTATTAACTTAGAAAACGTTATATATAGAGTTCGCAAAAACAAACTCTTAACAAGCTTTAAGAATACCCTCAAACCCAGACCGCGGGTATTCTGTATTGAGGTGGTCAATGTTTTGATTATTCACTGACGACGCTAGATGCAGAAATCGCGGTCTAGGGTTGAAGGTATTCTTAAAGCTTGTTAAGAGTTTGTTTTTGCGAACTCTATATATAACGTTTATAAATACGAGCTTTATTAAAATTAGGTCATATGACATCTGACTTTATTTTTTATCAATTTAACTTAAAAAAGTAATTGAAATCATTATAATTGAGATACATAATAAAAATGATAAGACTACAAAATTCTTTATATCTTATTTGAACTCGACTGTGAAATCATGATTAGAAATGTGTTTTTTCTTCATCACGAGGCTTCTAATGTGCAACGCGTGTGTTTATGAATATAATATGTTAAATGTATTTTTTTTTCATACAACCAATAAATAATTCTGATATTTTTTATATTTACTATTATATTAATAATATCATTAATCAAATGTTCTTTATATTATATGACAGTCATTTTTTTAATAATTATTATTATTTAAAAAATATTCTAAAAGATTAAAAATATCTGATCAAATATATATTTTACTGACTACTAATGAATTGTGATATATAAAGCTTTTTTTTAATAAAAAGATGTCTAGTTAAATAGAATATGGTAAAAATTTAATCTTTTAAAATCATAATAAAAATAATTGCAGCAACTTTTTTATGAAAGTTGGTTAATAATATAAAAAATGAATAAAGGTAAATAAAATGTAAGTAACAATCAGATGAAAACTAAATTAATAAAGTTATATATATATCTTTATAACTGAAACGAAAGCGACTGTACTTCCAATGACTTATGTAAAGTAAATAAACTATTAAAAGACGGAAAGATGTTACATAATCTATAGGGAGGTACAAGTACTTCCGTTCTAGTTACATATAATCCATAATATAATTACTTATTATTATCTATATAGTTATTTTCCTATTCTTGAGGAACTTCGTAGTATAATGATTAATATATTCGTAAGACAATAAGTCTAATTACTCAATGCTTCAATTGATTTATAAATATAGATGATAACAATCGTCCCTTAAGCTATCAATAGCCTCAACCTGTAGTCAAGGCAACTTCCATTAAATAAATAAATAAATGGGGGTTGCCCTTTACTACAAATTGAGATTATTGATAGTTTAAGGGTTGATTGTTACTATACTCGTATCAGCAATGAATATTTCACAGATTTCATATTCTAGACTTTATTTTCAATCTATATCTTTATCATTAAAATAATAATAATAATAATAACAACAATAACAACAACAACAACAACAATAATAATAATAATAATAATAATAATAATAATAATAATAATAGTAATAACAACAACAATAATAATAATAATAACAGCAATAATAATAATAATAATAATAATAATAATAATAATAATAATAATAATAATAATAATAATAATAATAATAATAATAATAATAATATAAAAAAAAACAATAACAAAAGTGAGTGATTAGCTACAAGATGACAATAAAAACCATTACATTAGGATAAAAATTTAAGTTAACAATGAGTTATAATCATTGAAAATAAAATAAAAAGAATGATCTTCCTACAAGCTTAAAATAAAAAATTATAACATTAAGTGAATGGACCATTCATTCTTTGGCTTGGATATCAAATGACTTTTCTGCTTTCATTTAAAACATATACTGTTTTAGTGCAAAAATTCGCTATAACCCAAGAGCTAACTATTGTAAAATTGAATAATCATTTAAAACTGGATGGTAATGTTATTGCCATATATTTAAAAAAAAACAAAAAACATTCAAATCTTTAAATAATTAGTAACCTAATTTAATAAAAGTCAATGTATGTATAACTCATTTGGCATGAATGACTCACAAAGGAGTGTGATATGCCTATGGTCAATATAAAAGAATAAAACTAGAAAATTATGATATATAGTTATTGGAATATGGTCATATAAAGCCATACAATCTAGTTAGCATAGGTTGTATATTCTGTGGCATAGTTGTTGATTTTAACTAATATATTAATTAATATAAAAACTTTATTTTAAAAGAGTTTTTGGAAAATATGTAGTGTTCAGTGCTTATTATTTATTAAAAACACTTAGACAAATACTAATATTGAAATGACACTATCAAACATTTACCCAAATTTTGGTCTGAGCATGAAGATATACATACCAGCAGCTAGTGTTCATTAATTATTCTAGATTGCAATAGATGGCACTGTTGTAAACATAATTACTAATCATGTTAGCATATGTTAAATATAAACATTAAAAAGCAATGAGTTATTTTATTGTTCTATACTATATTATTCAAAACCTAGAAAGGATTGTTTTTGATATTATGTAAGATTCCACTTTATTGTCAGAATTTATATAAGTGTTAAAGCTTTAAACATCACATGATCACTATCTCCCATGCTTGCTCATAACTGTTGTTAAAATAGGCAAAATCTCTCTATACAGTAGTGCCACTCAAAGCAAGACAGATACTATGCCAGAAGGTTTGTGCATAAAATCCCTATCTAGTGTCTACTCATCCAATATCTCCAAACTAGTTTTTGGCTTGTGGTCTTCATCAGTGAGGAGTCTTGGATCTGAGAGCACTGCACCTAGATCTTAGGATCAAATGCAACTTTCCAGCAGCCACATTTTATCTCTACATAACTACAAAACTATGATAACAAATTGGAAAACACACAAATATTTTCAATCTAAGCTCAATAGCTTATAGTCATTTGAGTTTGAACTCAATTCAGCACCCATACATTTTGGTGTATTTGGTTCTCTTATAACCATAGTCACCACGTTCCTATTAGGCAGGATTGGTATTAAACCATTAAACATCACATGATCACTATCTCCCATGCTTGTTCATAACTTTTGTTAAAATAGGCAAAACTCTCTCCATACCATAGTACCAATCAAAGCAAGACAGAATAATCAGAACAAAACAACCAGAAAGTAGTTTAGGGATATTGGATGAGTAGGCACTAGATAGGGATTTTATGCACAAGCATTCTGTCATCCTAGTTTCTGGCTTGTTTTGCACTGATTAGTCTGTCTCACTTTGAGTGGCACTACTGTATGGAGAGAGCTTTGCCTATTTTAACAACAGTTATAATCAAGCATGGGAGATAGTGATCATGTGATGTTTAAGGGTATAATACCAATCCTGTTTAATAGGAAGGTGGCAACTATGGTTATAAGAGAACCAAAGACACCAAAATGTATGGGTGCTGAACTGAGTTCAACCCCATATGACTATATAAGCTATTGAGCTTAGATTGAAAAGATTTGTGTTTTCAATTTTATTCTCATAGGTTTGTAGTTATGTAGAGAAAAAAGATGGCTGCTGGAGGGTTGCATTAATCTAAGATCTAGGTGCAATGCTCTCGGATATAAGGCTCCTCACTGATGAAAGCCACAAGCCAGAAACTAGTTTGGGAATATTGGATGAGTAGGCACTAGATAGGGATTTTATGCACAAGCCTTCTGGCATTCACTGGTTACTCTGTCTTGCTTTGAGTGGCACTACTGTATGGAGAGAGTGTTTTTATTTATATAAGTGATTTATATGGATTCAATATTTGAAGCAGTTTGATTATTAGATTACTATCTTGAAAACATAAATGATATTAGGTATTCTTGGATTAAAATTATAGATTTATTAGATATTTACAAAACTATTGATTGTTAGAAGAAACATCAGAATGTTATGTTATGCACATTAAATAATTACTAAATATAATAGACTGATTGCAGATCATTAATGATTTTTTTTAATTTAAGGCTATTGTGTTTGTAATTTAAAAAAAATAGTGTATTTTCATGGTGTAGAAAGAAGCAAGTTCAAAGCTTTTTTTGCTTTGGAATTCATTGTCACAAAAATTAGTATCAGTTATTACAATACTATTACAAATCATTATTCAATGGCCATTAAATTGACCATTCAAGTTCATAGAAAATAGCTCTATACTAATGAACTAATAAAGTAGCGATTAAAATTAATAATACTTGAATAGTAATAGAATATAGTATTAAAAAAATTAAATTTACATTAAAAAATCATTTTATATTATCTCACATGAAATACTCAACTAGATTATTAAAGTTTTATTTTAAAATCTCATTATTATTACTCGAGGTTTTTTTTTTACATTATTATTTAAAACAAAATTTAAAAAAAAGCATAAGACCTTCATTTATTGCAGAGGTCACCAAAGTGGTCTATATAGACTCCCAGGGGTCTATTTAACAAAAGTAGGGGTCGATCTGAGCCAGGGGATCGATTGGGGTTCGAAGGAAAACCAATTCTTAATATGCAAATCACACATATTTTTCATAAAACAATTGTTACACAATGTAAAATTACTTTAATAAATGTTTAAAATCATAAAATAAATGTACAAACACAGTACCTAATAGATAGTTTTATTTTAATTAACTGAAAATTACTTTTTTGGGGGTCGATGGAGACTTCGAAAAATTATATAGGGGTCTATGATCAAAAAAGTTTGGCGACCCCTGATTTATTAGGATATTTTCTATTTACCCAGTAAACACGTTTTAAAGATATCAATTAAATCAAGATTCTATAATATTCTGTATTGGCCAAAAATGGCTTTCAATGGCTTTGTTTCAGGAAATTATATGTGCATCTACATTTTTATTATGCTATCTCGTTTTATTCTACAGTTAATACCCATAACTCTAAACCAACTATGAGTAAATAAGCAATTATTTTATTTAGCGCCGTGTTTACAATTATATTACATTCAAACATCAGCCTTTCAAGCTAATTGATCACGCTTTTTTGAGAGTGTTAAATAAATGAATACTTTCCTCTTCAATCCAAGATATAGTATTTATGCAGGAATAAAGGCTGATATTTGAATGTAATATAATTGTAAACACGGCGCTAAATAAAATAATTGCTTATTTACTCATAATTAAGTTTAGTAACAATGACGTTTAGTAAATTCTAAGTAATTTCTTCGACGTTATTCAGTCAAAAAACATCGTAAATAGTAATTTGAAGTGAGATTTCTACTCACGCTCTCCTCAGCAGCTTTTCAGATTTGCTCATATAAAAGAATTTGAGTCGTAGGTATAAGAGGATCCTTTTTATTCCTGCATAAATACTATATCTTGGATTGAAGAGGAAAGTATTCATTTATTTAATACTCTCAAAAGGCGCGTGCTCAATTAGCTTGAAAGGCTGATATTTGAATGTAATCAAACCAACTATATAAGTATGTGTTTATATCATATGATATTGAGACGTTTTAATAATGACCTTTAATTACTTTTCAGAGAATCAGATTTTTATCTACTTTTACTTCAAGACTACTAGTTTTTTTATGGTTTTGTTTAATCTTTTAGTGATTTATTTTTAAATTTCTTATCGCAAATATAAATTCTGGAACAAAGTGAAAATCAGAAAATTATCATTTTAAACTGATTGGGGCTTCTAAGATAAACAATAACAATTATGGGCACATTTAATTGTAATCAAACAAAAACAGACATAACAGGTAATTGTCTGAAGGTTTGTAATAATGGTATAGTATAAGATGTGATATGTTGGAATATTTCCATCATTTATAAGTGAATGTTGAATGTATTGAAAATTTTAAACTTTATTTAAACTTTCCAAATACAAACAACTTGTTAGTAATGACACACAAATAGACGAATGTATTGAAAATTTTAAACTTTATTTAAACTTTCCAAATACAAGCAACTTGTTAGTAATGACACACAAGTAGACGAATGTATTGAAATTTTTAAACTTTATTTAAACTTTCCAAATACAAACAACTTGTTAGTAATAACACACAAATAGACAATACAGGTTCGTAATTACTCAACATTTCGAGTTGTATTATTCTCCACTCTTTTTTCAGGTGTTGCTGGCCTATATGCATTTTTGAATATAGGTGATACGTTTACAAATTAAATATAAAACATTTTAAAATTACATAACAAGAAAGAAAAGGCATTAATCCACACCTAAAGAAGAATTAAAGAAAAATCTGTTGTTTTATTTTTTTTTTAAAAATGCTAGAACTTTTCGTTGTTGGCTTGGAGATTACATATTGATAATTTTAGATCGATGAAAACGAATTTGAACCTATAAATGTTAAAAAACTGTATTTGCCTAAAATTCTTTTTGTGCTGACTATATTGTTGTGTTTGACTACGGCTGTCTTTTAGCGCTATTTAAATTATTCCTGCTTTGATATTTAGTATAATAATAGAGAAATATGATTTTTATGTATATAAACAATCAAATGTTATATATAGAATACATAAAAAACAAACTCTTAACAAGCTTCAAAAATACCCTCAACCCCAGACCGCGGTTTCTGCATCTAGCTTCGTCAATGAGGTGTCACTGACAACGCTAGATACAGAAACCGCGGTCTGGGTTGAGGATATTCTTAAAGCTTGTTAAGAGTTTGTTTTTTACGTACTTTATATATAACATTTGTAAATACGAGCTTTATTAAAATTAGGTCATATGGCATCTGACTTGATTTTTTATCAAAATAAACATTCAAAAATAAATCAACTTTAATGGCTTTATTATTTAGGAGAATTGAAGTACTAGAAATATCAGAACTGAAATCCATTTGAGTATCTTGTACAACTGACTCTCTACTATAGTCTTGCATTGGTGGGCGAGAGGTCAGCGCGACTGCCTTACAAGCAGTTGCCTGGTTTGCGGGTTCGCGTCCCGGCTGATGCTATGACACGTTAAAAAAAATCTAATGGTGTTATAGTTCAGAAATTCAGTATTAGTGCAAACATCTCTTGTACCAACAATTAAGGACTATACCCTCCAGCGTCTGACACTCTGCTACTTATTGCACTATTATGCACTCAAAATGAGAAAGGACACCTCTTTTATGAATAGTTACTTATTTGTATAGTATTAAAATGTAAGATAAACGGTTTATCAAACTTTAACAGCTACAAAAATAACTAAATTAATAAATAAATATCGTCATCGAACTATGATGGCATTTAAAAACTATACGTTTGAAATAGAATATTAAAAAAGAAAAAAGAAAAAACAAAACAGAAACTTTTGAGTAGTTACAACTATATCCCATACTGTCATAAAATAAAAACAAAAACAAATAGAAAGCTACAATAAAATAAACTGTAAAATGAAACTATTTAGAAGCAAAATTGTAATTTTAATATCTATAAAATCGACATTATAAAATTTTATGCGAAATGTATATAAAAGTCCATTACAATTCAATGTTTTTCAGGGAGGGGGAATCAAATTGTAAATAGTTTTCTATTTTTACTTTCATAATACAAATGTCAAGAAATTTCTTACACATTCTATTAATCTAAAACTTGACCATAATTGTTATAGTGATATAAAGAATTAATGATTTTTTTTCTGCAGCTTCAAACATACTTTAAGTATATTTTTATGGTATGCCACATTTTTAATAACTCATCAATTATTTTAATCACAGAATATGAATAGAGCTATAAATTGTAGTAAGAGTAATAATCGAGTCACCCACTTTAGTGCTCTAATCCATATCACAAATTGAAAGTATAATAATCAGTTGATCATACAATCAAATTATTTTAAAACTACTGAATTTGATCAGTAAGAAATTCTTGAATTTTACATGCATATCCTGTAAGATATTGACAAAGGCTAAGAGTCTAGCCTAAAGATTATCACTGCCATCAGATGTTTGTCAATAATTCATGCTTTCAGTATGTTTATTTAAAATGGAATGAAACATTAAAGGCTCACTGTTATAACTTAGATCATATTTATACTTAACTTCAAGATATAGTTTTTTCATAGAAAAAGTGGTTAATTTTTCCAAAATTTTAAAAAAGTAGGTGCAACTCAGGGTTGCAAGGATTGTTTAAATAAAACATGAGTATAAATAAATAACAAATGCAAAAATATTTTTAAATAAGATCAACAACATCTGTCTTCAAACTTATATTGCCATTATTAAATTTATTTTCAATGTTAGAATTATGATATGTCATGTGATAGGCTGTGGAAGTTCTTGCAAGTCCTGATCTGTATAAATAAACTGAAAAAAAAAAAAAATAATAATTTCTTTATATGAGGGTTTTTATTCAACTTTTCTATGCATGCAAATAATCTACTAAATTAACTAAGCAAGAAATAAATATTACTTATAAATTTTTATCTTCCATGATTAGTAAGAATTGTAATAACTAAATCAAACAATGAATGGAAATGTAGTGAAAGTTTTTACTGATGTCTTCAAGAAGATAATTTGAGATTTATTGAAGTATTTTCTAACTTTTTTTAGAGATGGTTTTCTATTATTAATGAAGTAGACCCTAGTATTTATTTATAGTTATAGTGTTACATAACAAAGACATGTTTATGTTTTTTTGCAAAAATCACCTTACAATACTACATGATAAAATTAGATCATCCACAATTTGATAAATTTTAACACAATTTTGCATTGAACAATTCCATTTTAATGTTAGCATTTCGATAATTTTTTTTTGTTCATAGATGGCAGAGTAATCACTTTAAAAAAAAAAAAAGACATTAAAGCTTATTTTTTAATGTTAAAAAAATATTAAATATTGATTATGTCACATTATGAGAAAAAAAGTAAATGTTTTTATATAGTTCCATAAGTATTATTTTAATTTAAATATTTTTTTTATGAATCTGAACTTACTGCATTACAAAAAAAAAAAAAAAGATTTTTTGTTCAACTATTCTATGATTGGAAGACATTTTTGTTTGTTTAATTTTACCCCATAAAATTTATTTTTGAAAATAATTTTGTTAAAGTTGTTATATATAAATTAATATTTAATAATAGTGTGTGAAAGCATTTTTATTTTGTTACTCTATTCAAACTGAAAGTTAAACATATGGATACAAATTAACCTTACAATGTGCACCTTATGTAATGTAAATCGTTTAAATATGTCTCAATGATTAACAATTTGCAACAATATAATTCATTTGTTTTTTGATAATTTTTCAACTATTACATTTTGTATATATCCCAAATCTCTTTTTTTTTAATTTATGGATTTCATTAGTCCACTATAGAACAATGACCTCTAAAGCTTAGATATCATGAAAGTAGGATTCATTTGGATTGCTAATTGATGTCAGAAATAAGCTTTCCCAAATACATAAAATATAAAAGACAAATTTCAATGCTCAAAATTTTTTTAAGTTCACTCAGATCAAATTTGACTTATGTGGTTAGAATGGTAGTCTAAAACATGTATTCTTATAACCAATGAGGTTTCTTTCTATATATATATATATATATATGTCCACAGATGGCGTTCTACCAAAAACGCCCATCAAGCGTATGTTTTGTTTACATAAACGTCAGAGTAGTTAGTATTCACTATCTCTAACTATAATTCCACTTTCAGATCATGATTTCAAGCTATTTGCTATCATCAGTGAAAGACAGGAATAAAGAAACTAGATCTAAATACAAACTCTGAGCGTTTATGAAACAATTTCTATTCAGCTTGCAAGCGTGAATTTTTTAGACACGTAATGTCTTCAAACTCAGCATAGCAAACCAGATAGCTATATGGGTCTGATCTCAGTTCAGCATCACCACATAGTAGAAGCCTCTGCAATCTATATCATTGCAAGAAAGACCTCAAAGGTACATTTATGATAAACAAAAATGCAAGTTAAAAAACTTGCTAACGCTTGTATTTATGTCCACAGATGGCGTTCTACCAAAAACGCCCATCAAGCGTATGTTTTGTTTACATAAATGTCAGAGTAGTTAGTATTCACTATCTCTAACTATAATTCCACTTTCAGATCATGATTTCAAGCTATTTGCTATCGTCAGTGAAAGACATACAAGCGTTAGCAAGTTTTTTAACTTGCATTTTTGTTTATCATATATATATACATACAAATAAAATGTTTGTTAATTAAAAGCTATTGTTATAAAGATAGAAATAATAAATATAATGGTAAATCGATATTATATACAGTGTTTTAAACTGCAGAAGTACTTTTGGTTAATTACTTAACCCTCCTCAACTGCCATTAAATTCAGAAAAATATCAGAAGCTGCTAACATTAAAATTCATGGATTTATGAGATTTGAGTTGATAATGTTTGCTTCTGTTAAGTTTTTTTTGAATTTAACAGCAATTGATGAAAGTTAACACATTTGATGGTGTCTCCAACTATATTAAAATCAGCTTTAACTTGCTTTAAAAGTAGTAATTTTTTATGTTATTATAGCAAATTTACAATCATTTTAAAGCTAAAAACATACCATAAGATGCTATCATCTTTAGAATTATTTTACAATTAAAAATTAATAATGTTTAAATTGAAATCTATAACAATGGTAAAAGACAGACTTTCCAAGGTGATGATTAGTTGTTTCTAATTTTTAATGAAAGGGAGAGCTTGTCAATGATTTTGACAGGTCTAAGTTCATTGTTTTGATTTTCAGAATGAAAATCTGTTAGAATATTTTTTTTATTTTTTTTATTTTTTTGTTGATAAAATATTCTGAAATTATAATTATTTTAGAAGAATAGTTAAGATTTTACTAAATATTCTTTACTTTTACACGATCATAAATTGAGAAAGAAATCAATGACGTAGGCTGAACTTTCTAATAGCTTACAAAATGTTCATTTTATGTTTTCCACTATAGATCTTTATAATTATAAATAGAAATTTATTTTTAAAAAATTTTTAATTCATTTTCATGATCTGAAAAATTATTAATCTGCTTTTTATATATGAAACTAAAATGAATATTATATTAAAAGACAAATATATTTTTACTGCTGATTCTGTAATTGACCAATCAAAAGTTAAAACTTTAATTCACTAGATCAATAAAAAATTGTACCTGGAAAAGGTTATGGAATTGTTGCTTGAAAAACTATATATAATAGTTAATTACTGTTGTATTTAATATTTTATTGTTAATTTGATATTGTACTGAAACATCAGCATTTAGCTTTTTCACTACACGGAATATCCTGCAAATAATAATAATATCATATATATATGTGGGTGTCTTCTACTATTTAGATTGATAGGATATGTAGATAGATGGACATATATACAGACAGACAGACAGACAGATAGATAGAAGATAGATAGATAGATAGATAAATAGATAGATAGATAGATAGATAGATAGATAGATAGATAGATAGACACAGACAGAAAGCATATAGATAGATAGATAGATAGATAGATAGATAGATAGATAGATAGATAGATAGATAGATAGATAGATAGATAGATAGATAGATAGATAGATAGATAGATAGATAGATAGATAGATAGATAGATAGATAGATAGATAGATAGATAGATAGATAGATAGATAGATAGATAGATAGATAAATAGATAGATAGATAGATAGAGATATAAAAAGATTAGATAGATAGATAGATAGATAGATAGATAGATAGATAGATAGATAGATAGATATAGATAGATAGATAGATAGATAGATAGATAGATAGATAGATGGATAGATGGATAGATAGATAGATAGATAGATAGATAGATAGATAGATAGATAGATAGATAGATAGAAGATAGATAGATTAGATAGATAGATAGATAGATAGATAGATAGATAGATAGATAGATAGATAGATAGATAGATAGATAGATATAGATAGATAGATAGATAGATAGATAGATAGATAGATAGATAGATAGATAGATAGATAGATAGATAGATAGATAGATAGATAGATAGATAGATAGATAGATAGATAGATAGATAGATAGATAGATAGATAGATAGATAGATAGATAGATAGATAACATTACCAAAAAATAAGCTAATTATTTTTTTGCAAAATAAATGTTACTTTGAATAAAACTATTTAAAATTTATGATTCTTAGTTTTACAAACAATTTTAAAAAAAGATACTAAAAGAAAGAAAATTGAAACTAAAATCGTTATTATTGATTAACTTATCTAACATAAGAAAAGTTGAACAAAAAACAGTAAATATATATTTTACCTTTAAGAAAGTATTTCAATTGTAACACAAATTAAGGAACGCTAGGTGTATTCAATTTTAGAAGTAGTTGTTTTATTTTTATTTATAACAGGTATGATAAAACGATGATTAATTGGTGAGAGCCGCCTCTATAATTTTGAACAATTATGTGCTTCTTATTGTTAATTTTTATAAGCATTAATAGCTTGCTCAGAAAATGCAAAACTGCAGAGATAAATGATATTTTTTGTTATGGTAATTTTATGTAGATGTGTAAATAACTTAAGAGATGACAGTTTTTGGTTTAGAATGCAAGTTATCAATTGTAATAGAATATTCAGAACTTTTTTAATTCACTATCACAGTTGCAATTTTTTTTTTTTTTAATTTGATGTATTTATTCCAATTTCTGTAAATAATATCAAGTATATATTTTTCATTTACTTCTTTTTTAAGATGCATCAAAATATATATAGTAGAAAGTTCTACCCATGCTACTAAGCAAGATATACAGGTGATTTGACTTTCAGATATAAAAATTAAGTCTGATTACACAATAAACAATGCTCAATTATGCATATTTGTGCTACTTTGTTAGATACTGTTTACAATGCAAGCAACTTTTATATATCTTATTTTCTTATTGTATCAGTCACTTAAGTTAGTAAAGGATCTAGTTATTACAATTCTATCATCATTTCTCTGTATCTACTATGCCAGTAGGACTTCATGTTTGTAAAACACACTTCTATCCTTTAACTGTCCACACATGTATGTCCATACAGCAATTCTGACTTCAAATCTTTGTTTCATTTTTTTATTGTTAAAATTATTGAAAATTGAGAAAACAAGATATGGTAAGATTTAGTAGACTAAACACATTTAGTTATGACTTTGTATCAAGGCAGTACAATTAACTAGACAGAATGAAACTGGAATTGGAGTAAGATTTTAATTGATAAAAGATTATATAATTTAATCCACTGCTGAACTCTCTACTCTACCAAGAAATGGGAAGAATCTATGTAAAGTTGTTTAAGATACCCATCTTACAAAATGTAGCTAGACTCTTCAATCTTGGTGACTATTTATTAATCTTCCCAATTTTAATAAATTTAATTGTTTTCCATATCAGTATGCTTTCAAGATTAATTTTAATATTTAAATCATTATTATTTATAAGAATATAATAAATGTGACATCATTTGAGAGATATTTTTTTTTAGAAATGGAGGAAATGCTAAAACATCATATTTGACTTTTGCAAATATTAAAAATATTACATCTTAATCAAAACAATAAACATTTTTCATCATATGTTGTCAGGATAAACAGTTTCTTTTCAGAAAATGAATGAAATCTTTATTATTAGTTATTTGTATTTAAAAAGGGAATGGAAAAGCAACATTATCTGATAAATGTATCAAATTATGTTTTAAAAATTTGTCAAGTATTGGTAGCTGAATGGTTGCCTCACAAGCAGTTGTCCTGGGGTTTGCTTCCTGGCTGATGCTTTGACACATTAAAAAATAAACTTTTTCACAATATTTAAATGAATAAACATAACATGACCGCCTCCTCATATTTAAATGATTGGTGATGACATTTGTAAATTTGCTTTCTCCACAATTTGCATTGTTAACCTATGTGAAAAATAAAACATTCTATTTTTAAAAATAAATCAAATGCAAACAAAATAAATATGTAATAATGTATATAATTAGAATGGTTTTGAATTTAATCTTTCAATCTCCCTACAACTATCCAACTCTATTTCATGCAATCAATACACATAACCATATACATGTGAAAAAGATAAATGGATTGATAGAGGAATCTTGAAAGTCTGAGTTCAAAATCCTTCTAATTACCTTATGTTCATTATAGACAATATACTTGTATTTTAATATGTAATAATTTATTTTCTTGATTTTTTTATAATTATTACACAATTATTGTTTAAAAATAATCATGGATCTTAATAAACTTTCACAAAAAATCAAATTTTTACATATTTGAAATATGTTCTCTAATTAATATCACAAAGTTGGAGACTTCCAAGTTTGAATAGAAGGTCATCCTGATATCTATAGAACTTTTTTGAAATGAAAATATTAGAATAAAATATATGTGAAATTACAGATATTTTAAAAAATAGTGCCTTCTTTCAGTAGATGGCGAATTGACTTTCATATAAAGTACCTGAAATTGAAGAAAGAGATGATTAAAGCTGTAGAAACATGAATATTAACAATAATAATGATAAAGCAAAGCAACATAGTATGTACTATAAATGATTTTTTATGTAAATGCAAAATTAACTTATAAACTATTTAGGATCTGAATACTACAGCATAGATTTAGAAAAAAAAAATCAAGTTTTATATTTGATATAACTGCTCTTAGTAAAACATGAAACCAAAATAAAAAGTATAATAAAGCAGGTGAAAGAATACATTACTTAGAGAAATGAGATTGCAATATATTAAATTTGTTGTAAATTTTAATTTGGTATCATTCATTTTTGAAATGTTTCAATTATCAATGAAAGAATAATAGTAGAAACCATCACTTTAAAATAATACCTGTATTTATTTGATTAATGATTATATTCAAATATTAGATTCAGACAGTCCATGGGGAAAAAGTTTTATATCTGATGGATTAGCATTACGCTATCAGTGCAATCACATAATTTATTTTTGAAAGCTTTAAAGCATGAATTAATTTCAGTAGTTAATAATGATGATAATTATGAATACGATGATGAAACATTTGTTATATCATCCAATGTTTAGTTATGGTATTAGAATACATACAGTGCTATCACTTATAAAATAAATTTTATGTATAGAAACAAATAAAATACGTATTAAATAACAAATTTGCAATTATTTTCTTTAAAAAAATTACAATATTGTTAAAATATAATGGTGTTAAATTTATGTAAGTTTATTTAAAATTAAATTGAGAGTGCAAATTTCTCAAGTGCTTACGACTACCAACAGCCAATCAAATCTTAAACACTGGGACACAGAATTTAACAAGAAAAGAGTGGTTCCACTCTCTTCTTTACTTGTCTTTCTATAGATCCAAGCTAGTCCAAAGTACTTATATCTGAAAGCATTTAATAATTTTAGATAGCATCATATATAACAACGGTTTCTTGTTATAGTGTAAAAAAAAAAAAGAGATATTCCCAGTCAGTTAAATATTAGTTAATTTTAAATTACTTTCAGGCCATTCCTATTGATAGTTAAATAGATAGATAGAAACGTACATAGATAGTTACATAAGTAGATAGACAGACAGACAGACAGATAGATAGATAGATAGATAGATAGATAGATAGATAGATAGATAGATAGATAGATAGATAGATAGATAGATAGATAGATAGATAGATAGATAGATAGATAGATAGATAGATAGATAGATAGATAGATAGATAGATAGATAGATAGATAGATAGATAGATAGATAGACGGATAGACGGATAGACGGATAGACAGATAGACAGATAGACAGATATATAGATAGATAGATAGATAGATAGATAGATAGATAGATAGATAGATAGATAGATAGATAGATAGATAGATAGATAGATAGATAGATAGATAGATAGATAGATAGATAGATAGATAGATAGATAGATAGATAGATAGATAGATAGATAGATAGATAGATAGATATTTTTTAATATAGGTTTTTTGGAGAAATTTTGTGTTGGTATAAAAACATAAATTTAAATATATGTATATATTTAAATAAGTGGCTCTAGAATAGTGCTCGCGTGTAGGTAGTTTATTAATGAACTATTTTTTAAATATATTAGATTAATATATTTTTGTTTTCAAAGTGGTTTCAAGATTAAATTGATTTTTATTTTATTGTATTGATTTTTATATTGAAATATCTATTTATTACTAGTCTATATATTTGTATAATGATTATATGAAGTTTTTTCTAATGCTGTCTTTAATTACAAGATCATAAGTAGAATTAAATAAATGACATATTAATAACAAGTTTTTTAAAACAATTGTTTGAAGTTTATATAGCACATGT
Organism: Epiperipatus broadwayi; assembly: GCA_028023455.1. Classification (NCBI taxonomy): domain Eukaryota; kingdom Metazoa; phylum Onychophora; class Udeonychophora; order Euonychophora; family Peripatidae; genus Epiperipatus; species Epiperipatus broadwayi. The sequence goes on from JAQFVV010000031.1 coordinate 6,286,208, forward strand.
ATAATATAAACAGTTATTAAATGATTCGATTATATTTTTTTATTTCATCATCAGCCGGCAATAGACCCTCACAAATAAATATGGCTATTTCAAATTCACGGGTGGGGGGCGATTTTATTTTAAAGATAAAGTTTGGGATAACTAATCAATTAATCTATGAATCACAAATACATATATAGAACATACTTTTTTTTAGTTTTTTTTTTTTTTTTTAAGTGTCATAGCATCGGCCGGGATGCGAATCCGCAACCCGGGCAACTGCCTGCAAGTGCAAGGCAATCGCGCTGACCTCTCGACCACCAATGCAAGACAATACTTTTTTTTAGTTGTTTAATGATTTTAACCTTTATTGCAACAAATGTTTATTTTTCAAATGCTTTATCATTTGGTCTAATTGTAACTTTCCATTACATTATATTTTCATCTTTATCTTTTTAATGACAAATAAACCTTATCAAGTTTACTACAAAATATTTTATTAAGTAATGCGTTTATTGTTTATTAATTTCAGCTATTCAATCGTACAATAGAAATAGTTTTATAATATTGAACATCATAACATCCCATCCAGGAGACCAAAAACATATTTATTGATATTATGGTCATGCTATCATATTTTTAAAAATTTACTATAGTATCCTAAATAAAATTTTAGCAATGACTTTATATCATGTCTATAGTGGATTAAATTTCATTTTAATACAAATAATTAGATAAAGCAGCCGTTCTATAATCTAATTTTGCTGATGTGATGTGATGTACTGTAGCTTCTCCTTAAACGAAGTAAAGAATCTCTCAGCGATTATGCCCAGAGAAACCTGTTAGCTACTTTATTTTACATTCCCCAGTCTAAGTTGTCCCATATTCTGCTCCATCCCATTTCCACAACATAATCTTTGTCAACTCTATGCCCTATATATCTAAATCCCCCTTATCTTTTCCCAAATCCAGCATAAAAACCAATAATCCACTTTCTATATATTCACTTTTTTTATATTTATTCTTCCATAACTTCATTATATGTGTCCTTTCTGTTTTCAAGCATTTACATTTAATTAACAGATGCCTAATATTTTATAGTCCTTTCTTACGTAATTTACAGATTAAATCACCCATATTTTTCCATTTACATGTATATTCTCTTGTTGCTAAAGATCCCTTTCGAATCTTAAACAATAAACTACTTTCCTCACTATTATCATATATTAACTCGCACCTAATATTCTGTTTATTTCTATATATATTTAAACTCTTTTTACTCTTCATACTAGTTCTCCATCGCTCTAACCCCCCATTCTTTATTAATAAATCTATTCTTTTATCCCATTCCTTACCACTATAACACTCAACAATCCTCCTAACACAATCATCCCATCTTTTGTACAAATATACTGATATAAATTCTTTATCCAAATCTTTTGCACACCGCATTACCTTTTTCACCCATCTTGTTGCCTACCTTGGGATAACGCACTCTATCTTAAAATTTCTAAATGCAGCAGAAGTATATGTGCTAAACCCTTGTACGAGAAATAATAAATACATGAATGCATATAATATATAAGTCTAGTGATAAATTGAAGTATTATGAAGTTACAGGTCTATGGACGGTGATTACAGCTCTCATTCCCGGTAAGCATTTTTCTTGCGACCTTCATAGTTATTAACCATTCTATTATATTTTTATTATGTAAAACAAACAAATAAAATAAGTTTATTAGTATTATAAATGAAGTTTTTGCTATGAGTTTTCATTTAATAAAGAATTGATTTTTTTTTTTAAGTTTAATTTACTAGATTTTCCATTTATAATAATTTTATTGTGTCTAGCAGAGTAAATTATTGACTTAATTTATAAAAATAAAAATAACTTAATGAATAACATTGATTCACTTAAAAAAGATATATTAGTCTGAATAAAAAAGTCATTGATGCATGTTTTACGAAAAGAAGTAATAATGGATAATCTAGTATCAACATTCTCTGGATCTTTTATTTTCTTTAATAATCTTAAATGAGTGCAAGACTAAAAAATAATAGTCGTCTTTTTAAAAAGTAAATATTTCATTTAGTTATTTATATAATAAAAATGAGAACGTCTGAAATGTTTTTAGCATGGGAAAATGTTTTAAATATATATAACAATTATACTAATAAATTTGATTCTAAACTGATTAATTTCATAAAAGAAATATATATGTATGAATAGCTTTTAGAAGATAACGAACTGCGACAAAACAGTCAAAATTCAGTAAACAAAATTCATAAATTACTGAAGATTGCGTAGATTCTTGCATTGATAGGATTTCTAACTGTGAAACTAGTTCTGATCCTTTAGGCTTCAACTTCTTACGAACCTTCAATGATAGACCAAAAGACAAAAAATCTTTATATAGCTTAATAAAAAGAAAAAAAACGTTTTAATAGTATTTTTTTAAATATTGAAAAATTGTTAAGCGTTGGTGGTAGAGTGGTCAGGACAGCTGCTTTACAAGCAGTTACCCCGGTTAGCGGGTTCACTTCCCAGCCGAAGCTATGACACATGAAACAAAAAATCTTATAAAATTGCTTGATCACCTGTGAAATTCATAAAGTTAAATTGCAAAGGATTGTTTAAAAGAAAATTTAAGCTCTTAGTAAGTTATTTGGCACCAGATGTCAGTGTATCAGCTCTAAGTAAAATAGATCACTAGATGTTAATGCAGCTGACATATAAAAACAGGCAAAACTTTCCATACAGTAGTGTCACTGAATGCAGTAAGAGAATGCCAGAAAGCTTGTGCATAAATTGCCTATCCAGTGTTGACTCATTCAATGTCCCCAGACTAGTTTCTAGCTTGTGGCTTTTTTCAGTGAAGAGCCTTGAATCTGAGAGCACTGCACCTAGATCTTAGGATTTAATGCAACCCTCTGACAGCCATATTTTATCGCTATTTAACTACAGAATTATGAGTCTAAAACTGAAAATGCAATGATATTTTCAATCCAAGCTTATTAGCTTGTATAGTCATATAGGTCTGAACTCAGTTCTGTGCCTATACATTTTGGTGTTATGGTTCGTTAATAACCATAGCCACCACTATCCTAATGAATGCCACAAACCTAGAAACTAGTCTGGAGATATTGGATTATTAGGCACTAGATAGGGATTTTATGCACAAACCTTCTGGCCTTCATTGATTTCTCTGGCTTGCATTGAGTAACACTATTGTATGGAGAGGTTTGCTTGCTTTAATAACAGGTATGAGCAAACATAAGATAGGGTGATCATGTGATGTTCAGCTGACATATATTTAGCTTATTGTGTGTTGACTTTTTCTTATAGAGGAACATTGTTTTTTTTTTTCTATTTCATTAAGCTACTATTCAAATCCAATAGCTTAAAAATGTAAATACTTTAAAAATTGTGGCTCCAATTGTATATACTTAGATTAATGAAGAAATGGAAGAACACTTTCTTAGATCTTAGTATTAAGTGGTCTGGAGAGCTACCATTTTATGCTTATTGATTTAATTATGAATAATATGGTTTCTTTTTTAAATTTGAATAATAAATGTATTTGTTATCTATTTATATTTATTGTCATTATTACTATTCTTGTCTAATTAAATATAAAACTAGTGTTATTTGTGCAACGACAGGAAGCTTTATTATTCAGGGGGGAAAGTAAAAATGAAATAACAATTTAGGTTGTAAATGTAGTTTAGTGAAAGTGGGGAAGGAATTATTGAACATTTATTTTCAAGTCATATATTGCTGAATATGGAAAGTAGGGAAATGTATAAAAGTGAAAAAGATAGTAAATTTACTTGATAGATCTTTATAGCAAGAATAGCTAATACGGGATATTAAATTTTTATATTTGCTTTTATTAAAGTAGACAAGAAACAAAAAAAAAATGAAACTATGTTGGAGAATGATTTGATAATGGGTAGTAGGCAATTGTACTTAACAGTTTAATAAAGAGAGGATGTTTATCTGAAAATTTACTATAGCATAATTTCTAAGTGTATATCTTATGTAATGAATATTCTGAATTCATCTAATGAAATACTTTTTTGCATTACATTATATTGCCTTCAGACAAAAACTCTAAACAACAATAGTTTTCAATTTTTTATTGTAGTAAATAAATCAATAATGATATAAGGGTTCTCACATTTTTTATGATCTTAACATTAATGCATTGATGTATTCATTTTGTGATAGTGAAGGCAATTAATGATTTCTTTGAGAAATGCTTAATTTGACAGGATTTAATACTTAATATGCCTTGTGATTTACCTATTTTTATATTCATAAACATTAATTGTTTTTTCAAATGATTACATCAATGTTAGTCATTTTATTCAATTGAGTATAAGACAAAAAGCATAATTATTAACAAATTGGTCTTGTTTATCTACCAAATTAAATACAAAAACAATTATATATTGTACCCTCACTTCCCGGAAATATATAATTATAATCACTTAATCTAGCTCAGTTAAACAACTATGTTTTAAAAAAATGTATTTAAATCCACAATAACTATATTTTTAAGAATATCAATGATTAAATTAACTTAATTAATAAATAATAATCTAGTTCTGGTTTATAAAATGAAATAAATCAATATCTAATCAAATCATGAGACTATGAAGTGAGTTTACAAGTGGTAGAACGAATACATTAAGACAATCTCCCACTGGATATCACCTTAATGGCATAAGAATACTATCCTTATTCCTATTACTTAAATACCACATTTATAGTACTTCTACGTCTTTAATCAAAACTAATTAAGTAAATTACCTTTAACAAATTAATTTAAATATCTTTCTCAAAACTAATTTAACTCAAATTATCTCAGGTTCTCTTAAAATAATGATAAATTAATTATAACTTTTGTAATCAAGTATGATAAGGGATTTAATATCATTCCTAACTACAATTTAATAATATTAATAATAACAAATAGTAATACTAATCTTTAATCTATAATTCACTCTCCTATCTTTCTATTTATAATGTTATTCTTGTATATCTCATAATAAAATTGTAATATAATTCTCTATTATCCATATGGCATCTTAAATAAATATATTTAGTATGATATTATAATCTGAGAATATGTGGCAATCATTACTAAGATAATTTAATGTAAATCTTTGGTAATTATTCCATGACCATCATAATAATACCATAAGTAAAACTTCTTAAATAAAATATATCAATAAAATATAACTCCTAAATAAAAATTTTATTTATGATGTGCAAATATTATGTCTTCATTATAATTATCTGTGATTATGTAATTGTGATGTGAAGAAATTGAGTCAACACCAAGACTTATAAAACAATTTAACAATTTTATTAACAAACTTAACAATAAAATTATTTACATTATTTACATTTTGATAGAATTCTATTTATTCGTATTCAGGTATTTTTTCAAGACAAATCAAATGACTTAAAACATAAGATACAGAACATTTCTTAAATAAAATATTTCTTATTTTTTAAAATATCATTATATAACTTTTTTATTACAGTTATTCGATATTATTACTTTATAGGTTTTAAAAAAAAATATAGGTAATACTTTTACTATGAACTTATCCTTGTTATTTAGTTTTTAAAAAAATTATTTATTATTCTGTATAGTCATTTTTCAATAATATTTATGTGAACAACCTTAATTCATAGCATACCATCAAACTAAGCTACTTACTAATTATTACTTTAAACTTTAAATATCATGTATGGATTAGTGTGTTGTTATAAAATTATTTTTGTAAAACTTATGACTACTTTCATTCATTCAACACGATTCAGTCTATTACCTTTAATCATAAATAAAAATATGCATTATAAGTATGTCTTTTTAAAAAAATTCTTAATAATTAAGTAATATCATTATAAATTCTTTTAAATTATCAACTATTTATTTTATAAAAAAAAATAAATATTATTTTTAACTATAAAAGTTTTATGATTCTTTCACTGATGAAATTATGTTCTTATAATTTTTTACACTTATTATAATCTAAGCAACATAACTTATCTTATCCAATTTAACAATTCTCTATTTCCAAACTTATTTATTATTTCCAATTTTAAAACAACCATCTTTTACAATGTAATCCAATAAATTTCAATAACACATAAACTAGTAGGCATATGGGGTAAACTATAACTTCAACTTAACCTTTTATCAACTAACCATCATGGGCACAGTGTACATGAACTGAGGTATAACTTATTTGTTTAATAACCTCTTCTACCAAGTATAATGTCCAGGCTATTCATTCAGCACTATGGCACATTAAGCTTTAACACATAGAAAAATAAACACTGCCATGAATATAAACAAGATATAGGGCTATGTTAGCTATACTTGTATAAACATCAATATAGTATATTCTTCTTCCCATATAAATAAAACCTACATACAATATTATCCTGGTCTTATATAACCTAATACTAAGATATTAGCATTTAAAATTCACCAATTTACATCGCTAAATTCATCTTCTCATTTCTATAATAACAAATAAATTCATTTTTAGAATAACAGTCTAACTAACTAATAAGACAAGATTATTTCATTCTTTAATAGTTCTCAAACTTTAGCACAAACAATCAGTGTCATATTTTTAAAACTTTAAATTATTCAACAAAACATCCAATTCAGTTTTAATAGAATCATATACTTATATTTCTTTTATGTTTAAATATCTTTACGATATCATTAAAATTATGCATATTCTTAAATAACTAAACAAATGATAAATTATGTGTAGGTGTGTGTTTTATATACGCATCCATCCGTACAAAATAACAAACACATTTTAAAACTATTAATAATTTACATTATTACCATAAGTAATTTCTGTTGGCAATTACTTAGTGATGTCATCTGGAGTACGATCTAAATAAACATTTTATTATCGTTTATTCCACATTATCACACTTTAAAATATACTAAGTTAAAGATTTTTTTTTTTTTTTTACAATAAAATTTAATTACTAAGTTAGTAAATAATTTAATGTTTTCTGTTTCTATGCTATATTTATACTATGAATAAATATTACTATAATTGTGTTAGTAAAAAATTAATTCTAAAACCATATTTACAATAATTTTATTAGAATTTCTTACGATGAAATGTTCTTTTCTTGATAATAAGTTCATTACAGGAAGTATCTTTTCTCCTGGTAAAAAAACATTAATACACACTTTTGACGTCAATAATCACGCATGCTCCGGTTCTTAACGTTGTAATATATAATCCAAACTGACAGTTCAAGTTAAATACGGTACGTTTACTTTTATTCTATAAGACTTACACTAATATAATTAATATTTTTCTTATCTCCAAAACTTTAAATCTTTAACATGTATTGTTAGGTAAATATCTAATTTTAAATACTCTTCGTCAAGATAATTTTCCAAATTCTTGTAACTTTTCCATATTTACTGAGGTTTAATATCTTCTGATACAACCAATACTTCTCCCAATATTTTCAAATAACTTAAATTATTTTCCCAAATAATTTAAATAAACTTTTGTATGTCCCGCATACCTTAATGACTGACTTGTAATATTTTTTTAAATATGATATAAGTCACATACTTGCAAATGATCTTATATTTTCTAGGAAAAATTCAATTTTAAAATATTTCCAATATTTCTTCAGAAAGAAATATCTCCACGTTCTAAAATAATTGTTCGGTCATATTTAAAAGTTTTTTTTCCTTTAAAAGTATTTTTCCATTGTGTTTTAAATAAATTTTCTTCATAAAATATATTATCTCATTCAACTTTATATCTTTTAATGAAAATGTTTTATATATATATATATTTTTCATGACGTTCTTTTTATGAAATTTAGTCATAAATCAATATGACTTATCAACATAGGCAAAATTATATACTTTATATGATAATAATATTTGAATACCTCCATTAAATTTTTTATATTTAGTGATGACTTCTTCATGTTTAAGTTGATGACAAATTGAACAAAGCAGGTTGGCAAAGTAAGGAATAATTTAATTTTTTAGCAAAACATTTCTATATCCCACGAGCTTATAATAATAGACTACTGTACTTTTACAAAAATTGAATTTAAATAAAATGGATTATTACACTACTAAATACTTTACCGAAAATTGTAGAAATACTACGATGTTATAATAGCATGTCGGTAGAATGAGATAACAGCTCAATAATCGTCTGCCAAAATGTAAACAGCTCTTAAATACTCCAGCTGATTCCAATTTTGATTGGTCCGTTAAACAATCCTGGCCTCAAATTATCCGGGACCACGAACATTGGTTTAAAGTTAAAGTTAATAATAATTTACTAAATATTTATTTTTATTATATTATTCAATTCTTACTTAATTTTCACATTTTATTTTCACTTACTAAAGACTCTAAAATAATTTTTAAAAATCACATTTCAATATTTATTACCATTTCTACCTTTATTTTGAACTTAACATATTTATTTTCAACAAAAAACATAAATCTGATTTTATTTATTATATTCACTTTTAAAATCCAATTTAACATTTATAACAGATAATATTATTCTATTTTTGAACACAGGTGTGCGTCACGTGATTTACAAAACTAAATAAGGCGCTAATAATTTAAAGACTAAAATAATAATTTAATTTATAAAATGTTACATAATCACTATTATAGCACAATTTTAAAATAATTATTTTAATATTATAAAACCAAAAAATTACACTTTTCTTCCACATTATTATTTTTTAATCAAATGATTTTAAAAATATAGCCATTAAATACAATTATTATTACTAAATCTATTCGTTTAACTTTAAAGCATTACTTTTAAAATTTACCCTAATTATTATTTATAAGACTTATTAAATCAGTATTTATTATGGCCAATTCTCCCAACCATACAATCTTATAATGATTTTTAGTTAACTGTTTTCTTACAAATACCAACCCAACACTATACATCAATTATTTTACTTGCCTTAACTAAATTATTCAAAGATTATTAACACACAACATACATCATTCTTATCCAACTTCAAAATTTAAAATTTTTCAGTAAATTATTAGAAATAATCCATTCTAACCTAAACAAAAGGGTACATATTCCCTCCCTTCTAATAAAATTTTAAATTAACCATTTATCTTCAACCTATTTAATCTATACTTATAATTCCTATTGCCTTTTATAGTTAAATTTATCCTATGTTATTGTATGTCACAACAACTACTTTAACCTAAAATTTCACAAAATAATAGAACATCACATAAAATCTCAACCAGAAAGCACTTTTAAATAACATTACTATCTACACATCAGAAGGGTATGGGATTAGACTTCTTGCATTATAAGTTCCTTTCTCTCCTTCTGGTGTAGCTAACATAAATGCATTTTCACCTACTTTGCAAGTTATCTTAAATGGACCCTCATACAAACTAAGAAATTTTTTAAACTCATTTCTCTGTAGGTTGCTAACATGGGGTGTTCTAACCAGAACTAAATCATTAATTTTAAAAGGATGTGGTTTATTATGGGATCTTTTTACTCTTTTATTACCCATAAGATGTAGCTTTACTTTAGCTTGACTAATATCTTCATCTACATTAATTGGTTCTCTTAAAATTGGAATAGGTGTTTCAATCAATAACTGTTCATGTTGACCATAATGCAAACGAATAGGCGTAAAACCAGTGGATTCATTATAAGTACTATTGATGTAATTGACAACTTCAGGGAGTTTTTGAACCCATTTCTTATGGTTATCAGCTACCTACACCCTAAATAATTTACTAAGCTCCCACATAACACGTTCGCATGGATTAGATTGAGGGTTTCTTATGGAGCTCATAACATGTCTGAGGTTCTGAGTTCGAATCCACTCATTCCACCTACCAGATATAAAAGCTGTAGCATGATCTGTGAGTATTACTTGTGGTTTTCCTACTAATGGAAATTGATATTTAATCATACACTTAATGACATTATGTGCACTAGTTTTAGGCACTGGATAAGCTGACACTAGTTTACTGAAAACATCATAAGCTACTAAAATAAATTTCTGTTGATTAAATGGTGGAAGAGGCCCATAAAAATCAATTGCTAACAACTCATTAGGCCTATCAGGAATAATGGGCTGCATAATTCCTACATAAGATTTATTATTATATTTAGATTTTAAACAAGTAGAACATGTTTTAATTTTTCTTATTACACGTTTATACATTTTATTCCAGTAAAAAATGGATTTCAAAACATACATAATTTTTGGTGCACCATAGTGACCATAACTAGTATGAACATACATAATTAACTTGTCAATCATAGAGTCAGGCACAACTATCTTCCATGATTCCCCCTGCCTAGACTTCAAATTATACATTAATAAATTCTGGTACATTCTATACTTACTGAAAATGTTTTTAATATGTTTATCTTTACTATTTATATTATCATGATTATTTAAGATAGTCATGATTCTATTTAGTCTTTGATCCTGACCTTGAATCATAGTGAGATTATTATAATCATCAACTATAGATCCATCCCTAACCAAATTAACATTACTAACAATTATATTTTGTGTGTCAGGATTTTGTGACACCAAACAGATAGGGTGGCGGCTAAGAATATCAGCAGGGATATTCTGTCTCCCTTCAATATAGATAACTCTATAACTGAATTGTTGGAGGTACAAGCTCCACCTAACAAGTCTCTCATTACTGAGGTAGCTCTTATTTAGAAATTCTAAGCTCCTATGGTCGGTTAGTACAATCACATCTGAACGTAATAAAAATTGTCGTAATTTCTGAAAAGCCCAAACAACAGCTAGGGTCTCCTTTTCAGTAATAGTGTAATTCAACTCAGCACCTCTCAGATGTCAACTTAAGAAGTACAATACATGAGGTACCTGATCCTCATCGAGTTGATATAACACCACTCCCAGACCATAGTAACTACTATCTGTTTGTACATAGAAAGTTTTATTAAAGTCAGGATATATTAAAATCACGCATTTTAAAAATTTACTTTTAATTATACTAAATTCTCTATCATGATTAGCAGTCCACTTCCACCTCTCTGCTTTCTTTAATAATCTAGACAAGTATATGGTATCTTCAGCAAAGTTTTTGTAGAACCTATTATAATAATTGCATAACCCAAAAAATGATTTTAACTGTTTTACTGTTTTTGGAGTGGGAAAGTGTTGAATAGCTGCAATCTTTTCAGGATGGGGTTGGATCCCATGCTCATTTATTAAATGACCCAGAAAAGTTATTTCTTTAGCTGCTATTGAACACTTTTCCAGATTAATTTTAACATTTTTTATAGCACACTCAGTGAAAAATAATTCCAAATGTTGGAGATGCTCCTGCAAATTATCAGAAGCAATGACTATATCATCCACATACATGATGATTTTTTCCTTCAATTGTTTTGAAAAAATCATGTCCAAACATCTGATTAAGCCAGCACCACTATTGATGAGACCAAAAGGCATTCGTCTGAAAACATATGACTGACCTTGAAATCGAAATGCTGTATATTGCTGATCATTCTCATGCAGTGGTATTTGCCAATAACTAGCTGTCAAATCAAATGTGGAGAAAATTGACCTCTTATGAAACTTAGTAAGGAGCTCATGTACAGGTGGAGGAATGTCACGCTCTGGTATAGTTACAGTATTTAACATTCGAGCATCTAGACATACCCTAATACTGCCATCCTTCTTCTTTACAATAACCAATGGGTTTACATAAGGAGAAGGGCATTTCTTAATAATATTCCACTCCAGCATTTTGTCAATTTGACTCTGTACCTCATCCTGATATTGGTAAGGAATTGGGTACATCTTTTGATGGAAAGGATCATTACTCTTCAATTTTATTCTATGAGTATATCCTTCTATTATACCAGGAACTTTTGAAAATATATTCTTAAAACTATACATTAATTGGTATAAATTTTCACCTAATTTAGAATTAATTACATATACATGTTCAATTTTAACTTTTATATTAGCATCAATTAATGTATTCTGTATACATAGTAATTGATTGGAAAGGTTATGCATACCATATTCAAAATTAAGCCTTTCCTTCTTACAAGTAAAAATTTTACTATAAAAATCAATCTGACAATTATTCAAAATCATGAAGTCAGCACCTATTATGGCTTCATGTATTAGCCCAGGCATAATAAGAAAAACATGCCCAAATTCTGTATTATTTATTTTGAAGGTAATCCAAACTTGTCTATTTGATAACTTTGTTCTCTTTCCATTTGCTAGAGTTACATGTATCTGTTTCACTGGTAATGAGGGTATATCACCTTCCATGCTTACCAGATTTTGATATGTTGACTCTGATAATATGGAAGCTTGACTTCCAGAGTCAATTAAAGCTTCTACTTTGATATTATTGATATGCAAAATTATAATGGGACACTGATAAGTTATAGGTGGTTCACCTATAGTAAATGGTTCAAGAAAATCTATGTCAAGATCTAAAGTATTTAGCATCCATGTCTGATCGTTCCCCATTTTGTTAGCACTGGGTCCTTGCAAAGAGGAACTAGCATACAAAGACCTTTCTAGTTTAATTTCTTGTCACTAGATTTACCAACTGGTCTTTTCAATATAGTGGTTACACCACTAGTAGAGGGTTGACTACTTTGATTATCATTTTTGCCTTTAAATCTATTAAACTTAACAGCTTTTCCTGTCTGAGGAAACATCCTATCCTTATCCCAATAGTCCCATTTTTTTTTAAATCCACCAGGAGGTCTCCTGTTATTATCTACATTGACATTAGCCAAAGGATAATTATTTCTTTCTCTATTAGATCTAAATTTATTCTCCACAGATACCTCGGTTACTTCCAAGGCATCCAACACTTCTGCAACATCCTCAATAGAACTACGGTCAGCAGCTATCAATAAATGTTCAATATTTCGAGGTAAGTTATGCCTTACTATCCTTACAATTTGTCCTTCTGATAGTGTACAAGCAGTTAAAGTTTTTAAAAGTACGGCCTGATTTCTGAAAAAACTAGTATAACTCCCCTTACTGTTATGGTATTTCTCTTGAGTAATTTGGTATCTGATACAATCCTGTTTGTCAGAATTCCAAAAACTTCCTATGAGTAAACATTTGAAATCACCATAAGTTACAGGTTTTGTAAACAGTGACTGCCACCAATCTTTGGCAGTTCCATACAAATGATTACTACAAATAGCTACTTTCTCTTTTTCCAACAGATGACATAACAAAAATAATTCATCTAAATTATTGAGGAATTCTGAGGGATTTTCTATATAGTCTCCCTTAAAAGGTTTTACTTTTATGAAACATAAAGCCATAGAATTATTCATTCCTCCTTTATAATTTATACTTTCCCTAATAGAACTACTATTAACCTCTTTTACAAAAGTATCATCTAACTGACTATCATTACTTGTTTTTGTATACTCAACTCTATTTACTGGTAAAACATTAATACAATCTTCAGGTTGCTTACATATGAATTTTTCTTGAATTAATTCTACTTTATTATCATTTATAGACTTTATTTCTTTCACTTGATCACAAATTTGCTGAAGCTTTTCTTCAAAATTAATTTGTCCAAGTACTTGTTGCACGTATAATTTTTGTTCTTTTCTAAATTGATCTAAGCCTTGATCTAAGATCTCTCTACCCTCACCACTATTCTTTTCTAATCTACTTACTTGTTCTTTCATACCCTTTTGTAAATGCTTTATCTTTTCTTCTACTCTATACCGATACTTATCCTCATCTTCCTTTTGAATATCTAAATTTCTAAACTTCTCTATTAATTCTTTTTCTATATCATCTTTTATGCTCATTTTTGTCTGGACTACTTCTTCCTTAATACTTTTAATATCTTCACTAACCTTATCAATATGACTTCTTACTTCACACATTTCATTACTAACATTCAATTGATAGTTATCTATTTTTACAACTAAATCATCATTATTAATCTTACATTGGTTAACAGATTCATCTATCTGAAACTTTAAAGTTTTGACAGTATCTTCCGAGAATTCACAAAATTTTCTTGCTAACAATTCTTGATTCTTATCATCACTTTGTATAACCTCCATCTTCAAAGCTTCAATGGCCTCCTCATTCCTATGGAACTTCAAATCAAGACTATCAAATTTACTTTTTACTTCTTCTTTAAATTCCTCCACTGTTCTAGCATTATTCTCAAGTTTTTGATTTAAATTAGTTATACAAAATCTAATCTCTTCTCGGTTCTTATCTAAACCTTCTTGAATCCTCTCACTAAGAGATTCTAATTTCAGATCTGACTTCACATTATTTTCTTTGAGAGACTTATTCATATCTTCCCTTAGAAAATTATTCTCCTTTTTCATATCTTCCTTTAGAGAGTCAAATTTAGCAACGGAAGCTATTCTACCTTTATTCATATCTTCCTTTAGAGAGTCAAATTTAATACTATTCTTACTACTCTCCTCTTTCATAAAATTCATTAAATCCCACAATGAGAGGTTACCTATACTTTTCTCAGTTCTTACCATTTCTCTCTCTACCTTCTTTATTTCCACCATTTCTTTTTTTCCTCTCCTTTACTACTCATGATTTGAGTACTCTCTATACCTGTCTCCAAATTTACCAATTTTTCTCCTTCTTCCTCCTCACAAATATTATCATCAATAACAAAACCAGACATCTTAGTCTCTAATTTTTTTATCCCGATTACTCATTTTTAAATATTTCCAAAATTCAATTTAAACAGTGTACAGTATTATTATAAATATATTTCATAAAATAATTTCCTACCAGCCTTTCCATCTGCATCCAATTCACATCCACACTAAACTATAGAATATCACTATCTAAACCCTACACCACTTAATACCTCCTAAATTATAACAATTATATACAACAAAATTACATGGGTTATGTCCTCAATCTCCACATACACAATTCACAGATAAATTTGCACATAGTAGAATATATTTAATATTCATTTTAAACACTTTAGTAATTAATATGGTCATATCATAAAATAACTATTAGCAACATTTACATATCTCATATTTTTATATGAATTGATAAAACAATACAAATTAACAGAGGGCATACACTGGATCCTCACTCACCCAAACGACAGATACTTTGCTGTTGAATTTGCCACTTGGGCCTTCTGAAATGAATTTAAATCAAATTTCAAAAAACTAGACAACAAATTCCTTATATATGTTGATACAAACAGACCTGCTACTCTTATCGGAACCCTCAAGAATTGTATCATGGGCCTTGACAATAATCTTGAGAAATCCTTGTGCCTTATGGGAAAATCCAGAATTTCTCATATCTGCCAGTAGACAAAATGATCAAATCCATCCTATCCAACACTGCATCATTTCAAATTCAACTAAGAAAAGGCCTAGGGCCCACCGACATACCAACTACCATTAAAGCAAAAGGTTGTCCAATGATACTTTCCTTCGTTGGCGTCAGGCCACAATGTTTTCATTGCAGCCTAAGAATACATCTCATAAAAGAATGCCCAGCAAAAATATGCACCTCTTGTGGTCAAAAGGAAAATAAGTTTCACAAATGTAAAGCACCTCATACACTCAAACCTGCTAATGTCACACATAATGAAATGCCAACCACAAACACTCCAGGCCTGCATACTGCTGAAGCTGAATTCAAATCCTACAGTAGAGTAACCAACACCAAAGACCTTATGAATCCTAATAAACTCAAGGGAAAACCATCCAATGACAGCAAACAGATACAAATAGCATATCAAAACCCAAATGGCTCCAAGCCCAGAGATAACTCACAGAAACCAGACAACTTACCAAAAAGCTCAAAATCAAAAGAACCAAATAATGCCTCTAGACGCAAAAATCTAACAATCTCTTCTGACGATACAGATGATGCACCTCTCAGCATAGACCATCAAGACCATAACAATGCACTCGGAACCCCAAGACCTCTAAGATCAAAACCAGCGGTTTCTAACACTAAATCTATAATGGACGCATCAAAACTATCAATATCCTATATGAATTCATCCCATATGAAAGCTCCCACACCTACAAAAAATAGATCTTCACCACCCATCTCTGACTATGACTCAGACATGGATTTCAACCTACCCCCTAATGCTAATAATAAACAAAAATCTTCCAAACTTTCAAAGGCCTACTCTGAAGAAGAGGACTCACACCTATCTCCTGCTTCTGAGCCAAACTACCTAAAGTTCTCCTTTCCCTACAGTGTAAATTCTATTCTGGAAAAAAACAAGAGGAAGGTACAAAGCACACCAAAAAACTCTCTCAGTCATGAATCACACAATGAAACTGAGCTCTTTCAAGCTGATTTCCACAGGCCATCCTTGCCAGATCAGAAATTCAGTGATCACAAGGACCATTACAACCTTCAATCAAAGATTCCGCTGGTGGTAAAACCAAGCAGCAATAATCTTTATGGATAGGATCAAGTGCCAAATCATTGGTCTTAACATCAGGGGAATTAATTCTACTGACCATTTATATGCGATTAGGCATTTTTTCCATCTTACATCTCCTCATATTTTATTCTTAGGAGAGACCAAATATCACCTAAACTCCAACCCTCACATAATTCTCGAACTTTCAAAACTGGGCTTCACTCTTCTGTCTACTAATACATCAGCTGCTGGAGGGGTAGGAATCATCATTAATAACAGGAAACCACCTTCTTCCTATAAAGTGCTTTACCATGATGCCAATCTCATTGCAATCAAGCTTATATACCAATCTAGTGAATTCATTGCAATATATGTATACTGCCAGAACAACCCATTGACTTATTCTAGAATAATACACACCATAAATCTCATCACTGCAAACAACACAGGCCCTACAATCCTCTTGGGGGACTTCAACCTGCAATATGATGTGTTCACATGGAAATACCTCCATCTCTTAGCCAGGGGTTTCATAAATGGCAGAGGTTTCTTCCCTGCGGATGCATACTCATTCTATACGAAGAGCTCTAGAACACTGATTGACCTAATGTTTTACACCTCAGAGCTGCACTATGGTTTGGAAGCCAAGCTTCAACCCGTTCCCTTCTCAGACCATCTTGCCCTGATAGCGTCTCTAGATCTGGACTCCTACACTCCCATAGACTACAATAAAACAATCAGAATTATAACTAAAGCTGCTGCCACGGAAGCTGTCTTCTCAGATGCCTACATACTCTTTGAAAAAATTGACATTCTTAACATAAATCCTGAGGAAGCCTGGTTCGCCTTCACAGGCATCCTCCAAACCATAATCATACAGCACACCAAAAAACATAAAGGGTCAACAACCCTTATGAATGAGCTTGATCTGCTTCACCATAGGATTAAAAATTTCTCAAGTGATGGTACTATAGACAACCTCCTATTACTTAAAACACAGTACAAGCAGAAACAAGCTGCAATTGCTGAAATAATAGCAACAAAGAATGCTAGGTTATACTTACCTGGCCAACACTGCTGGACATGTGGCTATCTCAGATGGGCTCTGGGGGCAAGGAAGAAACAAAAAAACTCCTTTGTCCCTCCTCATCGGTGGTAGCCATACCTCTGGCAACCAAATGCTCATTCAAATAGAGTCATATTTCAAAAACCACCTATCAAACTCTGTTACCTACCCCACAAATCAGTGGCATGAGACATCACAAAACAATGAACATGGAATAACAATATCAAACATCAAAAACCGCTTGGCCACCCTACCATCCAATGTCCATCCAGGACTACACGGCATTCCAAAGTTCATACTTACACACCTTGAGAATTTCACAGCTCCCATAGTATTAAAACTAATTAACCATCTTGCAAACAGCAAAAAAATCATCCCCAAACTTTATCCCATAGCAATGGTCCCTTTTCTTAAGAAAAACCAGGATGCATCTGCTCTGTCTAGCATAAGACCAATCTCCATGACCCCAATCCTGTTAAAGGTCATTGAAGGTGTGATCAAGGAGAAAATACAAGATGTTATTCTGGACAACATATCCCAGTTGCAATTTGCAAAGAAGGGCTCATCCACACTCTCTGCAATCGGGGAGGTAAAAATTCTCTGTGATCATATCAGATCCAAGAATCTATACAAACCCATTGCTGTTCAGCTAGACATCTCTGAAGCATTTGATTCAGTAGATGTCAACATCCTGCTCAATTGCCTCTCAGCACTAGACATTCCTACTCAAATCATTCAGATATTGGACAATCTACTAAACAACAGATTGGTCCACATTTCCCTGAATGGTTTCTTTACAGATGGTTTTATTCCTTCAAAATCCATACCCCAAGGATCTCCACTTAGCGGTCTCCTATTTATACTCTACTTAAACCCCCTTCTTAAACAGATTGAGGCAGAACTTCCAGGAATCTATATACCCCAGCTGAAGAAACACTGTAAAGCATTTGCCTACATGGATGATGTCCTTGTCACCTTACCCTCCCAAAAATATCTAAAACCTCTCATCCAAATAATCAAAAAATTTTCCGAATCCTCCAAACTTTCCTTCAACCTCAACAAGTCATCGGCCTGGAAAATCAACACTGGCAAGAAGATATCATCGCCTTTCTCAGCAGACCCCCAAAACTTTTTGGGGTTTCCCATATACAAGTCACCGCAAGCCATGTCGATACAAATACAGAATTCCATCATTGAAGCCACCACCAACACAGTTAAAAACCTTGCCAAGGTTTATTTATCACTGCAAGGGAAAATCTCTCTCCTCAATATCAAGGTAATGGCAAAGATTAGCTATTATCTACCCATAATTAACATGACAAAGACTTTCAATACAAAAATCAACCGAATCTGTGCATGGCTGTTGTGGAATGGTAAAACAGTGGCCATAGGAATTGAACGCATGCAGCGACATAGTAAAAATAATGGTATGTCATTGCATGCAATGTTTTCTATATATTACCAAAAGTGCCACTCTCTGATCCACATCCTACAAAAGAAATTTCCCCAGATTGTAGTGGAACAACCAGTCATTCCATCAGACAGACCTCCACCTTCAAAGATAAGCTGGCTAAATCAGATACTTGACTACCTTTTCGCTCACAATGGCCACTCTACCCTAGTATTCAGACAAAAAATCTCCATTTGGGATGCTCATGGCCTGATATTTCCCACACAAAACTCTACCATTCCTTACCTCGGTGGTAACAATCAGGTGGTCACCAGGTTTTTCAAGCATCTCAAGCTGGAGCCAAGGTTCCTGGACTTTCTCATAAAAATCAACCTGAATTCACTCCAGACAAACTGGTTCCTGCACTACAGGAGATTCCTCAAGAATATAGATCCTATGTGTCACAACTGCCATAGAACCTGTGAAACCTTTGATCATATGATAAATGATTGCCCAGCATATGACAAAATCAGAACTTTCATTACTTACCACTGCCACATTTCCCTGAACAAAATCTTAAATATTAAATGCTGCTTCCTGTCCAGGGATTATGTCACCACAAGACTCTCAACCTTTCTCACTTATGCCATCTGGATGGCCAGATGTCGCAACAAATTTACCTTTCCTCATCCCAAGCCTGAAGACACATTCATTTCCAAACTAAAGGAATTTCACCATAAGGACAGAATAATCTCTTCCAGATTTTTATTTGACAACACGTGGAGCCTGATTAAGCTGGATTAACAACACCAGTAATCACATCAGAACATTTGGTTGCCTGACTAACATGGATAACTATTATTTTTGATTTACAATTGTATCATTATTACATATGGTTTTTCAATAAAATTATTTATAAATAAACATATAATATTTCATTTTAAATGCTCATATCACAAATACCACATATGATAATAGTTTTAATAATAAAACATCTACTTCAATTTCATAATCAACTTTAAAATAATTGTCACTGATATTAAAATAACTAAACTATTTATACTTAACAAGATATGATTACTAATAATCCTAAATTTACATTTTAATTCATACACTATTTTTTACTAACAAATCTACAACTATCACTATACCTTCCTAACATCTATCGATGCCAACATGCATGGGTAATAACAAAAATTAATGACTCCAAATGAAGTCAATAAAATCTAACAAAATCAATCAACATCTAATACAGGCTTACACATACATCTAAGACCTATACAATATAAATCGAAGCCCTCATGGGTGGGCGCCAATTTGACCTTTGAAGTGGTGTCTATCATACCTCTATCACAAATCTACGTAATCGCACTTAAGAATTTACTATATCTACTACCTCAAAGTTACGGTATTAATTCATAACTTAACTACTATTGTGTTTTATAAATTTAACTGCCCTACAAACACCTATCAATGCCCTGAATGTTGTGGCACCAATTCATCCTAATACCTATCATTACAATCATGTTAGTCACTAATTCATTCCTTAGCGGTGTGTAGTCCCACTACACATCGTGCATCCACGTTGGTCAACAATTCGTCATCTAACCATTGTACCCTCACTTCCCGGAAATATATAATTATAATCACTTGATCTAGCTCAGTTAAACAACTATGTTTTAAAAAAATGTATTTAAATCCACAATAACTATATTTTTAAGAATATCAATGATTAAATTAACTTAATTAATAAATAATAATCTAGTTCTGGTTTATAAAATGAAATAAATCAATATCTAATCAAATCATGAGACTATGAAGTGAGTTTACAAGTGGTAGAGCGAATACATTAAGACAATCTCCCACTGGATATCACCTTAATGGCATAAGAATACTATCCTTATTCCTATTACTTAAATACCACATTTATAGTACTCCTACATCTTTAATCAAAACTAATTAAGTAAATTATCTTTAACAAATTAGTTTAAATATCTTTCTCAAAACTAATTTAACTCAAATTATCTCAGGTTCTCTTAAAATAATGATAAATTAATTATAACTTTTGTAATCAAGTATGATAAGAGATTTAATATTATTCCTAACTACAATTTAATAATATTAATAATAACAAATAGTAATACTAATCTTTAATCTATAATTCACTCTCCTATCTTTCTATTTATAATGTTATTCTTGTATATCTCATAATAAAATTGTAATATAATTCTCTATTATCCATATGGCATCTTAAATAAATATATTTAGTATGATATTATAATCTGAGAATATGTGGCAATCATTACTAAGATAATTTAATGTAAATCTTTGGTAATTATTCCATGACCATCATAATAATATCATAAGTAAAACTTCTTAAATAAAATATATCAATAAAATATAACTCCTACATAAAATTTTATTTATGATGTGCAAATATTATGTCTTCATTATAATTATCTGTGATTATGTAATTGTGATGTGAAGAAATTGAGTCAACACCAAGACTTATAAAACAATTTAACAATTTTATTAGCAAACTTAACAATAAAATTATTTACATTATTTACATTTTGATAGAATTCTATTTATTCGTATTCAGGTATTTTTTCAAGACAAATCAAATGACTTAAAACATAAGATACAGAACATTTCTTCAATAAAATATTTCTTATTTTTTAAAATATCACTATACAGCTTTTTTATTACAATTATTCGATATTATTAATTTATAGGTTTTAAATAAAAAAAATATAGGTAATACTTTTACTATGAACTTATCCTTGTTATTTACTTTAAAAATTATTTATTATTCTGTATAGTCATTCTGCAATAATATTCATGTGAACAACCTTAATTCATAGCATACCATCAAACTAAGCTACTTACTAATTATTACTTTAAACTTTAAATATCATGTATGGATTAGTGTGTTGTTATAAAATTATTTTTGTAAAACTTATGACTACTTTCATTCATTCAACACGATTCAGTTTATTACCTTTAATCATAAATAAAAATATGCATTATAAATATGTCTTTTTAAAAATTCTTAATAATTAAGTAATATCATTATAAATTCTTTTAAATTGTCAACTATTTATTTTCTAAAAAAAATAAATATCATTTTTAACTATAAAAGTTTTATGATTCTTTCACTGATGAAATTATGTTTTTATAATTTTTTACACTTATTATAATCTAAGCAACATAAATCTTATCCAATTTAACAATTCTCTATTTCCAAACTCATTTATTATTTCCAATTTTAAAACAACCATCTTTTACAATGTAATCCAATAAATTTCAATAACACATAAACTAGTAGGCATATGGGGTAAACTATAACTTCAACTTAACCTTTTATCAACTAACCATCATGGGCACAGTGTACATGAACTGAGGTATAACTTATTTGTTTAATAACCTCTTCTACCAAGTATAATGTCCAGGCTATTCATTCAGCACTATGGCACATTAAGCTTTAACACATAGAAAAATAAACACTGCCATGAATATAAACAAGATATAGGGCTATGTTAGCTATACTTGTATAAACATCAATATAGTATATTCTTCTTCCCATATAAATAAAACCTACATACAATATTCTCCTGGTCTTATATAACCTAATACTAAGATATTAGCATTTAAATTCACCAATTTACATCGCCAAATTCATCCTCATTTCTATAATAACAAATAAATTCATTTTTAGAATAACAGTCTAACTAACTAATAAGACAAGATTATTTCATTCTTTAATAGTTCTCAAACTTTAGCACAAACAATCAGTGTCATATTTTTAACACTTTAAATTATTCAACAAAACATCCAATTCAGTTTTAATAGAATCATATACTTATATTTCTTTTATGTTTAAATATATTTACTATATCATTAAAATTATGCATATTCTTAAATAACTAAACAAAATGATAAATTATGTGTAGGTGTGTGTTTTATATACGCATCCATCCGTACAAAATAACAAACACATTTTAAAACTATTAATAATTTACATTATTACCATAAGTAATTTCTGTTGGCAATTACTTAGTGATGTCATCTGGAGTACGATCTAAATAAACATTTTATCATCGTTTATTCCACATTATCACACTTTAAAATATACTAAGTTAAAGATTTTTTTTTTTTACAATAAAATTTAATTACTAAGTTAGTAAATAATTTAATGTTTTCTGTTTCTACGCTATATTTATACTATGAATAAATATTACTATAATTGTGTTAGTAAAAATTAATTCTAAAACCATATTTACAATAATTTTATTAGAATTTCTTACGATGAAATGTTCTTTTCTTGATAATAAGTTCATTACAGGAAGTATCTTTTCTCCTGGTAAAAAAACATTAATACACACTTTTGATGTCAATAATCACGCATGCTCCGGTTCTTAACGTTGTAATATATAATCCAAACTGACAGTTCAAGTTAAATACGGTACGTTTACTTTTATTTTATAAGACACTAATATCATTAATATTTTTCTTATCTCTAAAACTTTAAATCCTTAACATGTATTATTAGGTAAATATCTAATTTTAAATACTCTTCGTCAAGATAATTTTCCAAATTCTTGTAACTTTTCCATATTTACTGAGGTTTAATATCTTCTGATACAACCAATACTTCTCCCAATATTTTCAAATAACTTAAATTATTTTCCCAAATAATTTAAATAAACTTTTGTATGTCCCGCATACCTTAATGACTGACTTGTAATATTTTTTTAAATATGATATAAGTCACCTACTTGCAAATGATCTTATATTTTTTAGGAAAAATTCAATTTTAAAATATTTCTTCAGAAAGAAATATCTCCACAATCTAAAATAATTGTTCAGTCATATTTAAAAGTGTTTTTTTTTCTTTAAAAGTATTTTTCCATTGTGTTTTAAATAAATTTTCTTTATAAAATATATTATCTCATTCAACTTTATATCTTTTAATGAAAATGTTTTATATATATATATTTCCGTGACGTTCCTTTTATGAAATTTATTCATAAATCAATACGACTTATCAACATAGGCAAAATTATATACTTTATACGATAATAATATTTGAATACCTCCATTAAATTTTTTATATTTAGTGATGACTTCTTCATGTTTAAGTTGATGACAAATTGAACAAAGCAGGTTGGCAAAGTAAGGAATAATTTCATTTTTTAGCAAAACATTTCTATATCCCACGAGCTTATAATAATAGACTACTGTACTTTTACAAAAATTGAATTTAAATAAAATGGATTATTACACTACTAAATACTTTACCGAAAATTGTAGAAATACTATGATGTTATATAGCACGTCGGTAGAATGAGATAACAGCTCGATAATCGTCTGCATAAATGTAAACAGCTCTTAAATACTCCAGCTGATTCCAATTTTGATTGGTCCATTAACTCTTTGCCTGTCTTTGATGCAACCTCTCGTAAGCAGTTGACATCACTCTAACTCTGCAAGTTTTTATACGAAAATATTCGTTCAATATGTTTTTAAATAGATTTTTAAAAGCTCTATAAGATGGTGCCCTCTTCCGAATTCTTTTACAAGTAAAAAAATAAAAAAAAACTGCATTTAAAGCTAAACAAAGAAAGAAGCTTATTGGTGATTGGCTCTCAGCCAGTTCTCAGCTGACAAAGACATTCTGATTGGCTGGAAAAACAAAGAAACCGCCTGATCAAAGAAAATAAAGATAAACGCTGAGATTTTCATTTCGAATGTGATTTAAGTAATAAAAAAGGATAATTCTGACAAATTAAAAATAATTTTTAGAAAAATAAACTAAAAAAACAAAATTATTTTCGAAAAATATCGAAGATTTTTGTAAAAATATTGAAGCTGTAGTAAAAAGAAATATTTACTTTTCTATAACGTAAAAGTCGATCTTTTTGTTTATATTATAGCTTTTATGTTGCCGAAATTGAATATTTTAGAATAAATAAATAGCAATTTATTTTTGAAAGAACTTTCGTTCTCTTCATAACCTGAAAAAATTAATAATATACTTTTTATAAACGTATCTGAGTTGAATTTAATATTATAGGCGAATATGTTTTAACAATAGGCTTTGTCTTCAGTTTGTGAGTTGGCCAATTAAAAGATTTGATTTTTATCTCATACTACCAATCATTTAATTAGCGGTTAAAAGGTTAAACAATCCTGGCCTCAAATTATCCGGGACCACGAACATTGGTTTAAAGTTAAAGTTAATAATAATTTACTAAATATTTATTTTTATTATATTATTCAATTCTTACTTAATTTTCACATTTTATTTTCACTTACTAAAGACTCCAAAATAATTTTTAAAAATCACATTTCAATATTTATTACCATTTTTACCTTTATTTTGAACTTAACGTATTTATTTTCAACAAAAAACATAAATCTGATTTTATTTATTATATTCACTTTTAAAATCCAATTTAACATTTATAACAGATAATATTATTCTATTTTTGAACACAGGTGTGCGTCATGTGATTTACAAAACTAAATAAGGCACTAATAATTTAAAGACTAAAATAATAATTTAATTTATAAAATGTTACATAATCACTATTATAGCACAATTTTAAAATAATTATTTTAAAATTATAAAACCCAAAAATTACACTTTTCCTCCACATTATTATTTTTTAATCAAATGATTTTAAAAATATAGCCATTAAATACAATTATTATTACTAAATCTATTCGTTTAACTTTAAAGCATTACTTTTAAAATTTACCCTAATTATTATTTATAAGACTTATTAAATCAGTATTTATTATGGCCAATTCTCCCAACCACATAATCTTATAATGATTTTTAGTTAACTGTTTTCTTACAAATACCAATCCAACACTATACATCAATTATTTTACTTGCCTTAACTAAATTATTCAAAGATTATTAACACACAACAGACATCATTCTTATCCAACTTCATAATTTAAAATTTTTCAGTAAATTATTAGAAATAATCCATTCTATCCTAAACAAAAGGGTACAATATGTATATATGTGCATGTGTGTGTGGTGTGTATAATTAGAGGGACTTGAATGCAGACTTTCAAACTCCCTTCAGTCATCTCTTTCTTATATAATTGATGCACATGACCACATAAATGTGAAAAAGATAAGTAATCTCCAATATACATATATCACGCTAAACCAACACTCATCAGTTGGACTAGATTATCATTTCTCATGCATATATGTAATCAGTCCTCAGTTTATATTAAGACAGAAAATCTTCAAACTTTAATGGAAAGACTTCAATTTTCTCCAATCCTCTTCAGCCGTCCATAATCATTTAAAATCCTTATTTACCAATTTGCCTCATAAACATGTTGACTGTAAATCATAGTGACCTATCATAAGTAGAACCTTGAGATCATTGAAAGAGACAGAAGAGAGATGGGAAAAATGTAGATTGAATTTGTAATATTTAAGTACAAGTATAGTGAATGTATTTAAGTTAGATGTGATTAGAACCCAGACATTCTGGTAACCTTCAGACATCCACCCCATCTTATTCAATAAATTTATATGATGACATAAATGTGGAATAGATAAATAATCTATAATATATGTATTTCATGTTAAATCAGCACTCATCACATTGACTGGTAAACAAGGGCTTTGAACAAGCCATCATAAGATTTTCAATGATATGGATAGCTGAACTTTGGGGAGTGGAGAAAATTAATGTCTGTCCATTAAAGTTTGAATATTTGTTATGATAATATAAACAGAGCAATGATTATATATGTGGATGAGAGATAATGTCTGGTTCAAATAATGAGTGCTGGTTTAACATGATATGCATATTTTGGAGATTATTTATCTTTTCACATTTATTTGGTTATGTGTATTGATTGTATAAGATGAAGTGGATGACTAAAGGGAATCTGAAAGTCTAGATTATAATCCTCTATAATTACATCTAGCTTAAGTATATATACTATA
Source organism: Epiperipatus broadwayi (assembly GCA_028023455.1). Lineage (NCBI taxonomy): Eukaryota > Metazoa > Onychophora > Udeonychophora > Euonychophora > Peripatidae > Epiperipatus > Epiperipatus broadwayi. The sequence continues at coordinate 6,313,126 of JAQFVV010000031.1, forward strand.
CTTGTATTTAAATTATAATAATAATGGGAGGGAGAAAAAGGAGTGAACCTGGGGTTTTGGAAAAATTCTCATCAACCCCATTTCAATAAAATATAATCATAAAAATATATATAATATTTAAGTAAAATATTAAAGTAATAGATATTAAAGTAATGTTTAATATCAAAATATATAAATAATGGTATATAATCAAAGAACATGAAATATCTTGATACCTCTCAGAGAGAACAGCCCAGTTAACTTTTTAGAGTAATTAAAAGCATAATTAACCATAAATACACCAGCATTATAAATAAATAATAATAATTCATCATCATGAATGATTAATAATAAAATAAATCAACAGTCAATCTTGTGACTGGATTTGAAATGGGTCTGCAGTAGACCAGGCCAACTATGTAGCCATTATCATCTTGGGGCAATTATTTAAACATTAATTTGGATGTACTAACAAAGGGCTCATCCATATAAATGCATAATCATCAAAAAAATTTAGGACATTAAAATATGCTGTCATCTTCAATGCTCTGGCCACTTAGTACCATTAATGTAGTGGCCATTATAAAATTAATTTCTAATAGAGACTAAACTAAACTAAAATAAAATGTAGTGCATAGACTTTAAAGAATATTCTCTTTGTGCCAATCAGGATGATGATAATAATAATTGATGGGAATATCATCATCATCACTGGATGCCCATAAACACTAATATATATTCCCTTTTATATATCAGTCCATTATGCACATTACTAGCTCAGAGAACATAAACTCTATTACTGTTGCTGTTATTAAGAGATGATGCAATACATAATATAGTCTAAAACCATTTATATTTAAGTCACTGGAATAATTTTAACAATTGAATATACATTTATTAACAATAATAAGTAAAAAAATGAATTTAAAATCTGTAGAATTGGGCTATACAGATATCAATTAAGCCTTCTAATTTTGAATAATATACAATTAAAAAATACTATCACATTGTTATTTATATGATTAATACAAAATTCAAGTTATTATATAAATTTACAATACCTTTTAATGGAGTTACTTAAAACACACACACACACACACACACATATATATATATATATATATGCATTTTATAATATACAATGAATACATTTCAATTGACATTTAATAATATACAATGAAATACAATTTTTAAAATAATTAAATTTTACATGTGTTCTATTTGACAATCATTGATATATATGCATGCAGACATGGGGCATAATAATTTCTGAACATCATTGACTTATCATAAAATGAAATATATGATTAAAATTTTTATTTTTAGTAATACAAACTCCTTATATTAGGTTTATTTATAACACAGGCACTTATAATTAAAGCTTGTTTCGGAGTTAGTGGTAAGCTCCACCTAGTGAATATTTTAGCACAAGCTTAAAAGCAAGTTGCAGAATTTGTGTCTGGTTTTATTAATTATTATAAGCATACTCTTGAAGGATTTCATGATGTTATATTGCTTTATCTATTAATATATGGTGAAACTGTACTGAGTTCAGACCCATATAGCTATCTGGTTTGTAAGGCTGGATTTGAAGACATTTACATGTCTGAAAAATTCAAGTTTTCAAACTGATAGTAATGTATTAAATAAGTGCTGACAGCTGAGTTGAAGTTTTAGATCTAGTGTCTGAAATCCTAACTCTTCACTGAGGTGATCCATAAGCTCAAAACCAATTGGTCTGGAAATGAGGATTTTCCGATAGAGATTTTGAATTCTTTCTCTGTTGACACTTATAATTAAAGCTTGTTTTGGAGTTAGTGGTAAGCTCTACCTAGTGAGTATATATATATATATATAACTATATATAGTGAGTATATATATATAACTGAAACAGAAATAACTATTTTTCGATGAGTTTTATAATATAAACAAACTATTTAATGCCACAGAGATACAATTTGTCTTTTTGCATTGTTTGTATTGTTAGGATTGGCATAATACCAGACAAAATGGCAAAATAGAAATGCGTGTTAGGGGAAGCTATTAAATCCAAATAATTTAAATTCATGCCCCAAAAAGTTCTCATTGTGATGAAGAAGTACAGTATTTTTGTGAAAATTTATGAAAATATTTTAATTACAGTAAAAAAAATGTGGGCAAATTTAGTTAGAATGATACAAATGAGAGGAAACTGGCTTGTGGATTTTCAAGAAAGAAAAACTTATATTATGAATTCTTTCTTTGAAAATAAAAATAAATGAAACTAAACATAGAAACCTTCAAATGAAAATCCAACTGAAATGAATTATATTTTGACTGATAGATAATGTGAATTTTAAATTTAAAATATTCATTACAATTCACACAGGAAATAATTAGTCGTTAGTGAGTATTATGACACATGTTCATACAAACTAATGAGATAATAAGTATTAGAACAATATTAACACTTATTATTTCTGTTTTTACATATGAATCTGAGATTGAGACAGTTTAAAAAAGAATAATATGGAGACATCATATTATTTAACAATAAGATAATGAAAAGGTTCCAAAAGTGAATATATGAAAATGTTATTGACATCATGAAAGGATTAATAAAATAAAATTAAGTTGATCTAGTCATATTGTAAGAAGTAATAATAATAGATTATCAGTAGAGGGTTAAACTAGATCCTAAAATCATGTAAAAGACCTAGATAAAGACCACATGACAGATGGATAAATGAAATTTTAAAAATGCTGCATTATCTATCATGGAAAAAAAGCAATGGATTGGAAAACTGGAACAAACATAGATTGTATATTGGACTGATCTTGGTTTAAAATGTTATTGACAATAGTTCTATTATATGCAATTAAAAAAAACAATACTATTTTAAAATTGCATAAAACAAATTGTAAAATCCAAGTAAAACATTTAACAAATTATTTGATATTTTGAAATAATTCAAAATTTAGTATTATTAGCTTTACACCATTAAAGCACTAAACATTGCATGGTCATCATTATTTATGCTTAGGCAAGTTGTTCACACAGAGTCAAGCCTCTTCACACAATAGTGCTACCCAGTGCAAGTCAGAATAATCAATGAATACAAGAAGGTTTGTGCATAAAAGGTCTATTTACTACTTACTCATCCAATATACCCAGACTAGTTCCTAGCTTTATAATGAGGGTTGCATTAGATTCTAAGATCTAGATGTAGTGTTCTCAGATCCCAGGCTTCTCACTGATGAAATCCACAAGCTAGAAACTAGTCTGGGGATATTAGATGAGTAGATACTAGATAAAGATTTTATGCATAAATGTGTATGCATCCATTGGTTAGTGTGTCTTGCATGGAGTGGTGCTACTGTATGGATAGTTTTGGCTCTGTGCATTAATAACTACCAAGCACAATTATCTAGAGATAAAAAAAAAACTGAATATAAAATTGTTATATATGGTAGGTTTATATAACAATGGAATTTTGAAAAATTCTTGTAGTATACCTTTTGGAAAGTTTATTAATCATAAATAGAGAAATGCTGATGCTTACCATTTTTAAAATTAATGGTTTTTATGTACTTATACTAACATTAATATCAGAAAAACTATTGGAAACAAGTCACTTTGAGTTTATAAAAAATATAAGTAAAATCTGTTTTGCTCTATATATTATTTTTATTATGACTGATATTGTTAATTTTAAGACTAGTTAATAATTAGTCCTCTCTTTAAAGAATCCTGATTTGTTTCTTTGTATCACAGAAAGTCTTACACTGAATGGGACTTTTTTTATATCTAGTGTTGTACAGAGTGGAAGTAGAGTATTAGACTTCAAAAAAGAGGTTATTGGATTAATACTTACAGTTATCATATCTAATGCTCAAATATTAGATGACCTCCCATTATTTGATCAACTGCCCTGTATAATTTGTTTCAGTTTTTACAGTAACAGATTCTCAAGTTTAAAATTCATGTACTATAACCAGTTCTAATACATCTTATTCTCAAATGTTTTACAATGTCCTGAACAATAAAGTCATTCAATTTTATATATACTTGATCTATTAAGCAATTAACTAATCATTGCATTAACTTTTTTAAACAAGAGCATTTAGTATAAACTTGAGAAATAAAATTCCCATTTCCAGAATACTTTCTAGCTTTTGCCTATGTGATTAAGATTTTGGGATTCAAAATTGGAAGGCACTATTAAATAATTTTGATTCCAATTTATCCAAAATATTTATTCGCAATAAATGTCTGGTAATCAGTTCTTTCATAAAATTTACAATAGATTGTATTAGAATAAAGACCATATTTCTATTACATGATATACTGTGTATTGGTGAGTCGAAGGACGTATTATTACTGAATATTTTTTATGCAGACATTATATTTCTAATGTCATTTCAAAGAAACAAAATGAATCGAGTCTTTGGTTAAACTTAATTTATAAAATTGTATCCAACACGTTTTCAAAAAAGATAAATTAATTTGATTTATAATGGTTCAGAACAAAATGCGGATATTAATGGAGATCATTTATCTTTTCCCCATGTGTTTGGTTATCTCTATCTGTTATATGAGATATAGTGAATAGCTAAAAAAAAAAGCTTGAAAATCTGTGTTCAAATCCCCTATATTACATCTAAACTCCAAGTATATTAATTTTACTTGTATTTAAATATTAAAAGAAATAAACCTCATTTAAATAATAAAATCATTCACATTTAATTGATTTCACGAAGATTATTTATATTACTTACAACTCATCCTCTATTCACCAGATTTTATTATGTATGGTGACTTAACTATTGACTTTATTTTTAGAAGTGAAAATAATATAATAAATGGCTTCGACGTTGATTTATTTAATAGAAAGATTAATAATATTAAAATATTCATTGACGCATTATCTATTAATGATATTTTAATGGTAATCTAAAGGCTACATCCATCTACTTTCTTTATATTTTTAAAAAATAAAATATCTTACTTGATTGCTTTAACTGAGCAGAAAATTAAAAAATCATTATTATAATCCTGTCTTTAAAAAATAGTCACTTTTTGAAATGATAATATTTTTATAATGTTTTATACAATCCTATATTAATTAATCATTTCTTAGACCAAACTAAAATGATGGAAAGATTTTCAAACTTCTTTATAAATATTGATTTGATATGTAATAAAAGAGATGCATATTTGTTTGCTATTGAAGCAAAAATAACTATATTTTGAGAAAAAATATAAAATAGTTTTATCAATAAAATTAATTCTAAATTGATTAATTTAATAGAAGAGAAAGCTTTTAGAAGATGTGAGAAAAAAAATAAAGAAAATTTTAAAAAAGTATTTGAATTTGAAAAAAAAACATAATTCATAGCTTAATGAAATTTTTTAAAAAAAACGTTCATAGAAAAACCCCTATAAAGCAATTTCATTGAATTCTTTGTCTAAATTTACGTTTGATAATTTATAAAATTTAATTAGTAAAATATATAATGCATTATAATTCGATGGGTACCAGATATCAGTGAACTAGCTCCGAACTGATTAAAAATATTTTGTTAATAATTTCTTTTTTGACATAATGTTTTTGCAGGCTGCACCATTTTTCCACACATTGAACTAACTATTAACTAAATGCTGTAAAGTAAAATTAGGCATTTTGTTAATTTGTTAATGAATTGTTACTAAACAACATTCTGGAACAAAATAAAACATAAATTAACAGTTCATACAAAATAAAAAGTGTGTATATAAAAAAAATATAGCAGTAAAAAAATAAGTGAATTTTTATGTTGCAGCGAGAGTGTCATTCAGTGGTGGGCCGTCTATAGAGCAGCAGGGCTTCACCACTCCTCCTCAGTGTAAAATGATCGATTTTGTTTAATTGTTATATATTAAATTGTATATGTGTCTTACACAAATGTACAAATAAAATATGGAATGTCTAAGAAAAGAGATAAAAAGTATGACAATCTACTTTTAATGATTTTATTTTCTCTCACTTAGACTGCTCTTTGTTTGCACTCTCTATTGGATGGGCAAAAGTTCCTCCAGACCAATGATCCAACATCACTTTCATTGTAAAACAAGTGTTCATTCTTATACATGACTACTTACTTCAAAGGTCTTTTTTGTTTATATTTTCAATCGCTGCCCCATCACTACAAATTCATTTGGGCCAACACTGTTATCATTACATGAATTCAAAGTTGACAGCTAATTCTGATAATTTTCAGAAAGTTATAAAATCCCTTAAATTATAATCTTTAGAAATGTAAATAAAAGCAAAAAAAATGTTTAAAAATTAAATCTATATTAACATAACTTTAATGTTATATACAAGTGTTATTATTTAATAATTTTTTTAACAAACAAAAATAAATTGAAATTTATAATTTATTTGATTTCAAGGCAATATCTGCCTAAAGTAACAAAAATTTGAATTATTATATTGTAATAAAACTTATGATATTTTTCATTAGTAATTATTAATAAGACATTGAAAAAGGTTTACAATTATATTTAAATTCATTGAATATTTGCATTTACATGAAATCTACTAAGTAATAAATGCATTATGATAATTATTTTACCTTTTTTTGTGGCCAAAACAAGTAAATCATTAATATATATTTTATAAACAATTGAGAACAAAAAGTAAATATACTTACATGACTTCATAATAATTCAACCTTTTAAAAGCTTTATATTAATTTGCCCTGTCTGCATTTCTGTTAAAATATTCACATTTTTGAATTAATAAAAAAAAAAGGTTCCCATTTACAACATAAACTAACATTTTTATGTTTTTCGAGAAAACTCCTTAGTAGCTGAACCAATAGAAATAATGTATGTGGACTAAAATTTTGCTAATATTGATTTTATTATTAAATTAATAAAAATAAATATACCTGACAGAAACATTACATTTGTAGAATAAAATGTTGTTAATATTGATTTAACTCATACTTAATTAATTAAAGTAATTTTTAAAAAAATCTGTTTAACATTTATAGAATAGCATTTATAAAAACATGACTGGAATGACATCATATAGATAATACTGCACATGAGCAAATGCTATTAAAAGAGATTGATGAAGAAAATTATTTTATTTTAATTAAAATTGTATTGTTTACTTTTAACTAAAATGTAAGAAAATATATATATTGATTTTAAATAAAGATTTTATGTAAGCAGCTGATTAATGTTTATAGAATAATATTTATAGAGAAATGACTGCAACAATATCATTTTGAAAATATTGTACATGAGCAAAGAAGATTAAAAGAGAAACAGTCCATTAAAAAGTAGAAAAATAATAAAGAAATCTGATTTAGAAACATCTTTCATTTTAGAAAAGTATTTGAGGTCTTTTTGAATTATATGGCCTCAAATACTTTTATTAATGACACAACATGTTCTTTAGTCAGATTACTTTGTTATTTTTCTGCTTTTTAGTCAGCTGTTTTTAAATCATCTTTGTTTATGTACAATATTATCATTATGACATTGTTGCTGTCCCTGTAAACATTATTCTATAAACGTTAGTCTCATGTTTACATGAAAGTAATATTTAAAATGAATCTTTTTATATTGTTTATAATAACAAAATGGATTGTGAAAAACATAGTTATATATTAAATTGTAATTATATAATTTTGAAATGAAAAATGTCATTATTTGTTCTAAAAATACCCTTTGAGTACAGATTAACAAATGTTTAAATTTCAGCAGTGAAAATTGTAAAATAGTGCATATTTATAGATTTAATAATGAATAAAAACTCATCATAAAAACCAGTATTACAGTTATTTTAATTTGTAATTCAGAAAGTGATTTTTTTTTTTTTTGCTTTTATAAAATTGCAATTCAGAAGATTGTTATTTTTGTACAGAGGTAGAATAAATGTAAATTCTTTATTAAAAAAAAAAGTTGTGATTATTAAATTTTGATTACCTGTTTTTTTTCTTTTAACCTTGGCTGGTAGAATAATTTAGCAATGTGAGTTTAGGAGTTACCACAAAATTTTAACTTTTTTGAATGAATATGCATTATAAAATTGAGTGTGTATTAAATTTATGCTGACAGTTCAAAGAAATTGTGCAACATATCACATATTAAATTTATTTTAATGAAAATAAACTTATACCATAGAATTGTTAGTTATTATGTGTGAAACCCAAAGATATGTTTAAATTATTTATAAAAGTATACAATAGAAAAGTATCCACATCATTTTCTTTTTCTTTACTAAAGGAATAATTGTTTGATTTGCAAGATACCACATTTTTGTTTCATTTTTTTAAATGAATTAAAATAAAATCTAAATAAAGAATTGAAAGTATATATTTTTGTTTTTATATGTCAAGTACACATGAGAATATATATGTATGGTATGCATTCACATAATGTTATTATCTTAATTATTTTTACGACAACTCACTTTTACAAAAATAAGTTCTATGAAAATTGTACTTTGCATAGATTATTATATATAATGTTGGCTGACCTAAAACTATTCAATAAAAAAAATGAATCATGCATTTTAAATAACAGTAATGTCTTTACATTGACAAAAAATTTGGATTGATTATGATGCCATTTACAGATAACACATTCCAGTAAACAACAGTTTATTATATAAATTATAGTCAGTGGAATTTTAATAACTTTTTAAATCTGTATATTAAATTATGTATCTGTACAATTTTAATCATTTTTTCTTGAAATCAGCAGGTTATGATTCTACTACAATTTATTAATTTAACAAAAGGTTTTGTTTAAAGTCCATACCTGAATAGAAATATAAAGAATATTTTTTTAATTTTTTAATCAATCATTTGTTGCAGTTAAGATAGGTCAGTGTTTTACTTTCTGTTTATATTTTAATGAAGTAAAATGTATTTTTGTTATATATTTATTTTTATAAAACTATTTATTAAAATCATATATTTAAAACAAAAACCAATTTCAAAAATAATATAACAACTATGCAAATAAAGAAAAGAATACTAAAAATAAATAAACAATTAATTATTAAAAGATTTTATTTTTAAACTTCAGTTTTAAAATGTAATTTAATGAATAACATTTTCTCTCATAAATTTCTATTCATAAAATGATTTTTTGTAAAAAAAAAAAAAGCTCAAGAAACAAAGTTATTTTATAATATAAAAATTCCACTTATAATTATAAACAAAACAACAAAAGTTAATGACATTTTAAAAATAAGGAAATTTATTTAACAGATGATAATTCCAATTTACAACAAACTTATTTGTTTTTCATTAATAAATTTTCACTTAACCGGTTTAGTTGAAAATTCATTCTCTCTATTTTGAATGGAACTTAGCAAACCTTTCATTAAGTATTTCTTCATATTTGAATATTTTATTTTCAAATTATATATATATTGATAATTTTAATATTTTTAATACAAATGTAAGTTTTCCAGAAATAGGAATTTAATAACTTAATATTTTATTTTTTAATAATAAGAAAATAAATATCTAAATTAAGTTCCTACCTATAATACTGGCACTTGCAATCATTCCATCTAATTTATCTATTTAACAAGAAAAAATATTAGATATTTGAATTTTATGTTATTAAATTTAGGACATGTTAGAGCTAGTTATCATCCAAGAAAAAAAAAACAGATTTTGAAATTTAATAAATTATTTTGTTTCTAAAATTTTTAAAAATCTCTTTTTAGCATTTTAAAAAAAGCAATTTTATTTTAACCAGTAGAAACTGCTTTCACTTGTCAGTAACATACTTGTTAAGAGTTGTCTTTTTAAAATTATTTGTTTTTCAAATACAATCTCTGAATAGTAACAATTGGTTTTAAAATAAGTATTTTAGACAAATATTGCATCATAACTTTTAATTTGTAAACCAGTTATTGAAAACAACATTTTTTCTTTGGAAATCTATAGTATACTTTTATTTAATGTCAAGTGAAAACACTTAGCCAAATATATATTCTCATTATTATTGACTTCTATGCCATTTTTTTCATGTAATGTTCATGTTAATAGAGTACTGACAATTACACAAAAGATCCATATTATGCTGACATCTTCAGATTTATATAAACTAATAAATTAATATTTTCACTGTGGGAAAATAAAAACTAAAAATCACTGCAAATCATACTTTAGGAATAGAGATAGTCTTAGAATAACATAGAGAAGATATAGAAACCATAGTGCCATCATAACATCAAAAATCTAGGTGTCTCTTATTTTTTTAAACCATTAGTCAATTTTCCCATTAAAGAAACACTTTCAAAAAAAAATCTAAATTTGTACATCACATACTTATTAAAAACAAATATTTAATTTAAGTTTACAATAATAAAAATAAATTATGTTTAAAGATGTGTTGTCAATTTCTCAAAGGTCATAGTCAATTTCTCCCAATCAAAGTCACACAAGCTGACTGGATACCTTTTTACATAAACTCAATATTAGTTCTTGTGTTCCCATCAAAATATACTGATATCTAGATATTTTAATAAAATATAATCTCAATAAAACCACATTTGCTTTTAATGTTTGCTTTCAAATGAATGCAAATTCCTAAAATGAATACAATAAATAACTGAAAATGATTCAGTTTACCAAATTGCAATATCAATGCAATGATTTCTAGTCATCATAAAAAAGTTACTTATTATTTTTTAGTACTCAGAATAAAATAGGCTGTTTCAATCATTGTTTTATTTATATAAATAATATATATTTTAAAACAATATATTTACTTAAAATTTTTAATTTTTATGACTATTGATCTTATTCTTTTATCACTTTCCATTGTATTTCTTATAGATAAATTAGATATATGTCTAGTAGCATAATTATATATATATATATATATATATATATATATATATATATATATATATAAAGACATTTAAGATAAATATTTTTTTAAATGTTTACAAATTTAGTAAACTTTAAATTAGTATTTATGTGTGGATTTTATAATGATTATCATTCATCTTTTGATTTCATTTCTCTCAAAGAAGACAACCTTAGCTCCATCCAAATTAATAGTGTGGACTGGATTTTTTTCATAAACATACAAAGCAGAACTAAGATATCTATTTCTAACTCTAATTTTTATGAACCTTTATTCTTTCATTTAAACTCAAACTACTCTGGCCTATGTAGACCTTGTTACAAAAAACAAGGAATAAAATATACTACATCAGGAATAGTCTTTCTATCAAAAATTTCCTTTGTATTATTTAAAAACTTATTCAATGTAATACCTTTTTTCCAAGCAATTTCTTATTTCTAAACAAATTGCTATTCCTACCTATAATTTTATAAGAAGACAATTTAAATGGCAAAAAAATAAAATCATATTTTTCTTTATACTTTATATCCTTACAAATATTATTATTAAATAAAATACTTTTAACAAATTTATCAGAGTACCCAACACTCAAATAATCTTTATAAAATTAATATTTCTGAAACAAAGCTACCCCACTAGAATTATTTAATTTAATATTCCTATGACAATAATTCCTTAAAGCAGCTACTTTATGAGATACAGACTGATAGCTATCAGGTTTAATTATAGATCTTAATTCTTTACTTTTAACTAAATGACTGCACAATAAAAAAATAGTTTCTATATTTCTAATCACCAAAAGATCTAAAAATTTTAATTAACAAAATCTAACCCCCCTCTTTCTAACACATATCTTATAGAAGAATCAAAACAATTAAACTCATTTACAAATTCCTTCAATTTATCATTCTCAACTACAAATAAACAATCATCTACATATCTAACAAATAACTTTAAATATAAACAATTCTTTTTAATAATAATTTCCTCTCCATATAATTCATATAAACTGAACATATTAAAGGAGAAATAATATTACCTCTATAAGTAAAATACAAAGGAGAAATAATATTACCTCTATAAGTAAAATACATAGAATCTTTCAATAATAAAAGCAAATCTTTAATTACTCTAATTTCATTTTTTGATAAAGAAACTTGCTTAACCAACACAGACATAAGAACATCAATACTGCTTAACCTATTAACAGTCTGATACATATTCTCAATATCTAAACTGTCAAATACCCAATTACTTTCCATTTTAAAATTATTAATCTTATCAAAAACCTCAAAAGAAGAAGAAACTGTGTAATGACCCAAATCAACAAATTGTTTTAAAAAAATATTCAAGAATTTAGAAATACCCACTACAACACTACCTGTAAAATCAAAAATAAATCTTAAAGGAATACGATCCTTCTGAGTCTTAATATTCACAAACATCTTAGCTGATATGAAATCATTTGGATAACATTTTTAATAATCTACACTATTAAAAAATTTTACATTTATCATTTTCTTCATAATATCTATCAACTTTCTTTTAATCACATTAACTGGATATTTATCTAAAAACATATATTTACCATTATTTAATTATTTATCTATTTTGTTCCTGAACTCATCTCCTTTCATAATGACAAATTGACCAACTTTGTCTTCATGAGAAATGATCACATCATTAACAATTAACCTATCCTTAAGATTCTAACCTCAGCAGGATTAAACACAAATTTTTCTTTCCTTTTTAAGCTTTTATTTAAAACCAATTGAATACCAACTTTCTGCTCATCGCTCAAATTACTAGATTTAATAGACGAAATTGTATCAAAAACTATATCTTTTGAATAAAATGGAACAAAATTAGGGCCTTTACCAAGAATCTCTAATTCTCTATCATTTAACTTAATATCAGAAAAATTAACAACCCTATTAATAGAAACATTACTCTCATACCTCTTATCACTACAATAAATTTTATTCATTTTCCCAAACAAACACTTTAATTTTTTTTCATATTTCCTACAATAGAAATTCCTACAATAGAAATTTCACCTATTTTGTTTAAACTGCCTCATGAAAAAATTTAAAATTGAATAATCAAAATCTTGCCTTCCGTCTAAAGAATGCCTATTTCTTTTATATTCATAAATAAATTTGTAAAACTTTTTAAATTTTTCATTCAAAAATCTATTCAAAATATATGTTTGTAACTTAAAAACCAAATTCCTATTTTTAAGCAACTTTTTATTCTTCCTAACATTATTAATACAACTCATAGGAAAAACATTAAATTCCCTACATTTTTAAAGAAAATAAATCTGCCATCTTAAAGACTCTACCCTATCACTCAATATAGACAACTTTTTAATCCTTCTAGTATCATTCAATGGAAAATTATTAAAAACTAAACTCCACAAACCCATACTAAATATTAATTACAAATACACATCTAAATAAAATAAAAACACACGCACACACACACATATATATATAATTAAATAAACACAAACATATATTCTTTCAACAAAACTCATGCAACAAAATTAATATATATATATAAATAAATTCAAATATATCTAATTTAAAAAAAAAAAACCTTTACACTACATCAGCAAAACTACCCTTAAATGCAAAAAGACTCATTAAAATGTAAACATTACAAGCATAAAGTTAAACTAGTGAATATGTAATTAAAATTACCCCTAATCCAAAATTCAACCAGACCAGCCAAGAAATAATAATAAAACACAACCAAAGATTTCACTTCTGCAAACAAAAATTCTCAAGTGTAAAGAACTACAAAAACTACACCATATATATAATATTAAACATTATCCACAAATTGATATACTTTCCTTCCACCCTTAATATTAAAAGAAATTTGCTTGTAGCACTGAAACTTTTGGTTGTGTTTTATTATTATTTCTTGGCTGGTCTGGTTGAATTTTGATTTGGGGTATATTGACAAGTTTAGCTTTATGCTTGTAATGTTTAAATGTTCATTAGATAGAACTTACCAATAGCTCTAAACAAGCTTTGTTTTTATAAGTGCCAAAAGTGATAGAATTCAAAATCTCTATCATTATTCCTACCTCCAGACCAACTGGTTTCGAGCTTATGGCTCACCTCAGTGGAGGGCTGGGAGTCTAGAAACTAGATCTAAAATACTAACTCAAAAGTCAGCACTTATAAAACATGTTTCTATCAATTTGAAAGCATGAATTTATCAGACATGTAAATGTCTTCAAATCCAGCCTTACAAACTAGATAGCTATATCGGTCTGAATTCAGCTCAGTTTCACCATATAGCAATACAAAAACCTTCAAAGATACACTTATAATAATTAAAACAAATTATAAAGCTTGTTTAGAGCTATTGGAAAGCTCCATCTAGTGATCATAAAATGCAAACTTTAAAGCAAATTACAAAATTTATAACTTGTTTTAATTATTATAAGTGTACCTTTGAAGGTTTTTGCAATGCTATATATTGCAGAGGCTATTACTGTATAGTGAAACTGAGCTGAATTCAGATCTATATAGTTATCTAGTTTGTAAAGCTGGATTTGAAGACATTTATGTCTCTGATAAATTCATGCATTCAAATTGATAGAAACATGTTTTGTAAGTGCTGACTTTTGAGTTAGTATTTTAGATCTGGTTTCTAGACTCTCAGCTCTCCAATGAGGTGATTCATAAGCTCAAAACCTGAATTCTATCTCTTTTGGCACTAATAAAAACAAAGCTTATTTAGAGCTATTGGTAAGCTCCAACTAGTGATCATAAAATGCAAGTTTAAAAGCAATTTACAAAATTTATAACTTGTTTTAATTATTATCTATATAAATATAATACAAAAAGAGGCTTTGTTAAGCATAATAAAATTGTCACCAAAATTGTAATTATAAAAAAGGGGATTCACATTAATTATGCCCCCTCGAATTTATGCAATCTAAAATTGTAGTGTTGTGAGAGGTAAGATTGAAGTAATTTAATTAAGCCCTACAAATTAGTATTCATTTAAAAAAGATAAATGTATAATAAAAACTTTATTTATAGGTGAACTTTAAATATAAAACACTATTATGTAAATTAAGAAAACTTAACTATTAGATAAATGTAATTAGGAATGAATAGGGCATTTTATTATGTCCAAATAACTTTTGATAAAGAAACAATATAATGTTATAATAAATTTATCTTTTCCCAACATTGGGATAAATTATATAAAATTTTATGCTTGAAGTATATTAAGTGTTAATTTGAGTATCTCAGGATAAGTTAAATATATGAATTAGCTATTATAATCTATGACTGAAGACTTTTGATAAGTGATGCAATCATAAAGGAAATACAAATTCAATTTTTTAATAAATAAATAAATTTATATTTTATTTACAGAAATAGGTGAATGACAATAATAATAATATAGCAGTGTATATTTTTAATTAATACTTCTTTTATTCTTTTATTTTATTACAAAGGAAAAATATAAATATGAGTAGTTCAGCATAACACTCATGAATGATAAATATTGTTCTTAATCTTATATCATTAACAAAGGCAATCCATGTTATTGGATAAAATAATATAAATCATTAGTTAAGTTGAGATAATATAAATATGTTCTCCAAGGTGAACACTTCTAGCAACCCTCCATTTTATAACTTCTCCTAAAGGTTAAAGTATCTGCTTCTCACTAACGCTGTTTTGAAAAGTCAATGACAACATTTTTTTTTTGATTGAGTGGCTAAATATAAAAGTATAAAAAATATATAGGGCTATACAAATAATTACATTATCTTCATTAATTGTGTTGCTTTTAATTGTGAAACTTTCTTGGTAAAAGTCAAGAAATTGTATTTGCATTTTTCATTCTTTACTGAGAAATGTTGTGATTTTTTTTTACAGCTTTAAAGTTCACCTATACTTTTTTCTAATATTTTGGGTTCAAAAAAATTCAAAAGATATCAGAATAATTAAATCATGTGGGTCTTCAAATTATACACTGATGGGTGGCTAATATGTATTTAGTGACCTCAAACATTGTGAGATTATTTCAAAAAACTATTACTACAATCTAAAAACTTGATTTTTTGAAAAGATTATGATATTTTTGGATAGTAATTATGTTTTTTACAAAAATGTTTTATTTTTAAATATAAAACTATATATTCATCTGAATATTGTTACCATAGATATTATGATTGTCTGGAAATATAACTGTCTAGAAATGTCAGCACTAAACAGACTGTTATAACATTTTTTAATATCATAAAAATTACAAAAGAAAATTAAACTTTTAAAGCATAAATAAATAGATTTACTAGATATTAAAAATTTGTTCAGATTTTTTAAATCAACAGCAAACAAAGATTATATTTATTTTGCAAATTGAATCTGCTTTACCTGAAATTAGATGACAAAACAACACTTTGTTTTGTTTAAAATGTAATTTTTAAAATAATTTTGATAATCAAATGTCATTTTTTTAAATAAATAATTATTTAATTTCTAAACAAAAATATCTATCAAATGAGGTCAAATTTATTATACTCTGATAAATAATAATTGTATCATATTAAAGTGAAAGTTGAAAGCTTAAACTAAATGAGAGCAAACAAATCTTATCTTGATATGTGTCTTTATTGTCTATTTCATTTTTATTTATATCCTATAAAAACAATTAATAAAGATTCTTTTAAAAAGCCTTTAAAAAAAGTTAATTGGTCAAATCTAATCTGTCTTACAAAACACAATACTCAAGTTCAGCATAAAAGTTTGTATAAGTCCTGTAAATTTTTATCTTTTTCATTTACCCAATACAATTATAAAGTCATTAATATATAATAATCATTGATTAATGCATTATTCTATTCATAATTAAAATATATTATGGTTATACTTTAAGGAATGATGATTTCTGCTGACTTTGTGATAAGTGGTGTGTGCATCATTTTTAAACCATAATATTGTCAGAATAATAAACTATTGTTAAAACAGGCTAAACTCACTATACATATTGAAGTGGTTGTCATGTGATGTTTATTGGTTTAATAATAAGCTATACAATATAATTCCAATATTTTTAAACTTTTCTTAGAATATGTAATTCCAATACAAATAATACAAACAATATGTATACTAAGAGAAACATGTTTAATACTTAAAATAAAAATGTTAAATATACCAACATAGTAGGCAGAGTATACTTTTGACAATCTGGTAATCATACTCATAGATATAGTTATTCAAAAGAATTGTGAGATTTATAGAAGAATGACAAAAGTGATGAGTTACAAAAAACTTAGATTATAAGATGTAAATAAATTTATTTAAATGAGCCACTTTTTGGATGGAAAGATGCAGGGTTCTTTCTTATTAATTGCAGGTATGTTGTTTGCAGTGTATCAGGTGAACATTATATTTACCATTGTTTCTTTTATCCTGGAAGATAGACTCATGTTCAAAGAAAATGGATTTAATATTAACTTAGCTCAATTGCTAACAATAAACATGCAATCAACAACAAAGAATCGTGCATCCCTCTATCAAGAAAGTGGCTCATTTAAACTCATTTACATTTTATAATAAAATTTTATGGAAATCACTATTTTCATGATTCATCTATAAATGTCACAATCTTCTTGTATAATTATAGCTACCAGTTAGTCAAAAGCATGTTCAGTATAGTATACTGATGTCTTCAACATTTTTATTTTAACGTATTATACAAGCTTTTCTTAGTGCTCAGGTTGTATATATTATTTATATTGAATAACCTGTAAAAGTGACTCATTTATATAAAATTCTTATGTTATTATAATATCCTATTATTATGTTGCTAAAGAAAGTAACAGAATGTAATGCTATACAGAACTACAACATTTCAGTCTCTCTTTCTCCTTAAAAAAAAGATGACAATATGCAAGGCTACCCATCATTTCAAGCTAAACAGTTTCCAATCCAAAATTTATAAAATATTTAATTTCCCTTTATCTCTGGCTCCACTTTAATGAAGTGATAGCATAATAAGGTTCTTAAATTGTAGTTTCACTCTGTACATTTTGGGCATTTAAATGCCATATGAATTACTAAGCAATAAGCCATTTAATTATTATTTCTCTATGTTGTTTTGCAATCATAGAGTGCTGAACCTGAAGCACAAATTCACATATTTTGGCACTGCTTTACCACATCTGGTGATCTTTTTTTTATAAACTCCTAAGTAATTATCCACTGATTTTTATTAATGATGAGTTGAAAAAGATGTAATTTTTTAAAGTTATTTATAAAATGATACTTTTTTGTAAATTGCATTCATACATTAAAAATATTCTGCAGTTAATTTTTAGAATTTTCAAAAATACACTATAATCAGCAATCTGTAAATTTTGAATTTTTCACTCCTTAAGACTGATAGTTGCAGTCATTTCAATATTGAAGGTTCACTTCTTATACTCTAAGATAGCTTATGCAGCATATCTTTTCACTATCTTTACATTACATGTTGAAAAAAATTAGTAATTAATAGATAAAAGATTATAGAACTTATTAAATTCCAATTGTATGCTGTTGTATTCAACATCTCTTGCCTAGTTTTAAGATTATGGTTTTTATCAGTGAGGAGCTCTGAATTTTGGAACAGTGCACTTCATTGATGAAAGTTGTAAGCTTGAAACAAATCTGAGAATATTGTATGGGATAACACAGGATAGGGATTTATTAGGGACTATCATGTAGCATATATTATTACTTAGCTTGCAATAAGTGCCACAGTGTTGATGAAAATGTTTACTGCTAAATCAACAATATGTGATAGATACATTAAAAAGTTGATGATATTCTTATTTGTTATTTTAAATGTGTATATACTGTAGTATGATTTTCTAATAGTTCATGTTTTTTGAGATTATTTTATTTGGACCTGACATCTTC
This sequence comes from Epiperipatus broadwayi, assembly GCA_028023455.1. Classification (NCBI taxonomy): domain Eukaryota; kingdom Metazoa; phylum Onychophora; class Udeonychophora; order Euonychophora; family Peripatidae; genus Epiperipatus; species Epiperipatus broadwayi. Next base: position 6,331,921 of record JAQFVV010000031.1, read on the forward strand.
CCAGAATATTATTTATAATATGAAATAAAAAAGATTTTGGAAAATTGCATGTATATATCTTCCATGCTGATAAATTCTTAAAACCCGTAATGCAAAAGTTTAATCATCATGAACACAATTTAATCCATACAAATAGGCTGACCCATGTATCAATAAAGTCTTGCTCCAAACACTTGTACATGAAAGTATTCTTATGGCTCCATTAATAATGTAAGTGCTAGTAAATTAAAACATTTTATTAATTATTTTATTAAAAAGTTGATCAATCAAGTAATAGAAAGTTTAAAGTAAATGTGCATTTCCTCTTTTTGTTTTTTGAACTGTTGTCAACGTTTACATTAGCAGAAGATGGGAAATAGTAGAGGAATACAATATTGCATCTCTACCAGGCTGGATTGCATTCAGTTTCAACACATTTGTTTAAACTGTTTGGTTTTGTTAGAGTTTCAACAGACTAATTGTCTCATAATTCGTATTTTTTTTCCCATTCTGGCTAATATCAGAATATATTTTAAAGAATTTAACAACAGCAAATTTTTAAAACCATTTATAAAAAACACTTTTATTATTGATAGTATAATTTTTTTTCGCGTGAAGGACTAATACATAATGTTTACCTTAAAAACCACTCAAAGATCCACTTTAGAGTCAAATGTTGGTGGCCGAGTAGTAAGCACAACTGCTTTACAAGCAGTTGTCCAGGGGTTTGCTTCCTGGCCGATGCTTTGACAAATAAAATAAAATAAAGATTCACTTTAGAGAAGCAATGTGCAAAGTGTAGCAGTACACATGAAGTTACGCGATACTATGTTGATATATATATATAATTAAGAGCATGCTAATGAGCTCTAAACAAGCTTTTTATTTTATTTTATATATATTGTATCCGCGCACCCCCCTCCCCCAAAAGTTTACTCGTTTACATAATCAAGCAATCTTATTTTTTAAATGTAGTTATTTGTGAATTGTAAATGATTTGTTAATATTACTTTTAAAACAAATAATTGATATTTTTAATAATCAATAGATTATCTTTCAGTCAAAAATAAATTAATAAAGCAAGGATATAATAGAAAAAATCAATATAAAAAGGCTATATAAAAAAGTAATCAATAAAAATGTTGAATGTAGTTAAAGAGTCTATTTAAAACAAATAATCAATAGTCGTGTAGAAAACGGCAAACTGATTGTTTAACTAACATATTTTTTTTATAAAATATTACTGTTATTATTTGTTTAATTTTATCATTAGAATGTGATGTGATGCACTTCCTTATATGGAGTCAGGAATCTCTCAGTTACTATGATCAGAAAAACCTGGTAGCCACTTTAACTTTCCTATCCATTTCCTACCCTATGTGTTCCCATATTTCTTTTTATCCTGATCTATCCCATTTTCACAACATAATGTTTGTCAACTTTGTGGCCTTTATATCTAATCCCACCTATCTTTTCCCAAACCCAGCATAAAAACCAATAGCCAACTTTTGGTATAATCATATTGTTTATATTTATTCTTCCACAACTTTATTATTTTATCTTATGTTTTCAGACATTTACATTCAATTAACAGATGCCTAATATTTTCTATGACTTCTTTACACAACTTGTACACTAAATCATCCACATTTTTTTATTTATATGTATATTCCTTTGTGGCTAAAGATCTTGTTTGAGCCTTAAACAGTAAAGTACATTTCTTGCTTTTATCATAAATTAACTAGCATCCAATATATATATATATTGTGCCATATAAATTAACTAGCATCCAATATATATATATATTGTGCCAGGCATTATCAAATGGCCATGCACAAAGTCTGTATTAAGCACAACCAATATAAAAATGTGCTAGATTAATAATGGAGGTTTGGTCTGAGCAGTAGAATACACACACACACACAAATTTAAATATTGTACACATATAATAAACTCATGTATTTTTTTAATTTTTGTTTTTCCTTTTTGTATAATTTTTATGATATGCCATTATATGTATTTTTTTATTTTTTATTTTCCAACATACTTGTATATTTTTTAATTACTTTTCTAAAGATTGTAATTTTGTTCCATAGCAAGTAATGTTAATTGCTTTTGCAAAATTCTGATCAAAAGCAAAAGGTTTGATAATGCTATAATTAAACTGTTATCTCTTTAAAAAAAAAAATTCTTTTGAATTGATTTTGTAAGCAAGTGGTCTGGGTTACTCAAGATGGATGTCAAACTTCAAATGTAGAATTTAATCGGAAAGATATAAAGGAATGTTTGTAATCTAAGTGATAAGCTAAATTAAAAGAATTGGCTGATTCATTCTTCTCAGAGGGATATCTAAATTGTTTCTTATTGGTGGGATTGATAGTGCTGTGGGATTGATTCTTTCTTTGGCAGCCATTCTGGGCAAGTCGTTCTTTTTTTGTGGCTCCAGAATTCTCCAAGCAACCAGCTACTTAGAGATTCATTTACGAATAGGACTATTAGTGACATTCTTAAGAACAAATCCATTATACAGTTCTTTTAAGAACTCTTGTCTTTGTGGATTCGAGTAACCATTGGAGACAGCTTATGAAAATTTATTAATAATCCTAATTATTATTAGATATATAAAAAAAGAAGATATGAAGCAATATACTAGAGATTCCAGAAAAATGACTGTGGGGTAGACAGATAGCTGGTACATCATCCTTTCTCTGTTCCAAGCCGTGAAGATGTGACCATGCCAATTCCAGCCGCCCATGATGATGACAAATGCCACCTTGCTAAATGGATGAAATCTTCACCACACCTCCAGTTAACTTGCAGCCCACTCAAGAGCCGAGAGGAGAAGAATGAAGACACAGATATAAGTTTATTTTAAGATATTTATTAATATTGAAATAATTAACTTTGATATTTCTGATTAGATATATTATTTTTTGTTATTATTATTAATAATTTAAAAAAGAGAGAGAGTCTCTCGCATATGTATATGAATTTGCGGTTATTACGGGCATAAATGATAAAGCTTTTACTTAAATCCTTTGAGTCAATTTTTCTATTTTAAATTCTAGTATTTTCAACAAAGATTGCAATGAGATTCTTTTTTTTGTTGTTGTTGCTATTCATTTTCCTCTTGTTGTTACTCCTGGAATTCGTCATATATGGATATACATGTATGTATATGCGTACATACGCTTATAATAGTCGGTAAATACGATATCTCATGCTGAATATCAAAAAATGTATTAAACTGTATATCCTTTTTATGTTATTTTTTTTTGTCACTGCTGCACCTTATGATGCGTGCAAGAAGGGATTGATCTATTACAGATTCCCTGTAAGCAAGTACTCTAATAACTTTATATTTAAAGTAATAGTAAGTATATAATTGTGCTGCGCGTATATACATGTACAGGAATTTATCTATAGCAAGAGGGAAATAGATACAGTAACTTATGGTGAGTACGATTGCAAATATACGTATGCATAGTTGTCTTTTTTTTATTTGCTATCAATAAAAAGGTTTTAAAGTTATCAGTAAAAGTGTATGCCTGCATGACCGAAAATGTCATATCTGTATATCAAATCACACAAAGTAAAATTTATTTCTATTGGGTAAAAACAGCTCAGACACACTTCATTACTTATAAACATTGTAAATAGCTTTAGGGATTTATTATTTTTCTTATTTAAAATTGTATTTTATCTATTTCAATGCCTCGAATATATATGGTTTGGGATAACTAATTATTTAGTATTTTGTTATTATATCATCATTAGTATGAAACGGTGGTGGGTATTTGGGATTAAATAAATATTTAATCATAATATTAAACTTGTTTCATTTTCATATTATTATTTATATTGATCAAAATGTATTCTTTCCTTATCAACCACATACCGGTAATAATCATTTAACTTACCCATTTGAAGACCCTAGATTGTAGAGTGACTGAGCTAGCCACAAAGGGATATCACTCTACCAGGGTGTTAAATCTTATTCTTATGCTCTGCTGAACATATGGTATTGAACATCCTTCTAGGAGGGTGAAAAATTCATTTTTTTGATTATTTTCTAGAAGTGGCGCGCAAAAGTCTATTTTGTAAATAGATTTTTCAAAGGTGTGTACTTGCCATTGTTCTAAATGTTCGGGCATTCAAATAAGATATCAACTAAAGGGTGTTTTTAACTGGAAGAATCCTGTCAATCCACTCTTTCTATCAATTTAGCTGGAAATACCAATATACATGAGAACAGACAATCGGCTAGATTGATATCCATTTCTTTACCTGTTGAATCTTGGTCACTTCATGCTCAGTGCAAGATTAGGAAAAGAATTCCGCAGGGTGTATGGACTGGTACAGTAAAACTGGTGCCATACGTGGTTTAAATGTAAAAATGGTACGATTAAGGAAGGAACAAGTTAAATTATATAAATGTGAAAATTACGGTAAAAATATATTATGTGCCATATGTATATATAAACTTAATCTAGGTGTAAGTAAAAACTAAATTAAATGTTGACTATATATACATAAAAGAAGTTATATAAAATTTGATCGTTAGTTGTTTTTCTTTTTAGATATATAGTGTAATTAATAGGCCATACAAATGAACATGCTTAGTTTGCTATATATTTGTTTTGAAAGTTATTCTTAAATAATTTAAAATATTTACTCAGTAATCTGCAGATCCAAAATGATAGTGTTATTCTTTGTTGCGACAGATATTTAATATATATTTCTGATTCAAATTGTTAGCAATAAATCAAATGTTCACACTGTATTCTATAAATATAATGTATAAGTAAAATAGAAAAAAAAAGTTATTTTAAGTAAGTATACATGTAATACATTGACGGTTGATATTTTGTTATATAGAGTACAGATTCCTTTATCTTAATTGCTTAACAATTTTCACTTTAAACCGAGTCGCTAACATTTTCATTTTATTGGATAAGTAAAGTTGCCATTTAAACTGAGTAAAAAACTGTCATCAACATATGCAATTAAAATAGTAATAAAGTATATATAAAAATTATTAAACGAATGACTGGGGGAGTAGGTCACACGCTGTATATATGCGTATATAAATGGTTGGAGGTTTTACAAATAAAAGTAATAATTTATTATAGCGTTAAATTTTAACATAACTTATAGTTAAATCTGTTGGTCTTTCTGTTTGTAAAAAAGTAAAACAAAACAGTGTTAAATACTGGCTTACGAATTAAAATTTCGTAAACGATTTAAAATAACTTATACTGGAAGATTTTTTTTTTTTTTTTTAAAAAAAGGAAGTAAAATAAAATAGAGTGTTGGATAACAGCATAACGAAGTAAAGTTTCATATGTTAAACTTGAGTGTCTGTTTTGGGCGATAAATCAAATTAAATAGACATAGGTAAAATGGGCACAATAACTGGAACAAGCCATAGAAAAAACAAATAATTGGCGAGTGGAATAAGGCAGAGTTAGGTGGTACTGTGTATTTAAAAATAAGACAAATAGTTAAGAAATAATTCAAAAATATCCGCTATTACCGATTCTGTATTTAACTGATCAGTAACTAAAAACTATATATACAAAATATAAACAGATATAGGTATTCTGTAACTCCTAAATAAAGAATATTTATACTGTGCTTTTAATGTGGACAAGATCCAAATCAAGAAAAATGGATCAACAGCCAATAAGTGATACAAACAACTTGGTTAATGAAGAACCAGAGGAAAAGACTCACTGTGAACAAAAAGAAAATGATCAACAAAGAAGCAAAAAACTTGAAGTGGAAAACGAACGCAGGTGAACCATGATGGAAGAAATTTTATGGACTATAAAACAAGAAATAGCCAGAATACCATAGGAAATAAATGAATTGAGGCAACAACTATCAGAAAATACAACATATATAAATCAAAGAATAGATGATGTCAAACGTGAACTAGAAAATGAAATCGAAACAAGATTTCAAAGCATGACAAACGGAAATAATCTGGAACAAGGCAACAGCAATAGGCTGGAAAAAACAGAAATGAGTCAGCAGATGACTGAAGCAGAGCATGAATATGTTCAGGATCAAGTCAAGAAAAAAGGAGAGGATGCTGAAATAACCGAAGATCATAGCATTAAAAATGAGATGCATGAAAAAGAAAAGGGACAACCTTACCTGTGCAATATAAACCAATTCCTAAAAATAAAAATATTTGAAGGACAAACAGGTGAAGCTCCTATGAAGCACATTAGGTAAACCAAATCAATGACTTTAGTAAACTGGCAATCGCCTGCAGTCATCTCCATGGAGATGCTCAAGCATGCTGGGAATCTTTGTTCCACTATCCAGTAACATTTGAGGAATATAAAAAGGAATTATTAAAAAGTTTTTGGAATGAACAGCATCAAGAAATTATTCTATACCAATCCATGCAGGAAAAACATAATGAGAATAATGGCAAAAATTACTTGCAATTTTTCATAAGACAAGTGGCAACACTTTGGACATAAAACGCATGTCACATATCAGAGGGGCAAATTGTCAGAATAATCCGTCGTAATCTGCCACTTGGGATTGAACAAATGTCACTTACCGCAAATATGAATACAGTGCAACAAATGGCAGAAGTATTAAGTGCAGTAGACATGACCCAAAGAGAGACACAAGGGAACAAAGATAGGCAAAAACAAAATCATTGGCATAGAAAAGCCATACTGAGAAATAACAGCATAGAAAGGAGAACTCACCAAACAGAAAACAATGGTTACAATCAAAGAAAGAAATATTGGAAAGAAAAACAGTTCAGACCACCCTCACCAAGACCAGGGCATAGTAAAGATGAGAATTAATCAGATCACATAATTTAAGAGTCTTTGTAGTTAGATCTTTATAGGTTTCTTATGAACTTTTGTTTCTCAGGCATCGTGTGTATGGGTTGATTCGTATTGGCATTTTTTGAACTCGGGTTCTGAAGATGGGGGATGTGCAGGGATTGGCTGGAAATGTCTGTGTGATCTGGAGTCTCTGTGGCTTCAGGTGAAGGAACACTTTTCACCACACAAAAATGCGAGCAATTCTTTTAGCAGAGAAAATATTCTCTGGGACTCAGTTGGGGTAATGCAAACGTACTCGTAAGTCTCGTATAGAAAGCAGAGAAGAATTAACTTCAACTCTTACTCAAAGCCCTTCGTCTGTGGTTGCAAAATATCCTGTCAGCCTCCAAAAGTTATTGAGCATGGATGCACCTGCAAAGTTTGGTATATTATTATGTTAGTATTTTTCATGTTTTGTTCGACTTTGCTTGGCTACCACAAAGTTTTAGAAAGGATAGATATCTTCATGTTGCCCATCTGTCTTCTTTTATCTCTGACCCTTGTGATTGGGATGCTGATGCAGTGTTGGCTTAGTATATCGATGTTATGGGGGATGAGGTGTCACCTTGTCACTGTTCGACATCGTACTTTTTAGAGTTTCAAAAGAAAAATACAAAAATTAGTAAAAATATAACTAGTAAACATATACTTAATATCTATATAAATAAGAACTTAAGACTTTAAATAGTCATATCCATTTAAAAGTCTCATTAGAGAGGGGGTATTGTACCAGGCATTATCAAATGGCCTTGCACAAAGTCTGTATTAAGCACAACAAATATAAAAATGTGCTAGATTAATAATGGAGGTTTGGTCTGAGCAGTAGAATACCCACACACACAAATTTAAATATTGTACCCATATAATAAACTCATGTATTTTTTTTATTTTTGTTTTTCCTTTTTGTATATTTTTTATGATATGTCATTATATGTATTGTTTTATTTTCCAACATACTTGTATATTTTTTTAATTACTTTTCTAAAGATTGTAATTTTATTCCATTAGCAAGTAATGTTAATTGCTTTTGCAAAAATCTGATCAAAAGCAAAAGGTTTGATAATGCTATAATTAAACTGTTATCTCTTTTAAAAAATTATTTTGAATTGATTTTGTAAGCAAGTGGTCTGGGTTATTCAAGATGGATGTCAAACGTAAAATGTAGAATTTAATCAGAAAGATATAAAGGAATGTTTGTAATCTAAGTGATAAGCTAAATTAAAAAGATTGGCTGTTTCATTCTTCTCAGTTGGATATCTGAATTGGTTCTTATTAGTGGGATTGATAGTGCTGTGGGATTGATTCTTTCTTTGGCAGCCATTCTGGGCAAGTTGTTCTTTTTTGTGGCTCCAGAATTCTCCAAGCAACCAGCTACTTAGAGATTCATTTATGAATAGGACTATTAGTGACATTCTTAAGAACAAATCCATTATACAGTTCTTTTAAGAACTCTTGTCTTTGTAGATTTGAGTAACCATTGGAGACAGCTTATGAAAATTTATTAATAATCCTAATTATTATTAGATATATAATAAAAGAAGATATGAAGCAATATACTAGAGATTCCAGAAAAATGACCATGGGGTTGACAACTAACCGGTGCACCGCCCTTTCTCTGTCCCAAGCCGCCAAGATGTGACCATGCCAATTCTAGCCACCCATGATGATGACAAATGCCACCTTGCTAAATGGATGAAATCTTCACCACACATCCAGTTAACTTGAAGCCCACTCAAGAGCCCAGAGGAGAAGAATGAAGATGCAGATATAAGTTAATTTTAAGATATTTATTAATATTGAAATAATTAACTTTGATATTTCCGATTAGATATATTATTTTTTGTTATTATTATTAATCATTTAAAAGAGAGAGAGAGTCTCTCGCATATGTATATAAATTTGTGGTTATTACGGGCATAAATGATAAAGCTTTTACTTAAATCCTTTGAGTCAATTTTTCTATTTCAAATTCTAGTATTTTCAACAAAGATTGCAATGATATTCTTTTTTTTTTGTTTGTATTCATTTTCCTCTTGTTGTTACTCCTGGAATTCATCATATATGGATATACATGTATGTATATGCGTACATACGCTTATAATATTCGGTAAATACGATATCTCATGCTGAATATCTAAAAATGTATTTAACCGTATATCCTTTTTAAGTTATTTTTTTTGTCACTGCTGCACCTTATGATACGTGCAAGAAGGGATTGATCTATTACAGATTCCCTGTAAGCAAGTAGTCTAATAACTTTATATTTAAAGTAATAGTAAGTGTATAATTGTGCTGCACGTATATACATGTACAGGAATTTATCTATAGCAAGAGGGAAATAGATACAGTACCTTATGGTGAGTACGATAAAGTATCTGAGCCAATGCAACCTTGTTGACTTGTTGAAAAGTATGAAATTAGTGAAATATCTCATATTGCAAATATAGGTATGCATAGTTGTCTTTTTTTTTATTTGCTATCAATAAAAAGGTTTTAAAGTTATCAGTAAAAGCATATGCCTGCATGACCGAAAATCTCATATCGGTATATCAAATCACACAAAGTAAAATTTATTTCTATTGGGTAAAAACAGCTCAGACCACTTCATTACTTATAAACATTGTAAATAGCTTTAGGGATTTATTATTTTTCTTATTTAAAATTGTATTTTATCTTTTGTTATTATATCATCATTAGTATGAAACGGTGGTGGGTATTTGGGATTAAATAAATATTTAATCATAATATTAAACTTGTTTCATTTTCATATTATTATTTATATTGATCAAAATGTATTCTTTCCTTATCAACCACGTACCGGTAATAATCATTTAACTTACCCATTTGAAGACCCTAGATTGTAGAGTGACTGAGGTAGCCACAAAGGGATATCGCTCTACCAGGGTGTTAAATCTTATTCTTATGTTCCACTGAACATATGGTATTGGACATCCTTCTAGGAGGGTGAAAGATTCATTTTTTTGATTATTTTCTAGAAGTGGCACGCAAAAGTCTTTTTTGTAAATAGATTGTTCAAAGGTGTGTACTTACCATTGTTCTAAATATTCAGGCATTCAAATAAGATATCAACTAAAGGGTGTTTTTAACTGGAAGAATCCTGTCAATCCACTCTTTCTATCAATTTAGCTGGAAGTACCAATATAACCACTAAACATCACATGATCACTATCTCATACTAGCACAATAATTGTTATTAAACAATTCAAAACAAAACAACACTCTCCATATAGTAGTGCCATCTTGTGCTAACAAGAGCAATCAATGGATGCCAGAAGGCTTGTGCATAAAATCCCTATCTAATGCCTACTCATCCAATATCCCCAGACTAGTTTCTGGCTTATGGGTGCTGAATTGAGTTCAGACCCATATGACTATATAAGCTATTGAGCTTGGATTGAAAATATTAATAGTGTTTTCAATTTCATTCTCATAGTTTTGTAGTTAAATAGAGTTAAAAGGTGGGTGCTGGAGGGTTGCATTAGATCCTAAGATCTAGGTGCAGTGCTCTCAGATCCAAGGCTCCTCACTGATGAAGGCCACAAGCCAGAAACTAGTCTGGGGATATTGGATGAGTAGGCATTAGATAGGGATTTTATGCACAAGCCTTCTGGCATCCATTGATTGCTCTTGTTAGCACAAGATGGCACTACTATATGGAGAGTGTTGTTTTGTTTTGAATTGTTTAATAAGTACCAATATACAGACAATCGGCTAGATTGATATCCATTTATTTGCCTGTTGAATCTTGGTCACTTCATGCTCAGTGCAAGATTAGGAAAAGAATTCCACAGGAGTATGGACTAGTACAATATATATATATATATATATATATATATATATATATATATATATATATATATATATATATATATATATATATATATATATATATATATAAACTCTTTTTACTCTCCATACTAGTTCGACATCTCTCCAACTCTCTATTTTATTAATGCATCAATTTTTCTACCTTTTTCCTTAACACTATAACACAATCATTCCACCTTTTGTATAAGTATACTGACATAAATTATTTATCCAAATCTTCTGCATATCATGTTATGTTTCTCACCCATCTTATTGCCTGCTCTTTATTTATAACCCAATTAAATACTATTTTGACTATTCTTTATTATCCACAAACTACAATCTACTGAATATTTTCATTTTGCATCTCTCATATAAAAACTTGACCCTCCCATTTCACCTTGAATTGTCACCTTTGCCATCCACACATCTGAATCTAATACATGTCACCTTTTTCCTCTTTGAACTTTTTCTATCTTTTTACTAACACATAATGTATCTTTACCATATGTTAACCCTGCTACTGCCACTCCTTCCATACAATTTTAGCTACATCGTACTTATTATATGAGAACACTATTAATTTCTTTATCAATCCCTTTGTTTTTTTGCTTCATCTATCAATTTTTTCTCCCATTCCTCCAAGCAATTTCTCTGATTATTTAAGACAATTCCCAAATAGTTATGTCTATTCACCACACTTAACTTTATATTCCCCAATAAAAAATTCCTGTTTTCTTTTTCCTCAATGTTACTCATCATTACTTTTGATTTTTCTTCACTGTTACTCATCATTACTTTTGATTTTTTTCACTAAATTTAACCTCCATCTCTCCACCCTCCCTGTGCATAATCTCAGCATAACTTCAATATCTACCCTTCTTTCTGCACATAAAAAGACTTCATCCACAAATAAAAGTCTGAACATTTATACTCCATTGTCACCTATTAATGACATCTTTACCCCTCTTCCTAGTATTTCTATTGCTCTCTCCATTTCCCTCAAATACAACAAAAACAAAATAGGTGCTATAGGACATCCTTGCCCAAGCCTACTTCATTTTTTAACTTAAACTGATCCTATATTCCCTAATTGATATGTATAGTAATTATTTTCATATAATTTTTTAATAATATCCACTAAAACTCTATCCATTTTCAAATTTACTAAACTTACCCATAATCTATTTCTATTTACTCTATAATATGTCTGCTCTTTACCTATAAAAACCATATAAACCTGTCTGCCTGTATTCCTATTCATATTCATAAGTTGTGTAACTACAAATAAACTATCTCCTATACATCTATTTAATCGAAAACCTCTTTGCAATTCTTCCCTTATATTATTTTTTTCCATCCATTTTGCAGCTCTTCCAGCTACCATATACGAGAAAACTTTATATAGCACTGATGTTACCACTATTGGTTTATAATTGTTTAACTTTGTAAGATCTTTACTCTTTCCTGTATGTAGTTGCCTTACTACCCAAAAAATCTCTCTTCTGTGCCATCTTATTAAAACATAATAATTTTAATTTTTCCCTATACCCCAAATTTATTACAATCTCTATTTCCCAGCCATCCAAACCTCTTTCATTTCCACTTTTCCATTTCTTTTCATGGTGTCTATCACGCTGCCTTCACATTTAACATATTTTTTATATCCATTAAATATTTAATATTATTTCTGCTTCTTCTCTAGAGATACACTCTATTACTTTATCATCTAGTAATACTATTTCTCTCTCCCCTACATTCCCACTTTTAATGTATTTCCAAAATTTATTACTCCTATCTCTTCCACTTTTACTAATATCCTCCAACAATTTGCTATTCAATTTTATTCTCTCTGTATAATTATCTATTTTGGCCAACTTCTTTTTTTAAAATACTTTTTACATTTATCATTAACATCTTTTTCACTTTCTTTGTTCTTAATAGCACACTTATATTTTCTGCATGTTTTTCCCTCTCTTTCACACTTTTACTAACTCTCACTTTCCTATTACTTTTATTCTTCTGAATATTCTCACCTAAAACTCTATTTGCCATTTTTTCTATTTCATAATGCCAATCCTTATACTCATCCCCAATCAACTCTTTCATGGTTTCATCAACCTTTATTTTATACTTTCCTAACATATTCTTATCATTCACTCTTCATCTACATCTTTCACTATCCTTTCTACTTTTATTGCTATTTTCCAGCACATTACTAACCATTTCTATTATAAAGAAGTTAAGATTACTATTACATACTCTCTCTTCATTATCAAACACTTTAATTTTCCATATTAGAAATTAATATAAAGTCATCAGTGACCTGTAGTATCGATTACTCCAAATGTAACCATACAATATGTTTATAGATGACAATAATAACAGATTCATACAATTTATTTCTGAATATAAAATGTACATATTTGTGTAAAGATAAAGGCAATGTAAAATGGCATCTCATTAAACATGTCAGATGTTTCTGTGTACAAGTCATACATCCTGAAACTTTTAAAATCAAACTAAACATTTTTTTCTGAACTTATTATATAGCACTGTAATCTGATTTAACCATTTTTCCTTATAATCTACAATCATTCTATTATTTCTCCAGTTGTTGTAACATTCCAGATGTGTGTGTTTGTTTATTTTATATATATATATATATATATATATATATTATTTTTATATATTATTTATGTAATAGTTATATATACATTTTCTGTTATATTTTGAGCTGGATAATGATTGGATGAATTAAAAGCTGATAATATAATGTTAAATTAGAAGTCTTTAATTGAATAGGTAAAAGTCATTTATGATTAAAAATTCATCAGTACTAAATTTCAAGGGTATTACTTAATATAATAATAATAATAATAATAATAATAATAATAATATTAAATTTAATGTCATGATGACAAAACTCATTATTGGTATTTAGTTTAAAATATTATAAACAATATTATATTTTGGTTTATTAATTTTACATTGTGATTCCAAATTGATTTAATAACATTGTTAGCCTATGCAGGGTTTAGAGTAAAAAAAAGTTTAAATCATCTGAACCTAAAGCTTGTGAAATTACTTATGTTTTGCAATTTGAATAGGATCAATTCATGAATTGATGAAGGTTGGTATGGGGTGTTATTAGATCCAATGTTTACATATTCAGATCTATTTATGGGAATGATCATTTTATGGAGGTGGAACTATGTTGATGTGTCATGTTTTCATTCTATGTTAGCAGTATTATGTTTGGGAGTTGTTGTATTGTGCATTATAATGGAGTTTATCTTATACCAGGTCATATAATGGGGTCATGACTTTAATGTGTATGCTTAGATGGCATAATGTATGAAGGAAGTTGTTAATCCTCTTACTGTGTAATTTTCTTATATCCAGATAGGTGCTGATAGACACACTGATATTTAGTTTTGTTATATTTGATTGTGATCCTAGACTTTTATTTGATATTGTTGTTACAAATATGACTATTCAATTTCTATGTGTTAATGTTACCTTGGTATATCAGATAGTGAGTCATTGTTGTGGAAGCATTGTTTATTCATCATTGTTGATCATGAATGGCTCTAGGCAGGTACTAAGATATACTATTAACTGTTGATTGAGTATTGGCAGTCCAGATAGCCTTCAATACAACATAAGTTAGAGTAGTGTGTTAGTAAAACCATCTGATGAAAAGTTTTGGGGAATCCATTAACAAGAAATATAATTTTTTTTTTGTCAATATATTATTTTATAAAATCTACTATTTATTATTATTATTATTATTATTTTTGTTGATGTAATCTGTAAATAAGTCATGAATAGTAATGTAAATAAATATCACTGTTATTTTGTTGTATACTAGTTATTGCTTTTGCATTCATAGTTCATCCCAAATCACTGATCACAAGTCAATTCTTTTCTATCTATTATAGTCTAATAAAGATGTGTATTGTTTGAAAAGTTAAGATTTTGATATTTCAAGTATTGAAATCATAAGGTATATTTATTTTGTAATCCTTGACATTTGAGGAATGGGATTACTTAAATGATGTGATGAAGGATAAATAATATCCATTACTCTCTTTTGTTATCAGCCAATGTGTGGTTTGTTCAGTTTAAGCACAGGAGTTTATGTATCAATTAATTAACAGAAAATACAAATATAATGAATATTATATCAATTAGATGATTGATGATGTTATACTATTCACAGAGTATATCATCTTCATATCATAGCAATTTAAATCATAATGTCTTCTTGTATACTGGTGTGTGAGCACATTAAGTAGCACTAAAAATAACCCTCTTGCTTAACTTAACTGTGCCTGGATTGAGATAGATTAACATAATTATAATCATGAGATATAAAGATAAATATGAAAAAATATATATAATTTTTATTGTATTTGTTATTCTTCAATTTATAATGTAAATAACAGTAGTACATGAAGCTGGAGAGTTACAGTTGATTGACACCTTTTTGACCTAATACTGGTCAGATATTGGATCACTTGTAATGTTGTAATCTTTGGCCTGCAATCAATTTTGCTATTGACCGCCGAGTAGGTTACAATATATATATATATATAATGATTTTCTAGTTAGAAACGAAAGCTAATTTAGAATTTTAAATAAAGAAAATAATAAAATTAAAATAATTATAATAATAACATTAAAAAGTATTTAAATAACTTTTTTTTCTACTAATTAATTTTTTGTTAACATTGAAAATATGTATTCGAGTAAATGAAAAATTATTATAATAATCTTATTCTGTGTATTTGTTTTTCTATATACATAAAATACAAAAAAGTTAAACAATTGAATAATTATTTTTGTGTAATATTTCGAGTAACAGAATTGAAATGTTATTTTAACATTGTCTATTTGTTAATCAACAGCGTGAATTCATTTATCCGTTTCTTTTCTTCAGCTGGAAAGAGATTAGATTAAAATAGAAAAGTGGGCGGACAGCAAATTAATTGTATGATTTTGATTGACATGTTTTTTCATATGAATGAAATTCTTGCTATTTTTTCATATTTATTAAAACTAGTATTTTGAAAATTTAACAATCCCTGATATAAGTGAGTTCGTCGTTTTAAGGAAAAAGATAAATAGGAAAAACAGCCATTAACCTCCCCCCCCCCCACATGACTTCTAGTAGAATAGCGTTGAAGGAAAAAGTAGCACTCATCAAATTTGACATTTCCGGACAGTAACTGTTTGAACAGCAGTTTTGCATCTTTGTTTTATACTTTCAGCAAAAATAGCTAAAATACTCGTTTATTACTAATATATGAATAATTAAATGTTTTGGCTATTGATTAGCAACTTACAAAAAAAAATCAATGTATGTTAATTTTAATGTTACTTACCTTGAGTTCAAAACCAGATCGTAAACATAGTAAACCGATAAGTTTTCTGATAATGTGTACATAAAAATATCTTATAATCATTTCTAATGATGTAATATTACAGGATCAATAAATAAAAATAGAATTAAATGTAGTATTATTTTTTCATAATATTAAAAAAAGTTTCTCCATTGTATTACAGAGAGGCCATATATAGATTTTAGCTGTAAAAGTGTTTAATAGTAGGTTAACAATAATATGGAATCAATATAAATTAAAGAGTTTTATTACTTCTTTCTGTCATTTTGAAACAATTAAATATAATCAATATATATATATTACATTCAATTATACTTTATGAGTTGGACCAACTAATGGGTGCTGGTTCAGTATGAAATGTATTTGAGTATCATTTTTTAATGGCATCTTCAATTATGGTGGAGAGAAGTCTATTACATACATAACAAATAGGCTTTACTATTGCGTTATTGTAGGGGTGAGTATTTCTGAAAAGGTTAATCTAAATTTTACAACAATATATTTGTTCTTTTAGTCCATATTAATAAAAAATTGATTTGTTAGTTCCAATAACTTATTCTCATACACCATAAAATCTATAAAAAAAAAGACCCATTCACATGTATGCCTTGTTCATTTTTTATATAATTGTTCTGATTCTCTTTAATTAAATACTTGAATTCCCAAAATAAAAACATTTATATTCCAAATTCTTATCATTTTTTTTTCATGGTATTTAGAACTTCTGCTGTTTGATAATGTCATGTTGTGGAAAATGGCTTCATCTTAGATGAAGTCAGAAATTTCCTTGTATGGATCATGAGCAGAAGAAACCCTGTTAGTCAATATAAATCTTTTCCCTATCAGGAATAGTTGTGTAGTGTAAAAAAAAAAAACCTCATAATTAATTTCTTTTTTTATCTTATTAAAACTTATTTTGTTAACTCCAATATGTTAACCTTAACTTTCCTGTTTTAATTTTAATTCTATTATTTTAATGATAACATACTTAAACAAAATAATACTGAACCCTATGTTTTGGGTTTCTTAAACCTTTTTTTCACTTTTCATATAATTTAAATTAATTTGCTTTTAATATCACATTCCAAACAAATGTTTAATATTTTTTTAATTTCCATTTAAATTGCATGTATAATCTATTTTTATTTATATGTTTTTTTTATTTTTATTGATATGTAAAAATTATTTCCTTACACCAAATAAAATAAGACATTTATAGTGTCATATTTGCCCTGTTGCCATAGCAGAGTCAAAGTTTGATTCTCAGATCATTACAGTACTGGAACATTGAAGTGTATATATATATATGTAATATAAATAAAATGTCCATTAATTAAAGCAAAATAGTAATTATAATAAAAATAATAAATTTAACAGTAACAAACTATTATAAACAATCCTTAAATCTGCAAAAGTACTTTCGGTTAAAGAACCGAAAGTACTTCTGCAGATTTAAGGATTGTTTAAAATAGTTTGTTACCATTAAATTTATTGTTTTTATTATAATATATATACACACATTATGTGTTAAGAAGGTTGATGATGTTATGTTTTGTAGTCATTTTATAAAACCTAAGAATTTGAGAAATATGATTAGGCCTGATAGTTATCAGCCTTTTATGCATAAAAAATGTCTTTGTTGAATTTTTGTTGTAGGAATAGAAGGCTTAATAATTTTAATAATAATGCTGATATTCAAAGAAGTCAATTTGCTGCTGAATATGTAGAATTGGGTTACAATCATGATTTTATTAAAAAAGTATTTAATAATAATGTTTGTAGTCATGATGTTGATGGTAAGAATTTTGTTGGTAAGGATAATGAGTATATGTCTTTCCAATTTAAGTCTTCAATATGTAATTTGGTTTATAAAAATAGTCATTTGTTAGGATGAATGAAGATTGCATGAAAGAAAAGTTCTGATTTAAATTTATTACATAATGGTTCAAAGCAGTCTATTGATAGTAGGTCTATATCTGGTATTGTTTATAAGATTTCATGTAGTTGTGATAAGTTTTATGTAGGCCAGAGTAAATTTAGCCTTAATGAAAGGATGAAGGTTTATATAAGTAGAGTTAAACATAAGTCATAGAATATTGTTTAACAATGCTTCGGTTATTTTTTATGAAAAGATTGAGTTAAAAAGAAGAATAAAGGAGACTTTGATGATAAAACTTATTGAATCTGAGGTTATCAATCTTATGAAGACTTCTTTTGATATTAAGGGAATGTAGAGCTTGAATTGAATTATGGGAAAGTTTGTTTGTTTGTTTATATATATATATTTGTTCCTTTAGTTTGATTTTAACTTGAGAAGGTCTATTTGTAATAGATAAAACTCTGGTTGTGTAAAGATTTTGGTAAAATTTTGGATTTAATCTAGTATTGTTTTGTTTTATGGTTTTACATTTTTTATTTTTTACTAGTAAGTGTTAGGCTGTTTTGGTTTTGTATATATATATATATAATAAAAATAGAAATGGGGGTAATATCCATGTAATTAAAAAATACTTTTAACCTTTGCTGTAACCAAAAAATTATCAATTACTACTAATTAACAATTTCTGAAGCCAAATCAGTTTTTTCATTAACCTATAATAGCTCTTTTGTTGAAGTAGAAATATTTAATTCATATATATATAAGTTGCTTATACTGAATGTTTTTTATATATGTAAGTAGAGGGTTGTAGTGGAGGATTAGTATGGACTGAAAAATCTTCCAAGTTCAAATCCCTCTACTAATTTATATATATATGTGTGTGTGTGTAATATTTAAATACTTGTATATTGTCTATACAAAACCTAATGTAATTAGAAGAGACTTGAACTCAGACTTTCAAGTCTCTACAAAATTCAATCAACTATCTTATACAACTAATGCACATGACCATGCACTTGTGAAAAAGATAAATGATCTCCAATATATGTATTTTGTGCTGAACCAGTATTCATCAGTTGGTCCAGAACCCATCTCCTATACACATACATAATCAGTGCTCAGTTTATATTAAGATAAAAAAATCTTCAAATTTTAATATACAGGTTTCAATCTTTTCCATCCTCCAACTTTTCCATCATCAATATCATTGAAAATCTGATGGAAGAAGGCTGAAAGCCATTGTTGATGCCAGTTTTAATGTCACACCCTTGTTGATTAAGTCACAATAACCCCTTAAATATAGATAGATTCTTAATAGTCCATTTAAACATATAGAAGAGAGATGGGCAGAATACAGGTTGAATATGTAACATTTATATAATAGTATAAAGTCTCAACTGAAATTAATGTAATTGGAAGAGACTTGAATTCAGACTTTCAAGCTCTCTACAGCTATCCACTCCATCTTATACAACTGATACACATGGCCGCATATATGTAAAAATGATAAATGATCTCCATGTATGTATTTCATGCGGAACCAGCACTCATCATTTGATCCAGATCATCATCTCTCACATGTGTCTAAAATCGGTGTTCAGTTTACATTAAAATAGCATATTATCAAATTTTAATGGACATGCACTTTCTTTTCCACTCTCCAACTTTTCAAATCAGTCATATCATACAAAATACATATATTGGAGATCATTTATCTTTTTCACATGTATGTGGTCATGTTTATCAGTTGTAAGGATAAAGTGGAAAGCTTACAGAGCTTGAAAATAATTATTTTAATTTCAATATAGAAAATATACTTGTATTTAAATATTTCACACTCAGTCTATGTTCTGCCCATTTCTCTTCTATGTATTTAAATGGACAGATACATAAGGGGTCAGAATGACTTAAAATCAACATGGGTATGACAAAAAGATTGACATCAACAAGAGCTTCGACCATTCCATCATTAGATTTTCAATGATATAGATCACAGAAGAGTTAGAAGGTGGAGAAGATCAAAGCATGTCCATTAACATTTAAAAATTTGCTATTTTAATATAAACTGAGCACTGATTATATATCTATGTGGGAGATGATGTGGACCAAAGGATGAGTGCTGGATTAGCACCAAAAACATGTATTGGAGATCATTGATCTCTTTTACATGTATGCAGTAATGTGTACTGGTTGTATAAGAATGAGTGATAGTACTAGGGAGATTGAAAGTCTGAGTTTAAATCCCTACTTTTTATATTAAATTTAATATACACAATATATTTATATTTAAATATTTTTATTTTTGAAGGCTCAAATAAAAAAAAATGTCTCAATGTGAAATTCTTAGTGAAATTTGAGGTCAGGCCATCTTTAAATTTTTTTCTCAATAACCTATTAGCTTTGAGGAAGAAAAAGAAGAGAAAGTCCTAAAACAGTCATACAAATATGTAGTCATTTGATAAGTAAAACTTCTGTACAAACCTAGCTCCACCTACCTCATTTATGTTCAAAACTAAAGCTCTTACTGCATTAAATTTATCCCAATTATTTTCTTTGAACCAAGGGAACAGGGGTTGCGTATATTATACATTCTTGTATACAAAAAGACCATTAATTTAGAATTAAGATTATTATACATATAATTAAAGAACAGAATTGTGAATGACAAATATGCAATACAATAATAGTCTTCATTAAATGCTCTATGACAACTAGGTCAAATAACGAACGTAAATAATGATGCAAGATAAAAAAAAAACAAGAATAATAAAAAAAAAATGTAGAAAGAAGAAAGTGCCTAATCGTTACTGAACACCATCATAAGGTAACAAAATAATTTCTAATAGGCAGTACACTTAGGTTATGTGCAAGTAACCCTCACATTTAAAAGTCATTCCATGATTTTGTCAATCTACAAAAAATAGCAATATTAGTAATTTTAATTTAACAGTAAATATCTTTACATCTTCATTAGTTAATATCAGTTGTGTTTTTAATCTGATTGATGGTTTAGCAAAATAAATAGTCTGTTGCCGTTTTTTTTTTTTTATATTCATTTTATGGATATCATGTAATAATTTTGTAGTAGGTAATGCTTATACAACAAAGTACCATTAAAATTCCTTCTTATAATTTATAAAATGAAAAACCTCTTGAGAATTATATACCCATTCAAAAAACAAACAAAATTAATAATAACATAATGTAATATTTAACAGGTCTGTACAGATACCTGGTCGTGCATTGTTTATTTCAGCCAGAAGAAATCAATGTTTACATTTTTTTTTCTTTAAAAAAAAATAGATAAATAAAATTAGTCTCTCCATTTTATCAGAAAACAAATATTATTGATTTTCTTACAGATGTGTCATATGTATTTTCTGTTTTAATTAATTAGAAAATTGGCTTTAATCATGAAAACATCACAAGATTATTTTTCATTTTGTTATTCTTATACAAGCTGTTAAAACAATGACATTTTTTTTTCTCTCACAAATCCAAGACTTGCCACTCATGGAAACTATAAACTAGATAGAAGTCTGTTAATAAAGGATGAGAAGGCATTGGATAGACTAATTATAAGTCACTACCATCTGGACACACTGTTGTGGAGAATATTTGCAAAAGTTTGGTTCATTCAATGTTTTTATTACATTTCCGAGTTGACTGTGTTGCCCACCAGTTATAACAAGCATATATTAGAGGCAAATCAAAATGTTCAATTGCTCATAAAATTTATCAAAAACAGTTTTCATTAAATAATAATACTATGCATATCCTATGCAGTATACATATTGATGCAATGGTGAAATATGGATTTGAGTTTTGAAATTTTCTGAGATTAAATCTCTCACTCCAACTGTCTAAATATCGCATGACCTCTATCAACTAATTATTTAATTATTTGGTTATCAATCATTTTCTTAGTACCAACTCTTTCAGGATAACTTTATGTTGTATTGATTTTTTTTTTCAAAATTATAATGTTGTATCTTTTGTTTTAATAAAAAAATTGAAAAAAAATTATTAGTTTACGTTTTCTATTAAACTATTTTTTTTCTAAAAATTGATTTATAAAAAAAAAAAATTCAATTTAATTATTAAGGTATAAAGCTTAGAAATATATTCTATATAAGTTATATCAAAATTAATGTAAAATTATTGGATACCAATGCGTACTGTATATCTATGAGTGTGTTGTTTTTATTAATTCATAACATTTAAAATGTATACATTTCAAGTTCTCTATATAAGGTACATTAAGTACTAAGTGAGCAGGGCTAGTTCTTTTCATGAGATAAAGAGACAGCTACCTCAGATGTTGAATTGGATCACGTGCAAAAATAAATCATAATATTTTACAAAAAAAAATTAGTAAACTAGTTGTAAATGAATATCAAAATTAAACGTAGTTAAGCGTTGTTAGCCGAGATGTCAGCGCAGCCGCCTTGCAAGCAAGTAGTTAGTTGCAGACGGTTGTAGGTTCGCCTCCCGGCAGATGCAATGACATATGAAAAAAATAAAAATAAACGTAAAAATTAAGAAACCTTTTGGAATAATAAAAATACTCCTTCTCTTTAATCAAAAATTAAAAAAAAATTTTTTTATAGAATAGAGAACTAAAGCAAATTAAGCCTAGTATTATTTTGTTTGTTAAATTTTAATTTTGCAAAGAGATTTTATTGAAGGAATGTTTTTTTTTATATTATTGTAATCATAATAGCTTTTTGTTTGTTTTATTTTTAAAAAAAAAAACAATAACATAAAACAGTTACAAAGTGTATTATATTCTGAAATAAATTAACAGTAAACAAAAAAAGTTATAATGACAACAATCAATTGTTTTCATAGTTTCCAGGTACCAGTTTCCATAAATAGACTAGAAAAGAAGTTGAAAAAGAGGAAAGGGATATATAATTGTAAAATTGATTCTATAGTTTAAACATTGTTTCATAGCAAACAAAATATAAGTAAGTTTATTTCATTTTAATATTTGATTATTGTAATCAATTTTATTTTATAATATTGAAAGAAAAAGATAAAGTAGTAAATAAGTTTACTGTTTTAAATTCAAACCATCATCATCACTTTCAACATTATTGATTCTTAATAAAATGAAGGCTTTCATGTTTGATCCAGTTTTTCTAATCTACAGTCTCTATTCTCACAATCATAATTCTAATTTCTCTCTTTAATTCATACATCTCATATGTAGTCTCCTTAAAGTATTTTCCAATATCTTAGAATCCTGATTAAAACTTTGACAGATCATCTATTATCTTTTACCTATCCATTTTAGTTATTTAATCGTTTTTATAATATCAATGTTATTTATTTATTCTTTTAACTAAATATCTTATTTTACACCTCTTCTTGATACTCTCAAAATATGTCTCTCCATACTTTGATGTATGATTTACTGTCTGTATATTGTTTTTTGTTAAGTATCACTTCTCAGATCAATGAGTAAAAATTGGTATAAACAACATATATTTAAAAGCTTTTTCTCATGCATAAGTAGATGCATGTTTAATATTTAATTATTTTTATCAAAAGCTCTCCATTCAAATTATAATTTTGTGTTTAATTTCATCCAGTATCTTTATTATAATCTGACCAGAATATTAATTCCCATTTTATTCTCCTAAAAAATAAATTCAATAATCTCCATTTACTTTTATTCTCTTTGCTATCTGTTTTATTCCACAAAATACTTTTCATAAAACTTCACTAAATAGATTTGGAGATTTGAAATCATCCTGTTGTACAACATATGTTAAGCATTGGTGGCCTAGTGGTTAGCATAGCTGCCTTACAAGCAGCTGGCCTGGGTTCACTTTCTGGTCAATGCATTTGACATATGGAAAAAAAAAAACATACCAATGTTAATTTTTTAGTGTCACAGTGCTCTTCAAAGTATGTCAATATAATCCCCCAAAAATTATAGAATTGAATGCTTTTTCATAACCTACAATCCCAAAGCAAATGATAATTCAAATAGATTAATTCTTTCTCCATTGTCTCATTATTTGGACACCATCAGCAAAACAAAATTATTTTTAAATCCAGTTTGTTCTTGTGATTGGTTTAAAATAAAATTATCCAATAGATGAATTATAATTATATTTGTAAAGATATGATACAGAACTGTCAGACGAAAGACTGATAGATTTATAATTTCCAACATCTTCTTTATTATCTTTCTTATTTATTAAAATTACTTCTGAATTCTTCCCATTATTTGGTATATTTTTAGGATTTAGACTGGTAGAGTCACTTTTTTTCAGCATCTGGGCACATTGAAAGAAAAAAAAAGATTTGTCTTGGATGCACATTAAATACAAATACTATTCAAAATTGAAAACAGTTAATGATTTTTATAAATATTCCCACCACAGATAAAATAATTCTTAAATAAGCTTTCAAGTTTGTGATCACTAATATAGAAAATGTATGTATGTATATATAAAATAAAATGTCATTGATGTTTTTTTTTATGTTTTTCTTTATTATAAATGTAAAAAAGAGAAATATGAAACTAATTGGATATTTGACATTGTATATGAGTGCATATGTATGTTTATTTTAATCATGCTGTGATACATAATCATAAAAAATCTCAAAGTTTTTAATAAGTTTATGATTTTATGCAGGGTCACATTCATAGCCATCCTGGGTCATAAGTTGGATACCCCTGATTTAGATATTTAATATATAATTTTTCTGACAATTTTTGATTTTTTTTGTCTACTTGTGCAAGACATTATGTAATAATTTCATCTTTTTCAATTTTTTTTTTTTTCAAAGATTTAATTACATTTAAAATGTTTAATAATTCAAAATATTTAATAAATGTAATGATTACTTTGTTTTTCTAATCATGTATTACTATATATCTTTTGTAGAATTCTTTCATACCTTTCATAATGTAGTACCTCTTCTCAGTAATAATTTAATCTTTTTTTTTATTATTGGAACAACTTTTTTCCATCCATGATGTTGTTCTATATCTTTAGAAATTTTATTATTTTCTATAGATCTAATTACCATTTCACAATTACATTTTCATATATTATTATTAAAATTTGCACCATTTTATTATTCTTAATAGATTATTTATTTAAATATTATGTTCTATCTGCCTCAATTGAAAATTTTCTGGTGAATTATTACTTTTTTGTAATTGGTATCATTGTTGTAGTTTTTAATAGAGTCTGACTTACCTTTATATTCATCTTAATTTTAAGAGTGAATTATCATCAAATTATATCTTTATTTTAAATTCATTAGTAATTTTTAATTTAAATTCATTAGAGTATGTCTAATGCTTCGGAAAATCAACAAGTAATAGTGTTATTTTTAATAGTTTTATTTGCTCTAGATTTACATTTCTCTAATAATCAAAGATCACTTCTTGTGCTAAATTTTCTAAAAACAATACAATCTTCATATATATATATGTGTGTGTGTGTGTTATCAGAATATCCAATTCTTCTGTATATTCAATTGGATGTTTTCACGCTCATTTAATCTAGCTTCTTTTAAAAAGAAAAATTCTAATATATATATATTGCAAATTTTTCTCAACATATTCAAATTTACCCACAACACTTTTAACTTTCTATCAATTTTCAATTTAAGCATTTAAGTCTCTCATGAAACTCTTATAATATTGGAAGGGACCAAAATCATTTCTTGGTCATTAACCTTAATTATTTTTTGCCTATCACCTTAAAGTAAGTTGTTTATATAAATAAATTTTAAAAGCAAGTTGTATCCCAGATATGCATATACATGCATATATGGGTGTGTCTGTGTGTGAATGATATATATATACTGGAATAATATTCAAAATATTTATCAAAAGTGCATTAAGTTTAATCTCTCTCTCTCATTATCTGTTATACAGAGGAAAAAATAAATCATAAGTAATATGAGTTAATAATGTTTTTATTAATGAAAATACATAATACAAATCATAAAAGAGTAGAATCTTTTATCATGTTCAAACAAATTATACTGATGACAATATCAATAAATCTTAAATAAAAACGAACTAGTAAAATGAACACTGTCATTTGGTTTTATCTATTTATTATCTTACAAAAAAAATGTTAAATGTTTATATATTCAAAAGTGAAACTGAAAAAATTTATTCAAAGAATTTTCAAATAAGTTTGATTTTTTGACATATCTATCATTAGAAATTAAGTCAATTGTACTTTTATTAGAAGTATCTAATGGTTTATTATTACAGAAATAATTTTTATATTTTCATTTTCATTAATCTATTAGATATGTCTATCAGTTGCGTAAACTGTGATATTTCAAGTCTTGACTCAACAATAAAAACTAAACAAAGTCTTTCTACATGTGATTACATAATAATTGATTGCAACTTTAAAATTTTCAAAACATAATTCTTGAACCGAAGTCTAAACATGTCACAGAAAGTGATAAACTATTACAAATTAATCTGCAATTATATTTATATTTGTGAAAAGTACATTGTGCAATAGAAGTACTAAATAAAATAATAATTGTATATACTTTAAAAAATATATTTACCATTTCCAAAGGAAAATTTAAATGTTTTTTTAAAAATAATTTTGGCCATACTAGTGCTTAATTGGCTAAATGTTACCACCATATATGTATGTGTGTGTGTGTTTGAATGTGTGTTGATATGCAAATATTAAAAAAAAAACATATTCAGTACATTACATTATGTAATAGTATAAACAAAATGTGAGCTATTATCCACTAATTCCATCATACATTAAGGCATTTAGAGTAAAATATAACAGATAAAACAACCTTGTTACTCTGTTATAACTGTACCCTCATTTTGTATAATAGAAGAAATAATTATTCTTAGTTTTACATTTATAATTGCCAATATTTTTAATTACGTATATAGAATAAATGTTAAAACAATGAAAAGTATACTTATTAAATATTCAGAACTAGTTAAACATATTCCAGTTAAATTCTTAATTGAAAGTATATTGAGAATTCTGCATCATATGATTATTTAAATTAAATTTTATTAACAAACTAATTAATATTAGATTCAATTTTAATATTCAAAATTTTGTTAAAAATCAGTTTTACAAATTATATAAAGTTATGTATTAAATTAATATAAAATTCTGAGATTTTTTTTAATTTTAATTTTAGTTTTGAATAATTAATTATATCATGAACATACAAATATTTTATCATTTTTGAAATTCCAAATATATTTTTTCCAATGCTTTCTATAAGATAACCCTTCTCCCCAACGGTTTTAAAAAATTAAAAATATTCCAAAGCTATTTTAAATTTTAACCCAAAACAACACTCATCAAATTACTCATCACTCCCCCTTTTATAAAAAAAATATGATTGCTCAAAATAATTATCACATACAATGTTACATCTATCTGCAATTTATATTTAGTTGCTAAAGTCTAGTGCAGTGGTTCCAGCATGGTACACATGCTTCACAGGGAGCAGTTTGAATTTTAAAAAGGGCAATTTGAGAATGACTTATTAACTGAATTTTTCTGAGATTTACTAAAGCTATTAACAGAGAATTTGAAAGATTTCTATTTGTTCTTATATCTTATTATTCATAAATTAATCTACAAATGTTTTTCAATTTTTTCTCTTTCCATGCCATTTTATTTTCATTGTTTTTACTGTTTAAATAACTTACTCCTTAAATTTCTATTACTATTTGGAACAAGTTTATTGGCTTAAAACTCCACCGTAATTCAATTGATTTTTTGTTAATGGCATTTGAGTTTTTTCCCACATGAATAGGAGTTTACTTTTTGAATAATAAGAATTATATTGCCCAGGGAAGGGCATCAATTTTAGAGGTGCATAGATGAAGCATGACCAAAAAAGATTAAAAACCACTGGTGTAATATAATGGAAATGAAATTAAATGGAAATATTGATAGCAACTGATCATTTCAATTGTAAATCCAAAAATTTCTAATCCATTTCTCATACATTCTATAATTATCTATATTTGTTACTCTGCATAAAACTATGCATCAAATAAAAATTTGATAGCATCTTTAATCTAATTTAGTGAGTCACTGAATAATGTTTAGTCTTACAAAAATGGTTTTCCATTTTTAATCATCTCCTTCCCTACCCCTCTCTCACACTCTCATTTCTTTGCCACCACTTTCATGATCAACTAAATAACTATCCAGTCATTCAAAAGTGCTATCCTGTTCATTAACTATTTTTCAATGTTTTTTTATCATTCTTTTCTCACCACCTATTTTCCTTGCTAATATTCCCATCTGAAAGCACAACTATATAATTAACAAATATATAGCTTAATTCTTTCTACCAGACTTTTCCCTTTATATATATAAATTTCTATAACATCTACTTTTTGCAACTTTTTTAGTAATTATCTCATTCTACAAACAACAATTTAATCTTGAAAATCATATTCATTATTTTCAACCACTATCAATTCACTTTAGATTTAAGGATTCTCTATGTTTAATCCAGATTTTCCATACTTTGGGTTCCCTTCTCCACAATATATCAAACAAATTCCTTATTCCATCTATCCATCTTACAAATACACTCTATCTGGATCTTTCCCAATCTCTTGGGATCCAGTTTATGACTTCAAAGTGTCCATCTTTTATTATCTTCTTTAACAATATGTCCACTCCAGCTGCATTTCAGTAGTTTCATTCATTTGATAATGTTAGCAATTACTATTGTTTCTGTCATCCATGTATTTGGTTTGAGTTTTATTATTATTATTCCTAATATACTTCTAGAATATTCTATTGAGTGGCCTGAAGCAATCTGTATTGCTCTTTGTTAAGTATTCAAGTCTAAGATACAGAAGTGAGCATTGATAAAATACATTTATTAACCTTTTCCAACATAATAACATATTTTCTAATAATATTAATTTACATCATTAATCAAGTTTTTGAGGGCAATTGGTCCCCTAAAACTTATTTTTAAGCGAAAATATTGAATAAGGAAGTACTTATATAGGTTCCCCAATGGGGAAAAATTTGGCTTGTTCCTCCAGCTAAAAGTTGCATTATAATCTGTTAACAAACAACTCAGTCTAATATATATATATATATTATAACCAAGTGCTTTTGGCACTTGGTTTCATTTAATATTATTTGTGCATATTATTGGTATTATTTTATATATAAAAAAAAAGAAACATAACCAAGTGTGCTATCCACTTTGCCTAGCTATAGTTTGTGTTGGTTAGTCAATATTATTCTAATGCAGTATCATATTTTTAAATTCACAGATTATCCTAAATAAAATGTTACAGTAATAGCAAGCTAGTATAATCTTAACATTTTAATCAACAGTTATTAAAGTTTAAAATAATTTTAAGAACATAGCTAGATAAGGAAATATAATAGTATTATTATACTAATAATAATAATTTAAAGTCAGTTATTTAAATATTTTATTGAAAATGTAGCAAAATAATTATAAATAAAAAAATATTTTTAAAAAAGAAAGTTAATATGTATGTGTGCATGAAAAATTAGTATGCTCGAATTCTTATTGTTAAGCGTGTAGAAATATTTTGTTTAAAAAAAAACGTAGTTCTCAAATAATATAAAGAAAAAGTGATGTTAAAAAAAATTCAACAATAATTTCAGTCAAATAATAATTAAATTAATATCTCAAAACTTCTGATAAGTTTATTTTAAAAAATAATAATTTAATTTTTAATTATAATCGTAAATGATTAGCGATTGTTTTGATTTATTAAACTGTTATGTAATTCAATTTAAATAACCTTAAAAAAATGTTATTATTTATGTAATTATTTTTGTTGTTGTTATTGTGGCAAAATTGAGTGGCTATTCTAGAGCTCATTAAGAATTAATGGGAGGAGCTTAGCCAGATTACACCTATCAAGTTGACCATAAAATATTGAGCGAATTTTTTTTTTGTTCAGTTTGTTTTGTGACTTCTCCATCCTCATAATTAATAGTGCTAATTTTTTTATAATTATTTTACTTTCTAACAAAAAAATGTTAAATTAGTAAGATAATATCCATTCAGCCTACCATGGAATAATAGGTGTATATTTGGGAGGACCTCCTGCTTTCTATTGTTTTCTACAATCGTAAACTATCTCCAATTATAATTTAATACGTCCTAAAAAAATTAGATTTTAGAAACTTAAAATGGGAAGTTTAATAATCATTGACTTATTAAAAGAAGCAAAATAAGCACCTTCAAAGTCAAAACCAAATATTTTTATTTCCCATAAGTCATAGCATCGGCCGGGACGCGAACCACAACCGTCTGCAACCAACTACTTGCTTGCAAGGCAGCTTCGATGACCTCTCGGCTAACAACCAAATATTTAATTGTTCATTTTGACTTAATAATGTATTCCTGGTATATAAAAAAAAAGAACTTGAAATAACTAAAATAATAAAATTTTAAAAATTCTGCATTTAAAAAAATTAGACGTATCTGCATCTCTAGTAATGAAATGTTATCGACATTTTGTATTTATTTAATTAATTTATAAGTGTTTGAAGAAAATATTAGTATGCTGTATTTTTAAAATTATCTATGTGTTTTTCCTTTACAAGTAAGAAGAAAGTGAACTATTTAAAATAAAAGTTAGAATTATATACATGTGTTCTTTGTGTTTTAAAATATATTTATTAAACATAGTTAAACTTTATAAAAATTTACATAGTATTCAGAATGAAACTTGAAAAAGGCAATGTAGAGAAAAGGGTATCTTAATAAGATTAAGAGGAAAATAAAACTTTCACCCAAGTATCATCATGTAGACTCACAGGCGAAAGCAGAGAGTCTCGCTACTTGTCTTGATCAAGAAGCTTAATAAAGACACTTAGAGCCGAGTCCTGAGAATGACCAAAGATGAGCCTGCAACATATCAACCATAAAGAAAATGTTATAAAGATAGATAATGTTATTGCTACAAACGATCCCTTCTTAAGAGTGTTAGAAACAGAAAGAGCATCCCTAAGATCCAAAGAGACATTCGTAACAATAAAGTCCCTAATCGACTTAAGAGCAGGACAGATATAGAAAATATGGAGAATTGTCTCATCATATAATCTACACAACTGACACTGAGACGAAATCCTAATGAAGCCTCTGCTGGTCACTAAAAAATAACTTGTTGGGAGTGCATTTAAATTTAGTTTTACAAAATCAACATGTCTTGCTTCAATGAAAAGCAGTTTCATTTTATGCAAGAGAACTTTATTTGAAGCACCCAATGAAGTCAAAAGAGGAGTATAATGTGGAAATTTTAATTTATAAACATCCCAGAATGACAATTTACCATCAAGCGCAACTTGAACCGAGGGTATCGACTTAATAACTGACTTCCATAAATCAGCAATCCAATAACTTAAAAATGGAGGTGGCATATCTGTAGGATCAATAACCAAAGGAAGGGATAACTGAGCAAGTTTTAGACAAGTTACACGAAGAAAAGATATAGATCTCTGAAGATATAGAGTTGAGACCGAGTGCAAACCTAGACCATTTAAAGGCTTTGGTATTTGAATTTTAGCAATACTGATGGCTACGACCTTGTTTTTCCAAAATAATTTTGAACAAAGCAAATTTATAGCCCTCTCAAAATGCTTTGTTGGCCTAATAATTGGTAAATAATAACTAAGCCTTGAATATACCAAAGAGTTCAAGAGTGTAACCTTACCCATAAGCAAAATATTTATATTAACAAGCGATGCAACTATCCTTTTTGTTTTATCAAGAATAATATTTTGAATCTGCCTTGTAATTACTGAATGAGATAAAACTATTGGAAAACCAATGAAAGACTGAGGCTTGGCTGTGAAAGTGGAAATAATTGATAAACCAGATTTAATTTTCCACATTGCGGATTTTGTAACATTAATATGAAGATTAAAAGTATTAGAAAAAGAGTTCAATATTTGCAACAAAGCTGGAAGAAAAGATTTATCAGGAAGAAAGACAGAGACATCATCAACATAAGAAATATGATGAATAGTCTGTTTAAGAGCAGGAACATAGATACTAGGCAGTTTAGATTCTATCTGTAAATGTAACGGATTTAAATATGTAATAAACATAATGTGGCAAGAGGAGATCCCTATGGCACTGAGAGATGCAGATGAAAACCATCTGCAAGTTTACCATCCAATGAAGTAAAGATGGACCTGTTAAGTAGAAGATTGGCTATAATACGGACATATGGAGTAGGAACCTGATAATCCCGAAGAGTCTGAAACAAAACATGAGGCAGAACACAATCAAAGGCTGATGTGAAGTCCAATTGAACGACCACAGGTTTTGATTTATTATGATGCCTAATATACTCAACAAGAAGAAGAAAAAGCTGCTTCAGTTGTTGAATGACCCTTCTTTGCAAATTGAAATTTTGATAAATGAAGATAAATATTATTTTGTATATGATCTTTAACAATAGATTCAATAGTCTTTATCAAAAGAAGTGTCATAGAAATAGGACGAATATTAGATAATGGAGAAGGAGTTAATTTCTTCTTAAGAAAAGGGACCATCGCCACTGGATAGAGATCAGGAATATTTACAAAATCATTAGCTAGAATATCAACCATATTACGAACTATTGGAGCTGTAAAAAATAAAAGATGAAAAAGGACAAACCTGGGAATACCATGAATCCCAGGGTGTATATTGTCTGGGAAAGAATTTAATTTTTTAATAATCATAGTTTCACTTATATTATGACTAGAATCAAGCTCAGATTCATTTGATGTCACCAATTCTAAAAGGCAACATTTGAAGCTTAGTTTTGAAATGATTACATAGTTCAAGCAACATAATAGGGCCAGAACATACTTTATTTCCTGTGTCAATCATTAATGGAGTAGGTCTAGAATAAGCACCTAAAGCCCATCTAATATAACTTCGTGTCCAGTTATGATGATTTTGAAGAAAAATTTTAGACCATTTAATAGCCACATAATGAGCAAGAGATTTCTGTATATCATGATACTGCACTTTAAGTTGCATAATATTTTCTATGGTAGAATCAAAAGAAGAAAGATTAGAAAGTTTGGATGAAATATCATCCAATTGCTTAAGTAAAAACTTTGGACCTTTTGTCTTTCTAGTATAAGAATTAATAATAGAACTGAGAATACCAACAAAAGAAGACCATGCCAATATGGCAGGTAATGAAAGAATATCCACTTTTCTAAAAAGAATATATGCCTCCGAAAAAATTGAAGCAGGAGCTGTTAATTTATTTAAGAGCCTTATTGTAAGAGAACTATGAGACTGAGCAACAAAGGAAGTATCAATCAACAATGCAACATGCATAGCCAAATGATCTGAGAAAGGAACAACCTGAAGCTTTGCTGAAATGTCAAGGTGAAGTTCAGGAGAATAGTAAAGAAGATCAATTAAAGAAGTGGCGTGACGAGTATAAAAGGAAAATGCATTAAGAGGAAAACATCCTTCACCAGATAAAAATACTCTATTAAAAAGATGTAGGAATTTATTATTAAAATGCATGTAACACATATTGAAATCACCAAGAAATATAGTTGGATAAGAATTTGAAGACAAAAGAGAATTAATATTATTAAATATAGAATGAGCAAAGAGGAACTCTTAACATATAAATAAATGATATTCAGAGTAAAACTTCCAAATGTAATATTGGTCATCAAAAAATTATGATCCAAATGCATGATTTTGATATCATTAAAAGCAAGATGCTTACTTACAAGCAAAG
This sequence comes from Epiperipatus broadwayi, assembly GCA_028023455.1. Lineage (NCBI taxonomy): Eukaryota > Metazoa > Onychophora > Udeonychophora > Euonychophora > Peripatidae > Epiperipatus > Epiperipatus broadwayi. The sequence goes on from JAQFVV010000031.1 coordinate 6,365,650, forward strand.
TGACACCAGATGAAGCAGATATATTAGGAACATAATAAAATGAACCAATATTTTGCATTAAATCACGAATTTGATAACTGGAATGATTATGTAGCTTCGTCTCTCCAAAGCATGCAATATGAAAATTGCATTTTTGAAGCCAATGCATTATAGCATAAACTCTAGAAATAGAATTTAAACCTCTAACATTAACAGCAATAACATTAAGCAACATAATATATATATATATATATATATATATATATATATATATATATATATATATATATATATATATATATATATATATATATATATATATATATATATAAATGAGAAAATATTAATGCAAATCATCTGTGAAGAATTCAGGTATAAGATTAATTTGTGAATTGGGATCAGAAGCATGAGATAATGGAGATGAAGGACCGTTATTTAAAGTAAAAATAGAATCATTTTGAGGAGAAGGTGACAGCGAAAGATCTAACTGCTGAGAACTTTTATCTCCCGACCATTTACTATTTTTAATGTCCTTTTTCCTAGAACTCTTTGAACGTCAAATTAGTTTTCAAGACAGAGGGTGCAGTATCAGAATCAGAATTAGAAAAATTATTTCTTTTATTGTTAGAAGAACTAATATCAGTTATAAGTGCTTGATCTTGCAAAGATGAACAACCAAGAGTAGACTGAATGTTAAACCTATTTTCCTTCAATAACATATCCTCGTTTAGAACTGTATGAGATGAGTCAAGTGATGAATGAGTAATGTCAGTCAGAATAGAAACAACAGACCCACTGACCTTCTTACTTAAATCAGTAGAAACTTGTGGTGGAGATGAAAGAATAACATCAGATTGTTGCGCAGTGATATATTCACTCAAATGCTGCTATTGCAAATATTGCAAAACTCTTTTGGACAATCTTTAACAAGATGAGTCCTCTCCTTACAAACCTTTGATAGAGATATGTATTGGACCTTTATCAGTCTCTAAAGTAGATGGAATATCAATCAAAGCAAGACCTTTATTTAACTTTAAAGTAAAAGCAGCTGAGTTGCTAGATAACTCTAAACCAACTCTTTTCTCAGTAAGATATTTAAATTGAGTTATTTAAATACCTGCAAAAAAACTATTTAAAATTAAAAGTTAAAATTGTGAGAACAGATTAATAAAGTTTATCAGCCTGACCATGGGATTAAACATTTCTTTTATATACTGTGCTTTATGAAAAAAATATAATTGGAGACTAAAAATTTATTTCCAAATCAACTGCAGTTATTGTATTGTAATTTATGGACAACTGGCCAATCTTCAGTAATATCTTAGCTAGCTAAGTATATGTGTAGTCTTCGAATAATATGTATGCTTGTTTCATGTTGTGAATATATATCTGTGGATCCTCTCTTCATTATTGAAGCTAAAATTTATTTAAGTTTATGTCTACTATATTTCTTTGAATGATACAATTGCCAAGAGAAAAAAAACAACAACTGTTCATTGGATAAAAAAATGTGTTTATTATTTTCAGTGCCTTGTGTTTTGCAGACTGTGGCTGAAGGAGAACTTTTGGTCTGGACAGACAGCTCAGCAAAGAAATAGTTCTGCTAATGAGCTAATGTTTTGTTTTTTTTAAAAAAAAAGATTAATTGGTGAAACTTTATTTTATAAAATGGATGCATGATAAGGTATACATTTATTATATAATATTTATGGGTTTATAACAAATGATAGGCATTCCTAATATTATATTTAGTCAAATTTATTTTTGATATGAAGTTATGCCAATAAAATATATCTGGTTTATTTTACATGCAACTGGATATATTAATCTTGTATGTTAGGTAAACAGTATGTTAAATTTATCAGAAGTGAATAATTTTATAGTTTATTCTATAACAGCATATTTCTCATTCAAAGTTTCAACAAATTTCTATTTTGTTAGTTAATTACTTTCTTAACAGTTATTCTTTATTAGTATATCCACTTTATCTTAGTATAAACGTTTATGCTATACATTGCTATTGAATATTCCTTGCTTAAAGTTAAATTTATTATACAATTCTGTATATTCTGTTCAGTCGCTTAGCTGAGATATATGTTAAATTCATTGGTTTTAGATATTGATTGAAGTATGTATTTTGATATAATTATTAGTATATTTTGCTATCTTTCCTAAGTTTAGAGTTGATATATGCTTAATATCAGCATATTTTGATATTTATTAGATGTTATGCTTTGCAGGATGGAAATGTGATCCCCATATTGCATTGTATTCTCCATGAGTGGATTATTTTTATATCTTGTTCTAGCATGATGTCCCATGGAAAGGACTCTCTAGAATTTATGTGATGTTTTTATATAGTTAGTATAGCTTAATCCCATGAGAGGATTATCTTTTGGTGCATGTTCCTTTTTCTTGGGTGGTGAGACAAATTCTATACCTACATTTTTGCCTGAGAGATAGGCCTGAAAACAACTAATCCTTTTAATAAAGTATTTGTCCTGGAGAGGTACCTTAGTATTTTTATCCCTCATGTGAATTTAGAATATTTTTCCACCATAAAAAGTGTAGATTATCATGTTCTATTGAGAAGTTATGGCAAGGATAGATGTTAGATTTGAGGTGTTAGTTCCTCAGGGTGCAGTTTATTATTAGTAGTGCCTTAGTGATTTGGATTAATATCTGTATTGTACTAATAAGCTTTGCTTGTAGGTCATAAGCAAACAAATTGAATAGAATTAATTTAAAACTGTGTATTTTTAAACACTTAGTTATTAAAGGAATATTCAAACACAATGTTTTATTTTTATCAATATCTGAGAAATATTTTTCGCTGGAATTGTAAGTTATTTTTAGTTAAATTATCTGTTATTATTTTTATGTGGTCATTAAGTGAGTATTAATTTGTGCGTAGGACTTCTGATGAATGACCCATATCCATTCATAATTTATTTTAATTCCAAATCAGAATTTAGTCAACTCAGTAACAGTAAATTTTAATAGTTTAAAAGAGAGAGAAGTATTTGAACCCAGTTCATAATAGTTAAACAAATAATATTTATTTCAATTTCTGTCCTTCACATCATAATAAAATAGTGAGATGATAATTTAAAACAAGGGATTTATTTTACCGATTTTTTTATAAGACTTAAATTGAAACTGTTATTATTTGTCCACAGTCTCCCAAAATTTTATCAGTTGTACATTTCAGATAGTTATTTCAATTTAATATTGTAATCTTAAAATATAGGAATAGATTATTTTAATTATATTCTTGAAAAGAACAGCTAATGTAATTACACATTTGTGATAATAGTGTTATATTGGATTGTAGCATATATAAAATTTTATATATTTTTATTTTATTTTGTGTCATTAATAAATTATAATTTTTTTAAATCAATCATCCTTTGGGTTCGTTTTCTATATGCGAAATATATGTGTGTTTGCATTTTTGCAAAACATTTTCTTGAGTCCTAAATCATTTCAAACTCCAGAAATCTCAACACACCAGATAAGCAATTGAATGCCAGATAAGCAAATTTATGCAGATCTTAACATTTCATTATGGATTATAGTTGTTTTATGAAAATGGTAAACTTCAGATGTAACATTTATTTAATGGTGAAATAAATTGTATTTCAAGTTATTAACTCTGACTGCACATTATTCCATTTATGTTTTAAGTTAAATTATTGAAATAAACAGTTAATTAATTTATTGCATTGTCATGGATGATGGAGAGGTATCTTGGGCAAAGGCTGAGTTATTTGTCATGGATGATGGAGAGGTATCTTGGGCAAAGGCTGAGTTATCCTAAATTTTATGCAATTAATTTATTTCAGTATTATTCATATTATCATTTCTTTAAGTAATTATAATTGTTTTTATTATGTGTTAGGACACATTAGCTTAAGTGAAGTGAATGTTTCCTATAGCTTAACCAGAATATCAGTCATGAGTCAACACAATATTGTAGAGAACTTTCTTAAGATAAACAGAAGGATCCTGAGATCATCATCATTATTTTATTCTATTTAAAAGTTATTGATTATCATTGTTTTTATAACTGTTGAGGCATAAGAATAACTTTATTTTCAATTGTACTAAAAGATAAATATTTTTCATTTTCATTTTACTCTGCAAGAGTAAAGTTCATTTCAGATCATATTGACAAATAATTTGCTTAGTATATATATATTTTTAAAAGACAGTGAAAAAGATGTGAGAAGATATCATTATTATTTAAAAGTACAAATGTTTGTAGCTCAGAGAATCTGTTTTTGATAAAGGAAGTATTTTATTTTATTCTAAATTATTAATTAGGGAATGATGGCAGTTTTCTCTCTCTTCCCAAGTTATTTATTTTACTTATAATGATTTATTTATGATTTTAAATTCTTTCTTTATCTTAATTGCATATCTCTGCAGCTGAATTCTTTATAACGAACCGACCACTGAGCATAGCACATGTTTTATTATTACAGATTTATAGTTGTTTATAAGAGTCCCAATGTATGTTATTATTAGCGATTATATTACTTCATTTTAAATGTTAGAAACGGTGCCTCAACTTAGGAGCATGACATATGGGTTTAGGCATCGTTTAATTGGGTTAAAATATATATAGTAATTAAAGCCTCTCTTAATGCACATTATATGCTTGTGTTAAGTGTATTATGAGTATTATGCAAGCATGTATTTAAAATATGTAGATATGTATGCTAATGCAACTTGAACATATGTAAAAAATATGTATCTTAAAGTTATTATTTCCAGTGATTCATTCATAAACTATAATTATCTAATTTTCTGAATCATGAAAAGATTATTCTAAGGTCCATTGTTGTCTTTAAATCCTTTGATGATCTTGGATTTTTTTGGAGATGTGCACCAGTTGTTGGCTGAGAATTTAGAGAAAAAGTATAGAATGAATCATTTGTGTGCTTGTTTTTTTTTTTATATAGGAATCCATGATTTATTGATTTTGAAAAGTTTGGATATGTCTATAATGGTTGGAGTATTTTGGTCTATTTTGATTTTGTTTTAAAAATAGTGGTGATGGAAAATGCAGATAAAAATATAGAAAAACAGATATCATGATTTCCTTCTCTTTCCAGTCAATGTAAGATATCCGTTTCTGTTTTCAAGCTCAAAGATTTTTTTTAAATTTTTTCATGGTCATATTACTTGCAGTCATGACTCTAATTGAAAATGTAACAGAATTGCTAGGTAAAAATGTGACTTTTAACAGTCCAAAAATACAACAAAATGGATGAGAAAGTGAAAGAAAGGTAGCAGTTAACAATTTTTTGTGCTTTTCTGTGCAACTGTTTCTTGTTAGACTGGAAAAATATATATACACTAAAGTTTTATTTTTTTTTTTTACAAATTTGTACTATTAAACATTATTATATTACTTACATAAAATTATTTAGAATTTAAAAGAATATTAATTACAACTTATATAATTGATCATAAAAAACGTATTTATCATTAGGGTAAGAATAAGTAATTAAATTAGCATAATTGTACTTTGTCAAAACTACTAAAAAATATTATAATGTATTAATATATATATATATAATGCATTTTGGGTTTCCATATTGTAATCAATATTTAAGGCTTTCTTTTTACAATATATTCTACGCAATTCTAAATAAAGATCACTTTATATACAAATATGTACACTAACTGTGATTTTTTTTACTAGATCTCATATTTAATTTAGTTCAGTGAATAAGTTCTTTGAAATTATTTACCTTTTTTTTTTTTGATTAGTGCAGTCAACATATTTAAATAAATATTAAAAGTATGATTTTTTTTCCCTTTTATTTGTATACAATTTTAGAAATGTTTTTTTAAACTGAAAATACATTTACATTAGCAGTTTTATGCTGAATAAAATATTCATTTTATTTTTCAGTTCTACATTTTTATACATGTGTGATGATGTTACAAAATCAAACAAACAGATTGTTTTTTTTTTTTTTTAATTTAAGTAATAACTTGTAGATTTATGACTTTACGCTTGTCCAAATTATGATAATAATAAATAGTGCTATCACATTTATAACGTAAAGCTGTAAATAAATTATTTAAAATGGCTGAGTGTTTTCGAGAAACTGTACTTCTCATAATCATAGCCAATTCTGACTCGTTCGTTGAAATATCAGAATTGGCTATGATTATGAGAAATACAGTTTCTCGAAAGCGCTCAGCCATTTTAAATAATTTATTTACAGTTTTACATTATAAGTGTGATAGCACTATTTAATATTATCATATTTTTAATTTAGATTTATTATTTTTTGATCATATTATGTTTATTATTATGAAGTCTTTTTTTTCCAAAATAATAATTATGATAACTATATTACAATACAATGATCGATGAGATGTTTGATAATCATTATTTTTGTTGCAAGCAAAAAACTGTTAGTAAAATATTAATTCATAAATGTGAGTAAATAGAGTGTGCATTTTTAAATTAATATATACATTTAAAATTTAATATGGTTTTAATGTATTTGGTTGTATATCATTGGAACATAATTTTGATTATTTATTGTATTGAAACAAACACTTTGGGGGATAGGCATTTGTAATTATTAACAATGAAAATCATTACTTTGGATATATCATTAATGAAAAATTGATTGTTTTGCAAAAGCACTGGATGAAAATGAAATGAATTAATGTATTGTAAATTCATCAATCATATATTAAGTTTATAATCAAAATATTATATACAGCACTAATATTGTATATTGCATTGTGTATCATGAATAAACTCTGTGTGGTACAATTGCAGTAAGAAAGTTATTTTGCTTTTGGATGACATAGTGTATAATAACTATCCCATGGCATCAACAATCTTACAAACTGGCCACCAAAATTATAATATTTTATGATAGTTATAATGAATAGTTCACTGTAAATCAAAATAGTGGATACAAATTGGTGATGATTACTATTATGATTCCTCACATAATGGGCAAGAGCTAAGCAAGATACCCTACATGCTCCATTTATTGTTAGTTCTATAATTAATTCCACCAATCATGATTCCTTGTGCATTAATAACTTTACCAAAGTTATTTACAATTTTTTTTTTTAGCTCATCATTAGCAATCATTAGTTTATTCAGCTAAAAAAATACTTTGAACACTTTTTTTATCACTTATCTTTAGTCTTACTTTCTTCGTTTCATTTGATAACTCTTGCAATATTATTTGAAACTCTGAAGCATTATTTGCAAAAACAATCACGTCAATTCCAAAATCTAAATGACATAAATAATCTGTTTTTAATTTGTTAGCTTAATGATTTAATGCATAATATAGTCTTTGTGAAACAACTATAGTAAGTTTTGAAGTTATGAATCATCCTGTCACACAACACTTCTCAATATTAATCATTATAGTACTACTTTGTAATCTAATCACTGCACTTAAATATGTATTTTTTTAGATTATGGCAATATCTTGTGTGCATATTTTGTTTATCCAATGTTTTAGTCACTATAGAAATACTTACAGAATCAATTGCATTTTTCTAATCTATAAATTTAAACCATAATGAAAACATATTCCTTTGGTATTTTTTGTAACTGCTTTCAATATCTGAAAAGGATTCACTTTCCTAAACTACTTTTGAATCCAGCTTTTTGTTATGGCTGGTTAAAGTTCAAAGTTCACTGTAAATGAGTTGTAATTATCTTGATAAATTTTTTTTATAGAATTGATTGAAGACTGATAGACTTGTAATTTCTAATATATTCTTAATCATGTTTTTTAATTATTATTACTTTGTTATTTTTTATTTCTTTGCTAATATTTTTTATATTTTTCCACCTACTTCTTTTAAGAAATAGATTATAATTTCATCATTTTATCTTCTCCTTAGATTTGATTGCATGAATCCCTTCCTCATTTAAAATGCAGGGCAATTCACAAGATGTTCTTTGTTTAGTTGTTCATTAAGTCACATATTTAATACTGCTAATTTAGTAATAGTTCATTTTTTATTCTTATTGCAGAAATAACTTTGTTATCAATACCAAAGATGTTCTTTGCAGTTTTGATATCTTTATTCTCTTCATGAGATTTCCTTGTTTTTCATTATTATATTTTCTTGTATTATTATAATTAACTATTTTTTATAACATTTTGAAAAAAATACTAGCTATTCAATCCTTCTTAAAAAATTATTTTTTTTATCTATTTTTATATTCTTTTTTTATACATTGTCATGTCTCACTAGAAATTTTAATAGTCATTTGCTGATTTTCTGTGTCAACAACCTATGGTACAGTTTGTAATAGGATACCAGTTATCTTTCTATTGATTTTATTCAATTCTGAACCATCTTCAAAATCTGTTATTATTTTATAAAGATTTGTAAATTCAAATTTCTAATTAATTTGAATGTTTTTGAAATTAGAAATGTCAACAATGGATATTGTTTTTTTAATATTTTTTGTTTACCTAGTTGTGCATTAACATGTATCTTATATTACACTATCGATGATTACTTCTTGCATTGAATCTATTAAATACATTTTATGTTGGAATACATATTTTCATTTAGTCAAAATACACTGCAATTTTGCTGCTTCCTCATCTTTATCTTTCCATGTCTAGTTTTGTTTAGAATATTGCTTAAAATAGAATTCATAATATAAAGCATTTGACCCTGTTGAAACTCCACTGAACAATGTTTTTTTTAATATTTATATTACAGTAACCAAATTAGCCTACAGTATTTCTATTTTTTAATTGTTTACCAATTCTAGAATTAAAGTATTCCATGATCATTTTCAATTGTTGTTTAGTCTGATCAAGAGCATGCTGTACATCCATATAAAAAATCATTTACTTCTTCATCACTATAAAAACTTTTGGGGTGTAAATTTGAATTACCTTCATTGGATATTTCTATTAAGTTAAAAAACTAATCATGCTATTACGTCTGTTATACTATTGATTTCTACAATACTTTCTCTTCAACTTTTTATTTATAATGAATTCAACCCCCCTTGGGTTTCTAATATGTGTTCCTTTGCAGTAAAGCTATGACTACTTGTTAAGTCTCCTCATCATTTCATCTTTCTACACAAAGTCAAACACCCCATTTAATATTTGACAATTCTTTTTCCAACTTGTGTAATCTTCCTTCAACTTATGTAATCTTCCTTTGCTTGAAAATGATAACTGCATTTGTCAATACCTAAATTATGTGTCATTGAATGTCTTCCTGGATCTACAGTCAGATATTCTTAACACAGTCTTATATTCAGCCACCAACTATTGTTTGGTTCCCCCTGGGAATAAAGGTCATATATAAGTTTGTTTATTATCATTGTACATATTAAAAAAATAATTCACATGTACATTCATTCTGCTTCCATCAAATCTCAACTCTTATTTTATTATTATCTATCAGACAACTTAAAAGAAATTCCATGATACATTTGATAGTAAAGTCCAGGGTAAAAACAATAAACTCACTACATTAACTGAAGCATGTTGGTGAGTTGTCGATGTGAATAATCAATAATAATAACAGCTCTTTCAGAAAACATAGGTGATTTGGACAAAATGAGTTTGCTCTATTCAGTTTTTTAAAGATAACAGTAGAGTCTCTTTCTGTTTAATACAAGTTTCTTTCTGAAATCAGTATATATTCTTATTAAAATAGAAATATTCTAATACAATATACACAAGAAATATATTCATTAGATTAAATAGACAGTGGGATAAATTCTTTAAGGAATAAAGTTTTGCCATATAAATTTATAATCGGCTTTATATTACAAACGATAAACAGACTATTATATCCATGCTCCCATTATAGTGATTGATAAAATAATTTAAGTGTCTTTGCAAAAATCATACCATTGTATTTTATTTTATGACACAATATCTATACTTTTTTTTTTTCAGAATTACAATCGCAATAGTCATTTATATGTGGTTATTAATGTTGATAACTATGATGATGATGATGATATTAAAATATATATAATTAATACTCATTTTACTTTTCTGCAAACTTTAAATAAAAAAAAGTATATTGATGACCTTCAAAATGCTTTTAAATAACCAATGTATATTCAAGTAAGGTAGTATAATTATTGATATAGATTATAAAATTTTAATTCAAAAGTAGTATTTTCTATCAAACCCCAGTTAACTGCTATCAACTTTAAATAAATATATAATAATGGAATATTTTTAGTTAATTAATCGCTTTAGAAACTATGAAATTTTATTTAACCTGAAATATAATTTAATTTTAACAAAGTTAAATTATAAGTATAGCATTTTCTATAATGATGCCTGATAATCTTTATTGTTTAATACCTTATAAATAAGCAAATAGTGTATACTTTGTGGCTATGATTATGATGGCTTTGAGCCTTGAAAGCACTTAGCCATTTAATGAATATATATTAAAATAATATATATATATATATTCTTTATTTGTTTTGAGCTTTGTGTGCTTGTGTGTGTTAGCGCATTTTATATATTTTAATACCTTATAAAGGTGAGATGGGACATTACCAATTGAAGAAACCTATTGATCAAAATGTGGTTTAGAAGCAGCAAACATTACCTCCCCCCACCAAATATGCTTTCAAATATATTTTTAAATATGTCAGTGATCACATAATGTAAGATTATAATGAATAAATAGAAAGTGATCAAAATATAAATGGTAAAGATTATTACTGGCTTATTTAGAAAATATATAGATATATTTGAATTTAATTAAATTTAAAATTTATGTCCAAGATTAAAAGATAAATTTTAAAAAAAGGTTATTTTTAGTAAATGGCTTCTAAAAAATAATATACAAAATGTAAATATGTAAATATGTGATATAGAGATATCATCTTTATTGTTAAAATGAGGTTGACTTGACAACAGTTTCAAATTGTTGATTGTTATTGATGTTAGAATTATCTAAGTGTTGACTGGTTTTAATGATATATATATATATTGTAACGGAATATAATATCCCGTCACATTATTTTAAAATTAAAATAAAAGATCATAAATAAAAATTGATTTATTAAAAAGAAAAAAAATTAACTTAAAAACTGAAATTTAAAAACTGTTTAACATATATAAAGATCGCATGATGGACAACTTTAAAAACTTTTAAAAAATAAAAATATTTGAAAGTAATTTTTTTGTAAAAAAAAAGTAAAGATATAAAGATTGATATTTTAAAAATAGAAATAATGTTGATTTCTATAGTCTTAGAAAATGGAAATGATTGTCTTATTAATTAAATGATTGTTCAAAAGCAAACTATCTCGTGAGGCATGTAAAATAAATTAAATGGTCAGATAAGAGAATACAAAGGAATTAAATGACGAATGCGAACACGAAAATGACAGCACGGACCATAACTGAAACACGAATGGATTAGTGACGTCTTGCTCATTGAATCTCAAGATCTAATGATAAGAGACTAATAAAAATATAAAAGCCAAATTATTATTATAATTGTTATCTTAGAGCTGACTATGAATAGATCGTTATAACTAGCTATATTGCAGATTTTCACGATGTGGAAGTCTGCAATAAATTTAATTTTCTGGACAACCAGCTGAGGCCTCTGGATGACAGTTCCTGACCAAATTCATGGTAAGTCACAGTTTCATTTCAAAGAAGGACAAAATCTACGAAAGTGATCATGAAGATGGACTTCTCAATCTATTAAATCCGTAAAGTATGAACTATTGTGTCTATCTAATAAGAACTTTCCTAAAATTGCAAGTAATTAATAACTGAAAATAAGAACTCTTATCTGACTTAAAGAATGCAAATTCAATTATTGATATTTTTTATGTAGATGTTTAAGCAATCATTTCCATTTCATTTTTTTTGTGTGTGTATTATGTTTTAACTAAAATGTATTAAATTTAAAGTTGGGTGTAGATAGCTGCATGGATAAAGATTAATAACTATGTTTAAATTCGTTTATGTTTAATTTAAGGGATTTTAATTTCAGGCTATTTGTTTCGTGGTTGTGTCAGTGCTAGTGGAGAGATATATAGACGTTTATATTAACGTAATGTGAAGCGTGTTTAGCATACAGGGCAACGTGCCCACCTGAATGCATGACCCCAAAGAGGCAGTCATACTGTTGCAATGGTTGCAGATGTATTTCCTGCACCATTAACCCCTTCTAGCTCTATGGACAGGGACTTATAAGTCGGCAGAAAGACCGCTTTCCCCCCCATAAGTAGCACTCTTTAAATATATATATATATACATGATTCCTTAGTCTGACAGATGCACTTTCCTGTTCTAGACACGGATCATTTCCTTCAAATAATATCATGCTGTCAGATGCACATTCCTGTCTGCATGGTTTTATGCTAGCATCTTCATATTGCATTGATTGCGACTATATATCTGGAAGCAGGCATTGGGTTGACTACAAACTTTTAGTCTGAGATTGAATAAATGTTTTGATAAGTTTTTAAGTGGAAAAAAAATTTATGTAGACTATCTATACTCGACATGCTAAAGTAACATATAATTTAAATATCCATCTGTGTGATCTATTTGAAATAGTAATTTAAATTTTTAAAAAATATTAATGTTAAAATCTAAAAATAAATTTATTTCTCAATTTTAAATGTGCGTTAATAAAAATCTATTTGTGTGTTAATTACTGGCAGTGGCTTCTTTTATTTTATTGTTCTAAATATTTAATATATATTTTGAGAATAGAAATCTATTGAAACTTATAAATGTTAAAAATCTCTGCTACTCTATGAGCTAGTGACCTTGGGCTAACGGTCAGAATAATATATATAAAAGGTTTTTTGAATCTTAACTTACGTATCTGACTACTATATAAATTTTTCTAGGTTCAAACGCCTAGATGGCACCCATGTAGTGTGGATACGTTTAAGGCTCTTTTCATTGACTGTTAATATATATATTATGATGGTTATAGTAATTGACTCTTCCTCTATCTGCCATACAGGATGCCACCAGACCATTTGAATCTGGAACATTTATATAGTAGGCAGATACTTCTTGTTAAGATTCTATTTTTATTTGACTGATATGCTCTAGTTGCTGACTCATGGAATAGCTGAGAACTGATAAAGAAAAAAATATATAAAATAAGCCACTGCCAATAATTATCACACAAACATTTATTTATGCACATACATAAATTTGAGGAATTAATTTAACATTATTTTACATTTTATTATTATTATTATTTTTAAACTTAAATTTTGTTATTTTTGTAAGTTCGCACAGATGGATAGCTTATATAATTGGATATTTTAGAATGTTAAACATAGATAGAATACATATACTAAGCACTTAAAAGATTTTGGAAACATTTAACTTCAGGCTACAAGATTGCAGCTAAACCAATGCTAGCTTCCTGATATACAAATGCAACCAATGAAAAATGAAGATGTTAGCATAAAACCATGCTGATAGTAATGTACATCTGTTGCATTATATTATTTAAAAAGAATGATCTTTGTCCAGTACAGGAATATTCATCTGTCTGGTGAAGAAATCATATATATTTAAAAAATGGAATACAAAATGCTTCTTATGGAGAGAGAACAGTTCTCACCAACATATAATCCCAATCCATAGAGCATAAGAGAAATCAGTCATGTGGGAAATACATCCATGTCCATTGCAATGTGATGGTTAGATCTCTGGGACATGCATTTATTTGGGCATTGTGTCCTATATGATAACATGCTTCATCTTATATTGATAAACACCTATTCATCCCTCCACCAGCATCAACTCAACCGCGAAACAAATAATCCAAAATCAAACCCCTTTAAACTATGCGGCTATCTACACCCAACTTAAATTTAATACTATTTAATAATTTAGTTAACATATAAAAAAATAAAAATAAATGAAAATGATTGATTAGAAAACTTAATATATAAGTAAAACGATTATTAACTGATTTAGGGTCCTATTACTGGTCAGATAGGTGTTTACTTAGTTATATTTTTTCTTTATGAATTAAACACTTATTGAAAAAATATTTAAAAGGTTCAATTGATAAAAGTTATACATTCCATTTAATCTTGATGACAGCTCCAGATTTCTGTAGGTGTCTGGAGATTCTTGGTTATATCCTTTTTCTATTGCTTTCTTTGGAGATATCTTACTATATGTCATTCTTTTAGGAACTATAAATTTGGAAGCCATTTCAGCTGGTGCACAATGGAAAACTACTTCATTGTGAGACCTTTATATTGCTAGGGTCTGCAATTCAGCTGCAGTTCATGCATCAATAGTCAATTCATTTTTCTAAATTAGTGAAAAGAAAAGTTCAGTCCTAATAATTTGATATTTCCATATTTTATAACTTTTGACTCTCTTATCAGAAATTCTCTGGATCAATCACACATGATGTTTTGTCTTTCTTATTAGTCCTAATGTTTTCCTTTCTGGCCTATGCATAGCTTGATGCTTGCATTGGTTAATCTGTTTCAGAGCAAGAAACACAATCTTTAATTTGTATCTCTTATCTTACTTTTTAATCATTTAAATGCCTCAAGGGCTAGTTCGCTTTACATTCAGATATATTTTAACAGAATAATCACTTCCATTTTAAGATTCAAACATGACTGAAACTAATTAACATTTTTCTTTTTTATTACTTTTAAACAAAAATGTCAATCTTTATTTCTAGATATTTATTTTATCTTGCTTTTATTTCTTACTTTTAATTTATATTTTTCAGTATCCATCAGTGCCATAATATATATATATTAAATTAACTATTTTAATTTTCTTTTATATTTTTAATAAATCAATTTTATTTATGATTACTCCCCCCTTTTATTTTAATTTTAAAATAATGTAAGGACATATGTATACCAGTACAATATATATGTAGTAAACATTCAATTTATTATTCATAAATTTTTCCCACCTAATTTGCATATACTTGCATTAGCTTCAGGAATAACTTCATGGAAATATATTATTTTTCACAGTTCATTGTTTTTAATATATTACTTTAATAGTATCTACTTTTGATGAATTATTGAATGCAATATTTTCCATATGTAATATAAAAATAAAATAATTGAAAACAACATAAGAAGTGACTTTTTATGGGACTTTTTTTGAGTTAGATTAAATGAAAATTTAGCAACACAGTTAACAAGAATTATATGAACTCCACTTCATCATAGGACATGTTGAGATCATGTTTCTAATTTACTCATTTCATTGACAAACATATTTGTCACAGTTTCAATCTTCAATTGTACTCCTTTCTATTTTATTATACTTAGAAAGTATCTTATTCTACAAAGAAGTGGAAATTCTGCATCAATGATTGATAATAATAAATTAAATGTAAAATTAGAAAATTATATCAAAAACCAACATACACATCAAATTTTATATTTACCAAGTTCACAATCTGAGATTATATAGCAAACTATGATGAATTAAATATGTAAAAAAATAAAATTAATATAGAAAGATAATCTTCATTAACTATGAAACTATTCTTTATTTAGTATTGGACTGTGTGTTCAGCAATGTTTTAATTTGGCACAAAGTAAAAAGAAAATTTTATTGCAACAAATAAATAGAATAGGAGATGTAAGTAATGGAATGGGTTATAATGTAAAAGAAATTACAAGTAAAATAGTTGCAGTGATTTATGCAAATGCTGAACCTTGACAAAAGAGATTGCTTTTTAGTGAAAAGTTATGAACTATGTTATAATTATATTATGAAAGTGATTAAGATTTTTTTAAATGGGATTCTTAATAAAACTTTCTTGTTATATGGAATTAATCACAGTGAAAAACATTTAAAATATACCTACTATTTATTTTATATGGGCCATGAAGGAATGTTAAACAAGATATGGTTGATATTTAAAAAGATTCAAATTGTGGTGCTATAAGTTCATACAAAATACTTACTGAACACTACATGATCAATATTTTATTAAAACAGGCAAAACTCAATCCAAGCCAGAGTAATCAATGGATGCTGGAAGGCTCATGTATAAAATCCCCATCTAATGCCTACTCATCCAATATCCTTACTTTTTTATGCACAAGCCTTCTGGCATCCATTGATTACTCTTACTTGCACTGAGTGGCAATACATATAGAGAGTTTTTCCTGTTTTAGCAACAATTAAGAGCAAGCATAAGAAATGGAGATCATGTCATGTTTATTGGCTTAAAATCAATATTTCATCTCATTTTTGTGTGTTTTACATCTGAATATGAAAATATTAAAATGTTGACAACTGAACCTGGGTATTTCTACTTAAGTAAGAGTGAGCCATTTCCTAGAAAATTGTAATATTTTTTAGCCTTTTGAATAAGAATAATACAGTGGTATATATAAAATGTCAGTATATATGATTATGGTATGGCATCAAATAAGTCAGCAGACAAATAATTATTGTTTTCAAAAAACTTTACTTTCAAAATCAACCATCAGGAAGATGATTATTTATGAACACAAAATACTCAAATGGTTCTTCACCCATAATTTTGAAGTATTAGAAGTCAAATTCTGGTCAATTAAACTTTAGTTTGTAGGTATTTTCCTCTATCAATACATTATTCTCTGAAGATTAAAACATTGCCTGATGATGATGTTTTTGACCCTGTCTAGAATATCATTAATAATCAAAATTGTAATTTTCATCATATTTTCACATATTAAATGTTATACAATATTTTTGGAATGTACTTATTTTTAAAACAAAAGTTTATGTCATTGCAATTACTTGTTTTTTCGAAACATTTATTTTTCAGAACTATAAAAAATTTGCTAAAATCAGCAAATAGAAGAATCTTTTACCAAAATGGTCAAGAAATTATTTTTTAATTTAATTTTTACTTTTAAGATATATATGTATATTTTCTTTAATGATGATTAACCCTATTTATTTCAATTTTACAAAACGGAATTCAAATATATTATATTTCATTCTCTTAACTTTTTGAAGATAAATTATGCCCAATGAGACAGAACACTATTGTTGTATATAAGAACTCCATTTAGAAATATATTTTTATATTTTGCAAATATCAAATATTAATTAACATTATCAATATATGATATTAAAAAAAGTTTAATTATAATAGTAAAATGTTATAATATGAAAATATTTGAATAAAAGTCTCACTAGGTGCACTCATAATACAAATGTGGCATTTGCAGCTAAATAGGTTAAATGATCCGAAAATTAGCGATTAAAAATGGTTATCTATTCAATGTATCCCACTTGTCCAAGTTAATTTTTTAAAATATATGTTGTGACACATACATAAAACAATTAAAATAATATTCAGGAATATATATAATCATTAGACACCACACAACACTTAGACAATCCCAATATGGATAACAATCAACAATTTCAAATTGTTGTCAAGGCAACCTCCTATTAAAAATAAACGTGGAATCACGTCTTTATTTATAATGGTCCCATACATTTATGTAGACAGAAAAGATTACATCTTGACCATAGAGATTGCAATTATTGATACAAATAAGTTTAAATAAATCTCCTTAAAAATTAATGGTCAAGCTGCAATCTTTTGTGTCTATATAAATATACCATAAATAAAGATGGTATTCAACCTTTATTGTTAATAGGAGGTTGCATTGACAACAGTTTGAAATTGTTGATTGTCATTCATATAGGGATTGTTTACTTATAAACCAATTAAACCTTGAGCATTATTACACTTAATATATATATATATATTATTTAAAAATTAAATAAAAGAGAGATCTAGTAGATAAGAGTGGAAATATATATATATTTTCTTCAAATAAATCAAGACTGAGTAGAGCCTATTGAAATATATAAATAATTACATTTTATATTTTAAAAGATTTATCTGCTCTTTTTACTAAAAAAAAAAAAAAAAAAGCAAATTACGATGGTTTATGAAAACAAAAGAAATTAGATTGTAAATTTAAACATGTGAAAGTAACTATAAATTTAGTTAGAGAAAAAATTTGATTATTTATCAAAACTATTTAATTAGAGATCTAATTAAATATCAAATTTTATTGTTAATTATCTGATCAGAAGAAAACATATTTATTAGAAATTAGTATTTACAACTGATTAGATAATAAGTTTAATCAATAAGTAATCAAAAAAAGAGATTTACTAATCAATTAAAAGAATTTGAAAAACTAATTAATAACATAGGTGTTTCAGACAATGAGTGCAAAGATATAAACAGTACAAATTTTCAATTGTTCTTTATTCTGGTGAATTGTGATGAGAAGAGTCTATGAATCTGCTAAGTTATCCTTCAAGAGACTATTATCCAGTTTGCTGTCAGTAAGTGGTCCACAGCTATTAGTTCTACTGCTGGTTTTCCATACAAGATTTCCAGTTCATTCATCAGAAATGTATAACTATATATGCAGACATCTTAACATCACCATGCACTGCTTAACCAAGGAAGAGTGCTTGTTTGATGTCCACCAATCAGTTTCTTCTTCATTTGACTGCCGAAAATGTAATAAATATTATTGACCACCATTGCTGAGATAGCGAACTGTAACTGTAGAAAATTTCTGCCAAACATGAACCAAGCTATGTGCTGCCCCAGAAAAGAGGAGTGACCAGCTGACAAAAGAAGCCAGGAATACCCATTAATGAACTTCATCAATATTTTAGAGTATAGGAGTGCAAATCCAGAACCAAAACCTAGACAAATCTAATGATAATTTAAATTCAAAATCTAGACAAACTTTTTTCAAACTTTAAAAACTAAACGTAATTGGATTTTTTACTCCCATTTAGAAATGAATGAATCCCTAGCAAATAATACTATAATTAATGTCATTTAATTTACTTTTTATTTTTATTTTCTTCCTATGTCATAGCATCGGCTGGGAGGCGAACCTGCAACAACCGTCTGCAACCAATTGCTTGCTTGCAAGGCGGCTGTGCTGACATCTCTGACGAATTTACTTTTTATTTTGATTATTGTGTCAACGGTTTTGTGTGCATGTTTCTAAATAAAAATGTTATTTTTAATTATTTAATTTTTCCTTAGTTTTCTCCCTCCATAAGTCACCATATAACAATTTAATTACCATATAATATTATTAAGATATTTTAGAACTAATTATGTATGTGCATTTTAAATATATTTGGTCTTATATTTTAATTTTAGTCAGTTCCTTGCTCTTTATGCTGGTCAGATAAAAACATTTTAAAACCTTCTTTTGATGATGTTATAGTCAGTTTGAATTACTAGTGACTGGAAATCATCCCAATACATATATAAATATCCCCCAAAGATGTGTTTGCTTCTGCAGACATACAGAAACTGCAATGATCTAGAAATTTGGCTACAAGTCATATATTTTATATAATTTCAATCGGACCATTGGTATGGCTGATTTGCAAAATTAGTAACCATATTAATTACTCTTCTTGGGCAACAGGACCACAAATATATATAAATGTTCATTTAATTAAGTTCATATTAGTGTTGTTAGTGTGTTTCTTTTATAAAACATATTTATATTACATTTCATTTTGTGCTAATATGAATAGATTTGTAAATAATTGAAAAAATATACTTATAAAACAAAAAAAATTATATATTATAAATAGATGCATAGAAGTGTAGTTTTGAGAAAACATTTTAAAAGCATCATATTTTATATAAATGTTTAAAAAATAAGATACATAATGTTTTAATATTGGCATCTGTTTTCATAGATCATGAGAAAACATATGGGTTTGCTTTCTAATTTCTGTCTAAAAATACTAAGTTTTCTTTACAGGAGAGAAATCATAATAAAAGAAATGTTAAACAAAAGCAATTTTGATATGGAAAAATAGGATATCTTAATTAATAGACAATGTGCAAACATTAAAATTCATGAATGTTATGAAATAACATGATGAGATTTACTTCTTCTAAGTATAAATGGTTTTTAGTTGAGGAAGGTTAAGAAATTAATTGAAAGTACAACTGTGGTCTGTGATAGTTATTTATAAAATATATTATCACTGTTATGCTTCAACATTTTTATTATACTTTTATTACAATAATTATATTATAAGTGACATTTTATTTTATTTACACACAGAACAAATTTATAATGCTTTGCACATATATTACAAAAATTGTGATGAAATATAAAACAATTTACAATTTATTGATTACTCTAAAATTATATATCAAGAAGCAATCAATTAATGATAAGCATAAAAAGAAAATCAGCTGTTAATGGAATGTGTTTTAATTTTTCTACCTATAGGTAAGATATAATTAATATTACTAACAACATCAATAATTAATACACATTTAATTGTATTCACTGTAAAATATATTTGCAGTTGGCAGAAAATTGAACAAAAACATAATACAGAAATCAGTTTTACAAACCCTAATATATTAGTGTTTTTCTGAAGATTTGTGATGATGGTGTTTTAGTTGTGTTTAGTGTTTGGATTATTTCCATCATCTAATATGAGTATTGAATGTCTTTAGAAAAATTTAATTGTATTTAAATATTCTAAATACATTCAACTATTAATAGTAGCACATCAAACAGTTAGTGTATGCACAATGCTTTGAAATATATTATTTCCCCCTCTTCTTCAGGTGTTTCTGGCCTGACTAGTGACAGTACTATCATGAGAATCAAACTTGGACACTTAGTTATATGAATATTGAATTTTAAAGTATTGCTCTAACCAACTGAGCTCTATGTGCATCTGGCCTGACTAGTGACAGTACTATTACGGTAATTGAATTTGGACTCTTAGATATATGAATATTGAATTTTAAGGTAACAATTTAACCAAATGGTTAAATACTTGGGTATTGAATTTTAAGGTAACACTCTAACCAAATGAGCTCTTGGCCCAGTTGATTAGAGTATTATCTTAAAATTCAATACTCAAGTATCTAAAGGTCCAAGTTTGATTCCCATGATAGTACTGTCAATAGTCAGGCCACCAACACCTGAAAAAGTGAGAAGAAGAATACCTCTAAAACATTGTGCATATTCTAACCTATTTGATGTGCTATTACTAACGGTTGAATGTATTTGGAATATTTAAATAAAATTTTTTTTTAATGATAATCAATACTCATATTAGAAGAAAGCTTATATATTACTTTATATTAAAAAAAAAATCAGCCCAAAATATAAAAATAAATAACAAAATAACTATCAAAAAGCTGCAATTTTTATTATGATTACATGAAGTTATTTCAATCCGATGCAAAATTTATTTGGCGAATATATTTTTAGACTTGAATTTAAATTTAAATTATTAAAATGAAACTGAGATATTTACATATGAGGTTCATTCTTTTTTACTCTATGAATGATGCATATAAGGCAATGTTCGTCAATTATTAGATAAGTGATATGTGAGAATTAAAATAATTTAATGAATGTTTCTACTATTTTAACTTTTTATATTTTGTTTTAAATCATTAGACTGCATTACAACTTATTATTATTATTATTATTATTATTATTTAATCAAAGCAAATTGCCAGATAATGATAGTAATCTTTTAGAGCAAATGTTAGACTGCCGGCTCCGTAGCCTTATTATCATATCTATGGTTTCAGTTATCCGTAATTCACAAAAATATTGAACAACCATTTTTTTTTAAATATTAAAAAAAAAGATTTTATTTTTTCACATTTTAATTTTTAATTCATAGTACACATAAGTTTTTGAATATACAGCTCTCTGTACACGTATCATATATTTGAATTAATATAAACAATATGTACATACACTTATGTATATATTACTTAGACAATAAAGTTAATAATGTTCAATGCTAGGTAGGTATTCAATACACCAACTTCAATCTACTGTCAAGGAGGTTACCTTGACAACAGATTGATATTGTTGATTGTAAATGATAGTGGTATTGTTTAAATATATAAATATGAATTATACCAGGATAAATATATATATATATAAATGAATGTATTTCATTAACATCTAAACATTTCTAGACCCATGCTTAGCCACATATATGGAGATTATTATAGACTTTGTTTAAAAAAAAAAAACAATTTAAACAATTTTTAAGATATTATGTATATTTAATATTTTCCTTTATAGTTTTGTGTTTCTTATAATGCATACAGAAATTCTGCAATTGATCTGAATAAGTGCCCCTTTCATTCTGAAATTGTACTATTTATCTGTTGTTTTTAAAATACTTTTTGAGTTTAAAAGTCTTCAATGTAATTTATTAGTTTATTTAAAAAATATGTTTTTTCGTGTATCTTTTGAAGTAAAAATGAAATGAATAATTTTAAAGCATTTTATATGTTATTTATTGATTAAAGTGAATATTACATATATCTTGTCTCAAATTGCAAGTTTTCCAAAAATCAGAGAAATAAATAAAGCCTAATATATAACAAAAAATAGTATTTAATTAAAATTAATTTCTACATTTTAAATACTAATTTAGATGGAGAAAATATACATGTGTGATCATATCAAGAGGGAGCTCTCAAAAAGCGTTTCATCCCAATTGTTTTATTACTGCAAGGAAAACATCTCTTTCAATGACACAAAAATTTACAATTATTATCTTTTGTTTTATAACAATGATAAATAAAAAAGTGAACTGTATTCCATTTTGTTTGTAATAAACTCTTTCAGTCCTCAACTTTTGTTCCAGATATCATATATATCAGGGAATATGCAGGTTTACTCATATTTTTTACAATTTACTAATGAATTTTATATTATCTTTATCAAGACAAAGGCGAGTTTTAATTTGAAGATTTACTTTTCATTTGGAATATATTTCTTTTTCAAACATATTTTTATTAATAAAAATAAAACATTTAATTTTATGTCAGAATCGTTTTTAAAAAGATTATTAAAAAGATGTGATTAAAAAAAAGTCTTCAATTTGAGTCTCAGATGATTTTTTTTTTTAATTTCACTATAACTTATTTTCAAAACATTCAAATTTATATTTTTAAATACATATAGAAACATTTTAAATAATAATTATTATAGAAACAAAATTAATTTTCACATAAACTCTATTTAAATTGAAGGATAAAATAAATAAAAAATAATACTTTAAGCCTTGATATAGCTATACTTAATTTTCAGTCAAAAGATTAATCACCAAAATTATCATAAATAAGATAAAATGCAAAGTGAATGGAGAGAGAGATTCAGAAAATGTGGACCAGGAATTTTATGCCAAAAAACAAAAATATACTCATCATGAAATATAAAGCAAACTAATTTTAAATAACTATTTAAATTATATTACTCTAGAAAAAATAAACAAAATCTAAATTATATCAAAATTTAGACTGAGTTGCATTCTTTTTATATTTTTATTTCTTATACATTTCAATACAAAAAAAAAAACAAAAACAAATCTTCATTGCCATTTATCATTGAAATACTTTTATAAAAAAATCATGCAAAATTTAAAAAAAATACATAGTTGAACATATAATAAAAGTTGGTATTTTAATTAGTAATATTATTTAACTTATTTATATTTAAAATTAAAATAACAAAGAAAAAATTGATTGGATAATTTTAGACTTATATATGAGGTTGCCTTGACAACAGCTTGAGGTTGTTAATTGTAATTAATATTGGGATTGTCTAAGTATTGACTAGTTTCTAATGATATATATATATATGTGATATCCAGATTCTTTCATGTACGATTTATTATACTAAGATACAAAAATTTTAGTTGAGTGATACTGGTTATCAGTTAGGTAATAAATACTCTAAAACAATTATTACGGTATGTTAGTACAATATAACAAAATATAGTATAATATCATAAATAACTTAATGTAAAGTCAGTGTTTTACTGCAATAAATTGTACACAGTTGAACTCAGATAATATATTGTTTGTATCTGTAGACCACAAAAATGTATCTATACTTATAATAAATATCAAATCACTCTTCCCAAATATAAAGTAATGTCAGCTATACACTGACTGCATGATTAAATATATAAAAGTTGACCTTCAAGCAATCAGGCCCAAAGATATCTCTTAAATTGTAAGCTGGAATTTGTGCTAAATATCAAAATACAGACTTACAGTTCAAAAGATATTTTTTGAACTGTCTGCTTGATATTCAGACTTTTATGTATTTATCCCTAGGGAGTGTCGCTGAAATTACTTAATATATGGAAGAGTGATTTGATATCTAATATATATATATATATATACAGATATTTGATATCTAATATATATATATATATATACAGATAATTATTTCATATATATATATATGTTATAGAAATATGCCTCTTCCAAGATTACACCTTAACATATGTATATATTTTTTTCATTTTGTTACTTTAATTTACTTTGTGCAAAGTCATTTATTGGTTATTTATTTATTTTCATTCTTTGCATATAAACTAATGAATTCATATTTTCACTAAATATTTTTATTTTAACACATTTTCAACTGTAAATAAATATTAAAAATTAAAAAAAACTTAACTATAATTTAAATCTAACCAATAAATTAACTTACAATAATGGTATGTATGAATTTAAGTAAAACTAGTAAAAAAACCCACTATATTAATTTTTAAAAAAGCTCAACAATTGATCTTTTTTTTTTTTCATTTATTCCCAAAATGTTCTAAATCATTAATTTTGAATATGTGTACAACTATTTCAATTTTTTTATAAAATAATAATTAAACATCACAACTTTGCATATTCTAAAATGTCTATAACAATGGGTATGTGAAAATAGAAAATCACCATTTAAACTAACTTCCATAATAATCAGAGATTTTCTTAAGTAACTTCATTGGCATTTGAACATTAATGTGTATTGCTGAAAGGCAAAGTAGAATAGAATAAAATGGCTGATGATTATAAATGTCTGCCTCAGTAGATCAAAATCCTACATAAATTTAAATAATTAACCACCATCATTCTATAAGAATACTGTTTAAAAGTTGTATTTATATATTTTACTTTTTAAAATTTATTCTTTTAAAGGTATTTGAATAAAGAAAGCTGTTTTTGGAGACTATACTATCATACATCAGGAAAACTAGTTGACTTCTTTGTAAACTGACTGAGTTAAAATGTTTCAGAAGATTGCATCATCTTGTTAAAAGTGCAAGGTCAATTAACCCAGGTTGAGCTGAAATAGCTGCCTAAAGAAAATTTGATCTTTATTCACATCAAGCTTCACTGTTCATGGGGTTCCCACAACAAATAACCTTTTCACATAAACTTTTAAAAGAAGTTTTCCATAAATTTTCTAAAGACTAATATATATATATATAGTCAAAATAAAAGTCATAAATCACATGACCCTATCTCTTAAGCTTGTAAGTTATAAACATTGAGGATTGCCAATTCCTCAACAAGCTTTGAGACAAATGCTTACATTTAAAATATCTCTGTCAGGAACCCCCAAACCCCTGTCCATGGTTTTGTGCTTTGGCACTCCTGAGTGAAATGCCAGGATAGGTTCAAACACTAGATCTAAAAATATCAACCCAAAGCCAAGCATTTAGCTAAAAGTTATATATTGAGTGGAAAATCTGAAATTTTCAGACATCTACATGTCTTCAAACCCAGCTATCCAATTCAAATAGCTATATGGGGCTGATAGATCTTCAGCCTTACTATATATATATATATATATTATAAATTTATGCATGCATTTTTAAAATTTATTTACAAAACTTGTGGAAATATCTATTACTTGTGAAGGTAATATAAAGTGTAAACAATACAATATATATATATATATATATATATATATATATATATATATATATATATATATATATATATATATATATGTTCACATACAATTTTAAATATATTTATGTGCACATATATTCCCAATGTATAAATAAAAGAATGAATACATAGTTACTATATGTAGTTATGTTATTTATATTTTAATTCATGGAGAATAAACCAAAAGATCAACAATTGTTAGACATAGTTTAAATAATGGAAAAACTTATATTATCTTTATGTTTGTTTTTCCCATTGCAAATCTTTTTATTTTATCTTCTGAACATTACGAAATATATTTATGTATAGCATTTATTAATGGACGTCGGCAGCAACATTTGTGTGTTAAATTATAAGACAATCAAAGCTGCTAATGTTTAATGATTTGAATTTTGTATGTTATTCTGTTAATGATGTTAAATAAAAATGAATAATTTATTTAAAAAAAAATTGTTTGTGTATGCTTTTTTGAGATATTGAAACATCTCACAAAATTTTTAGTCACATGTCAATTTTTTTCCTCATGTGTCATAGCATCAGCCA
Source organism: Epiperipatus broadwayi (assembly GCA_028023455.1). Lineage (NCBI taxonomy): Eukaryota > Metazoa > Onychophora > Udeonychophora > Euonychophora > Peripatidae > Epiperipatus > Epiperipatus broadwayi. The sequence goes on from JAQFVV010000031.1 coordinate 6,391,996, forward strand.
GGAAGTGAACCCACTAACCCAGGACAACTGCTTATAAAGCAGCTGTGATGACCACTCAACCACCAATGCTTGACAAATTTAATTTATTATTATTATTATTATTATTATTATTATTATTAAATCCCTGAGATTTTTAATTGTTGGTTATTTTTCATTTATTAATTTAAGTATACTGAAAGTCACTAAAATTATCCTTTGATTTTGGATATATGCTACTACAGAATCTTATACTCACATTAATATATACATGACTAAAATTAAATAGATTTTAAATTGAATAATCTAAATATTTATTAAATAACTTCATATTCTATTACTATTATAAATTGATGATCAAATTTATTGGGCATTTCTTTCATGCTCAATTACTGTTACAAATTGCAACCCAAATTTGGGGGGTTATTAAATAGGACCCCCACCCTCATATACTGTTACAATATATATATATATATATATATATATATTATAAGATAAAAAATGATATAAAATATAAAAAGGGTATAGTATATAAAATTACTTCTGGGGTTTGCAGTACAGTTTATTATGGACATACATCAAAACAATTAGAAGAAAGGGCTAAAGAACATAATAATGCTATTAATAGAAGAGATGACAGATCTGCATTATATGTTCATTACTTAAAATATGGACATAGAATAGATTGTGTTAAGAAAATAAGTCCATTAAATTATATTAAAGAAATTAATAGAAGAAAAATATATGAAACCAATTACATTAACTATAACAGAAATAATTGTATGAACATTTATAAAACATCAATTAATTTAACTACTAATTGGATAATGAAAAATGAATAAACGGTTGTATAATATGTGTTGTTATAGAGATATTTAAGTGTAATTATAGGCTTGGGTTAATTTTATATAAAGCCGGTAGATGTCACTATGTATGCAGTATAGGTTATTTTTGTAATTGAGCCATATTGAAAATGGCAAAAATTTAAAATTTGCCAAAAAGAGCTTTTGTATGTTTTATTTATGATGATTATATGACCATATTACAGCTATTGTTATATATCATTTTGTTGTTAGTAAAGATATTTTATTATATCTATGATTTATTTTTAATATATATATATATATATATATATATATATATACAAATAAAAGTGTCTTCATTAAAAAATATTGTAATAACAATATAAATAGTAAATCTAATGATATTTAAATATAAATATGCAATCGTTCAAACTATAGAAGTACTTTCAGTTAATTTCTTAACCTTCCTCAACTGCCATTAAGTCAATAAACCATAATGGTCCCAAATATCATCAGCTGAAATCTCATGAATCCTGAAATTAATGTTAGCATCTTGTCTACTAATTATATTACTTTTATATTTGTTTATTAAAATTATCTCTTTAAATGTTTCTTTTATTTTGGTTTTTCTCTTCATGAAGAATCTTAATGCTTCCAAGATCAAACTTAAATTTATATTTACAAATGCTTTTATGATAAAAATACTGAAGCCATCATTAATCTTTTTTTTTTTTACTTTTTGCACACATAATGTCAATTTAAAATGAGATATGCTGATTTAGAGGAATTGAAAATTTAAAAAATGAACACCTATTCCATATATTTCAAATGCTCAAATGAAATTTTTTAAGGATATATATATATATATATATATATATATATATATATATATATATATATATATATATATATATATATATATATATATATATATATATATATATATATAAGGCTGTGTTTGTTTAATGTTTTATTTTGTGCTTCAAATAATATTAATAAGTTAATGAATAATTCTAATAGTGTCATACCTGTCAAAAAAAATAATGCTATGTACCATTTTTTTTCTGGATGTTTGTTATCATATATAGATGAATTGAGATGCAGTACTGAGAAAATATTAAACGAGCATGGATTTTTATATAAGTGTGTGAAAAATAATAATAATAATGATTTAAAGACTGCTTGAGTTTTTTTAATTGATTAAAGGACATGTAAATATAAATTTATGTTTGGCCATGAAAAAAAATCAAGAAGTCAATTTTAATAAATAGAAATAAAATGAATATAATTAATAGACAAGTTGCTAATGTTAAATTTTGGGATTCATGGAATTTGAGTTGATGGTGTTTGCTTCCATTACGTTTTTTGAATTTAATAGCAGTTGGGGAAAATCAAGGAATTAACTGAAAGTACAACTGCAGATTGAAACACTGCATATTTATATTTAATTTCCATTATATTTATTGTTTATATTGCTTTTACATGGTCTATATTGAACTTAATGCAATTTAGAAGGTATTGAATTCAGATTTTCAAGTGATACACATGAACATATATATATAACCAAAGGAAATACATATAAAAAAAAAAAAAAAAAGACTTATAAATCCAATAAATAACATTATATTTCAACCAGAGGACTGGTTTTCATCAGAAAGAAAAAAAAATACACAGTAAAATGGCGATAATCAAAAATTACAGATTTTGTAAAAGATTAAAAATTTAACAAAACCCCCCTGATTGGTCACAAAATCTAACACAGAATATCTACCCAATCAATGACAAAATTCAAACAAAAAAAAAACTACATTCCCTCCTAATCAAGCTTAAATTCTATTTAAATTAAAATAAATATAAAAATAAAAAATCCAAAATTAAAAATTAAAATATACATATGTGCATACATAGAAAAATTAAACTATGCTCACATACAAAAAATAGCTGTGCTCACATTAATATTCATTAAAAACTAAAATACTTATACATTTTAATCAAAAATTATAGTTAGTGCAAAGTACAATAATTTATAACTAATTATTTATCTATAAACCAATTAAACACAGATATTAAACATCCATGTAACCAATCTTTACATAAAAAACCTCATATAAGAAAATTTTCACATAAAAAACACACATATAGAAATCATTTAGGAGACCAGGTAACCCAGATATGTAATAGTTCCAGTGTTTAAATTCAATCCATGTGGTTCTAAGGTCTTGAATTTAAAAATAAAAAAACTCTCCTTTTGTTTCCTCTCCCTTGTAGAAGAAAAACCTTCCTGAAGAATCACTACTTTTAAATCATCAATTGAATGATTTGGTAAGTTAAAATGTTTTGAAACCGGTCTATCTTTATTCTTATGCAAAATGTCAAATCTATGATTAGTCATTCTGACATGTAAACTATTTGCTGACTCACCTATATACTGGTTTAAACATCTACTACACTCTATCAAATATATCAAATTAACACTTTTACATGTAACATAATTAGGAATATACCATTTGAAATTACAATTCTTAGTACTAAAGACCACTTTTGTCACAACAATATGTTTACATGTAAAACATCTTTTATCTTTACATGGAGAACATCCTTTTTCCTGTACAGAACTACTAATAAAATTTGTTTTGACAAGTATATCTCTAAGTGATCTATGTTTTCGATATACAGCCTTAGGTGGATCAGAAAAAATAGATTTTAAATAATCTGTGGACTGTAATATGTTAAAATGTTTTGCCAATATCCGGTTAATATTAGGTAAATCTCTATTAAAAGTAAGAACCAATGGTGGAACATCTAATTGTTTTTTACTCTTTTCAGATAAAAGAATGTTCTTTCTATCAATTAAAGAAGATCTCCTTACGGCATTATCCAACAATGTCTTAGGATACCTCATATTGAGCAATCTATTATATAAAATACTATTATTTTGTTGAAGAAATTTCTCATCATTACAAATCCTCTTCATCCTTAAAAATTGACTATAAGGAATATTAGCCTTTAAATGTTTAGGATGGTTACTATAAAAATGTAGATAGCAGTTATTATCAGTTGGTTTCCTATATACAGTAGTAGTAAGAACTCTATTAGTGTAAATAACTTCAACATCAAGAAAATGAGCAATTGATTTTGAAAAATTCATTGTGAAATTAATATGTTTATTAAAATTATTTAAATAACTTAAAAAATTATGAAGTTCAACTTCACTATGTGGCCATATCATGAAAATGTCATCTATATATCTAAGCCAAGTGTGAGGTTTCAGCTTAGCATTATCAAGTATAGAGGACTCCAGTTTTGACATAAAAATATTCGCATAACTTGGTGCCATCTTTGTACCCATTGCAGTACCTTGTTTCTGTAAATAGTATCTAGAATCAAAAGTAAAAAAATTATTTCTTAAAACCAAATATATTAATTCAACCATAGTAGTAATAAGACCATGATCATACTCTCTATCTTGTAAAGCACATTTAATAGCCTCAACTCCATCATCATGAGGTATATTTGTGTATAATGATACAATATCCAAAGTAACCAAAAAACAATCAACTGGTAATTCAGATTTAATATTTTCTAACACACAAAGAAAATGAGTAGTATCTTTAACATAAGAATTAAATGATGGTGGAATAAATTTAATAATATTATCAACATATGCTGAAATATTTTCTGTAGGACTACCAATACTAGCTACAATAGGTCTGCCTGGACAACCAGGTTTATGAATCTTTGGCAAAATATAAAAACTACTAGGATGAATTTTGGTTGGTACTAAAAAGTTATATACATTATTATTTATAAGACCCCTAGCTCTCATATCTTTTAAACTAAAAAGTATACCCTTGAATAATGAATTAATAGTGGTTAGTGGTTGGTACTTTGGATATTGTATCATTATACACAAATATACCTCATGATGATGGAGTTGAGGCTATTAAATGTGCTTTACAAGATAGAGAGTATGATCATGGTCTTATTACTACTATGGTTGAATTAATATATTGGGTTTTAAGAAATAATTTTTTTACTTTTGATTCTAGATACTATTTACAGAAACAAGGTACTGCAATGGGTACAAAGATGGCACCAAGTTATGCGAATATTTTTATGTCAAAACTGGAGTCCTCTATACTTGATAATGCTAAGCTGAAACATCACACTTGGCTTAGATATATAGATGACATTTTCATGATATGGCCACATAGTGAAGTTGAACTTCATAATTTTTTAAGTTATTTAAATAATTTTAATAAACATATTAATTTCACAATGAATTTTTCAAAATCAATTGCTCATTTTCTTGATGTTGAAGTTATTTACACTAATAGAGTTCTTACTACTACTGTATATAGGAAACCAACTGATAATAACCGCTATCTACATTTTTATAGTAACCATCCTAAACATTTAAAGACTAATATTCCTTATAGTCAATTTTTAAGGATGAAGAGGATTTGTAATGATGAGAAATTTCTTCAACAAAATAATAGTATTTTATATAATAGATTGCTCAATATGAGGTATCCTAAGACATTGTTGGATAATGCAGTAAGGAGATCTTCTTTAATTGATAGAAAGAAACTTCTTTTATCTGAAAAGAGTAAAAACAATTAGATGTTCCACCATTGGTTCTTACTTTTAATAGAGATTTACCTTATATTAACTGGATATTGGCAAACCATTTTAACATATTACAGTCCACAGATTATTTAAAATCTATTTTTTCTGATCCACCTAAGGCTGTATATCGAAAACATAGATCACTTAGAGATATACTTGTCAAAACAAATTTTATTAGTAGTTCTGTACAGGAAAAAGGATGTTCTCCATGTAAAGATAAAAGATGTTTTACATGTAAACATATTGTTGTGACAAAAGTGGACTTTTGTACTAAGAATTGTAATTTCAAATGGTATATTCCTAATTATGTTACATGTAAAAGTGTTAATTTGATATATTTGATAGAGTGTAGTAGATGTTTAAACCAGGATATAGGTGAGTCAGCAAATAGTTTACATGTCAGAATGACTAATCATAGATTTGACATTTTGCATAAGAATAAAGATTGACCGGTTTCAAAACATTTTAACTTACTGAATCATTCAATTGATGATTTAAAAGTAGTGATTCTTCAGGAAGGTTTTTCTTCTACAAGGGAGAGGAAACAAAAGGAGAGTTTTTTTTATTTTTAAATTCAAGACCTTAGAATCACATGGATTGAATTTGAACACTGGAACTATTACATATCTGGGTTACCTGGTCTCCTAAATGATTTCTATATGTGTGTTTTTTATGTGAAAATTTTCTTATATGAGGTTTTTTATGTAAAGATTGGTTACATGGATGTTTAATATCTGTGTTTAATTGGTTTATAGATAAATAATTAGTTATAAATTATTGTACTTTGCACTAACTATAATTTTTGATTAAAATGTATAAGTATTTTAGTTTTTAATGAATATTAATGTGAGCACAGCTATTTTTTGTATGTGAGCATAGTTTAATTTTTCTATGTATGCACATATGTATATATTAATTTTTAATTTTGGATTTTTTATTTTTATATTTATTTTAATTTAAATAGAATTTAAGCTTGATTAGGAGGGAATGTAGTTTTTTTTGTTGTTTTTTTTGTTTGAATTTTGTCATTGATTGGGTAGATATTCTGTGTTATATTTTGTGACCAATCAGGGGGGGGGGGTTGTTAAATTTTTAATCTTTTACCAAATCTGTAATTTTTGATTATCGCCATTTTACTGTGTATTTTTTTTTTTACTTTCTGATGAAAGCCAGTCCTCTGGTTGAAATATAATATTATTTATTGGATTTATAAGTCTTTTTTTTGTTTATATATATATATATATATAAATTCCCAATATATGGATTTTGGTCCAGATCATCATCTCCCACACATATATGTAATTAGTGCCCATTTTATATTAAGACAACAAATTTTCAAACTTTAATGGACAGGCTTCAATCTTCTTCACCCTCCAATTCGTTAGTTATGCATATCATTAAAAGTCTCATGATGGAATGTTCAAAGCCCTTATTGATGCCAATGTTATTCTCACTATGACCCTGTGTATATAGGACTTTAATATACCTATTTAAATACATAGAAAAGGGATGGACAGAATACAGGCTTATTATGTAATATTTAAATACATGTTTATTGTATATATTGACATAATGTAATGAATATGAATTCAGACTTTCAAACTCCCTATAATTCTCCATTCCATCTTATACAGTTGATACACATGACCACATGCATATGAAAAGATGAATGATCTCCAATATACATATTTCATGCTAAACCAGTACTCATCAATTGGTTCAGATCATTATAACTCACACATACATATAATCAGTACTCAGTTTATTTTATGATAAGAAAATCTTCAAACTTTAATGGACAAGCTTAATTTTTTTCCACTCTCCAATTCTTCAGCCATTCAGGTCACTGAAAACCTGATTTGAAACACTCAATGCCCTTGTTGATGCCAATTTTACTATCATACCCAAGATGACTTGGAAGCCATTCTCAACTTTCTAGTATATCACCTTAATATAAACATTTAAATAAAGAAACTAAAAATGGGCAGAAAACAGGCTGAATAGGTAATATGTATGTACAAATATGTTGTCTATACTGAAATTAAAAGACAAATGAATATTACTTATTCAAACTGTACTCTGCATATTCATATTCTTTATATTTAAATGGACATATTAAAATCTTATATTTGAGGGATCATGATGACTTAGTTTCAACATGGGGATCACAATCATATTGGCATCAACAATGATTTTTAGTATTTCACTACCATATGTTTAATGATATGAATAGCTGAAAAGATGCAGGTGGAAAAGTTTGAACCCTGTTCATTAAAGTTTGAAGATTTGCTATCATAATGTAAACTGAGCACTGATTACATATATGTGTAAAATATGATGATTTGGACCAAATGAGTATGCTGGGTCAGAATTAAATACACATATGACAGGCCATTTATATTTTTCATATGTATGTGGGCATGCTTATCAGTTGTATAAGATGGAATGGATAGCCATAGTGCGGAGCATGAATGTCTGAGGTCAAATCCCTTCTAATTACAATAAGCTCAGTGTATGCAATATATTTGTATTTAAGTATTACATATTCAGCCTGCATTCTACCATTCCTTTTTGACATATTGAAATGGTTATATTAAGGTATTATACATGAGGAATCAAACTGATTTAAAGTCATCATGGGTATAAAAATAAGATTGACATCAACAATAGCTTTAAGTATTCAAACATATTTCCAATGATATAGTAATCATATAACTGATATGAATCATATTTTACCTACTGGGCCCCACAGTAGTATAATTGTCCTAGTTTAAACTCCCAAGTTGACATATGTTAATCAAAAGAGCTTAATAAAAAAGTTATAATACTATGCATATGAGTGAATCTGCATATATTTTATAAAGGTGTATTTCAGATATTAGCCTATTAACTTAGTAAAAGGTATGTAGTAATATATGTGCATATATCTAATAAATGTGTTTGGCAAATAATGTTAAATAATTTTATAAATAGGGCAAACATAATTCTAAAATTTAGGGGAGTAAAGTTAAACCTTGCCATGTATGTGAATTTTTGCACGTACTTATATAGATATGAAATAATCTTGTGAAGTTATAGATTTCAAACATTGTTATTCTTTTAAATTGTATTTGTTTCACCAAGATGATAAATTTCTTACTCTAATTGGCTCTCTTTGCTTAAAATTTATAGTTTCTCTGTTGACAGATTCATGTATATAATAGAATGTTTACCAAGTTAAACTGTATTTTCATATATTTTTATTTCTTGGAAATTAGATGACTACACCTGGGTTTTGAAATCTGTAAAAATATAAGTGGATTTAAAAGATATTAATTTTCTTTTTTGGTAAAAAAGAAAACATAGATAATTGATGCCAATTTTTTCATTTACTTATTTTTATAAATTACAAAGGTAATGATTTTGTTTATGAGGCTTTTAGCATACATGTAAAATAAAGAGTAAAAAATTGTCTCAACTTGTAAACAAATTAGGACATTAGCAGAGGGGAAGTGTATGCTTATAATAAAAAAAAACACTGAATAAAATTAAAGGAAGCCAGACACTAGATAATTATAACTTGTAACTCTTTTGTGAGCTATACCCACCTGTACAATGAAAAGCCAAGGCTAGAAGGCAGACCATTGCTGTCTGCCCTGATGGGAGATGAGTCATCAGTGATGGGAAGCTTTTCAAACCAGAAGTATTCCCTGAAAAGGATAAATAGCCCAGTCCAGAAAAGAAGTGCCTCACACTTGAAAAGAAGACACCTGAGCAGAGAACCTTGGTAAAAACATAGCCTGCATAGCTCTTTAATAAACTCTCATTATTAATTTCTTAAATACTTATAAGCTAGCTATGTACAAATATGCACAAACATATTATTTAAACTTTACCTATTTAATAAAATCTGTAATAAAGCTAAATTGTAACTAATTCCTAAAATAATGTAACAATAAGTACTTTGTAAAATTTGCCGAACACTTTTAAAGTAAACTAACATAAAATGTAACTCTATTCAAATTTAAATTATACTTTAAATATCTTTCTATCTGTGGTTATGCCTTCATTATATGTTATTATATTTGTTATGAATTTATGATAAGATCATTGAAGCTGGAAGTTGATAATTTAGGTTATTAAAGGGGGGGGGGGGAGAAAATGATTAGAAATTCTTTCTAATTTATAAGCATTAAAGCACACACATGCAATCTCCAATCTGAAACCTATATGTATATTATGTAGCTATTATGTCTTAACTGGGTAAAAGAAGGTTTGCTAATACAAATAAAAAATATTTATAGTTAACTAATGCAAGAGCGATAGTCTAGAGCATATTTCATAAGTCCTGATTATGCTTTATTCCTTCCTAGAAGTATAATAAAAATTATAGAGGTTAATTATAAGCTAGATCATGTGATTAACTCCTTTCTTTAGCATGTTCAAGTATGCTAACTTCTAAACTGGTCTACTCTGGTGTAGTGGAAAGAAGCTATAGATTTAGTGCATTTTAGATTTAATAATGATCAATGCTCTATCATATATGTATTTGTTTATGGGGATTTGGTATAAGACGATTCCATAATTCATGGCTGATAGTTTATTAGAACTGTTACATGAGTATCCAGATTGTTCACGTTTCAAGCTAATTAGACCTCCAGAACTAAATGTTCTTGTTTTATTGCAAGTCCTATGGTCATGAAAACCAATTATTGAGTTGAAAAATCTCATGAAAAAAAAATGCATTTGAGATGCCATTTAATTGAGTTAATATAGCACTATAGAATCAGAAACTTTGCTATGACAGATCCCAGTTTATCCCACCATTTTCATTAATAAATTCAGCATTGATTTAAATGCATAATCTAGCTATGTAATAATAATATGTATAGAGAACTAATTTAAGCTAAATTCAAGAAACCTGGAGTGATTATAAATTATAAATGGTCTCTCTTGCAAGTTCACTGTTTGCCAACCTTATAGGCATCACATAGCATAAATTAGGCATAATCCAAGCTATAAATTATAATGTAATAAAGTTCTTAATGTAATAATTTCCTTATTTAATTGTCCCATGCATCCAATGAGGTTCTGTAACTCAACCATCCATTATACACTTGTGGTGAATTCTAATGCACAGAGGGATAGCCATTTTAATAATTGTTTTAAACTTTATTATATATAAAATATAATATCATTTTGCATATTTTTTATAGTTCATTCCAATCATTATGAATCATATTAATTTTAATTATTACGTGAATTATATAACTATGCATTGCCATCTTGTGTAGATTTATCCAATTATTAATTATGCCATAAGCCATGTTAGTTAATTACTTAGCTATAGAGTCATTTTTTCTGAGTCTCATGTTTTACCCTTTGCTACTGCTGGCATGCAAATTAAGAAACTCTGAGTGTGGCCTCAAATATGTTTTTCTTAGGATAAAAAGTCATTGAGCATTGGTGGAGGAGCTGAGGTGCAATCTGATTCAAGTTCTCAATCCGTCATCGCCTTTGAGAGAATTTTCCAAGACTCTGGATTTTGCTGCATGAATGTACAATTATGATCATTGCATAGGATATTTTTCCCAGGTATGGTGCTGTAACTTGGGGGCTTTTGAACAAACTACTCACACTCCCTGAGAACATGGGCAGTTATTTGATTAGTAAATATACATGTGCAGAGAATTTTACTGCAATATGTGTAGATTTTCCCCCCCAAGTTATGGTTTGCTCAAACATGGAGTCTTGATTGCTTTCTATGACCCTGAACAGTGTGTGTGTATATGTATATATATAAAAAGAAAAGAGGGGAAATTTGTTACATAATTTTTTTTGTGTGTTGAAATTCTTTTTCTTTTTAACAATATTCATAGACGTAAAATGTTTTTCTCCTGGGTAAAGATGCTCAAATCATAGGGTTTTTTGTGGAAGATTTCACAACCTGTATAGATGTGTGCACTAAAGCAGGGGTATATAAATGGAAATTGATGATATGGGTATGTAAATTTTTATAGATATAGTATCGCAAAATGGTTCGCAAAATGGTTTCTTTCTCTTGAGATTCCCCGAACTTGAAATGAGTAATATTATTCTAAACTGTAATTATCAATTATGCTTATATATATATATATATATATATATATATATATATATAAGCATATATATATATATATATATATATATATATATTGTGCCCTTTTCTATAGATCATAAATAGTCAATTACAGTAAATTACTAAAAATTTTAGAGTATGTTCTTTTGATATGTTAATTATAGTTTGTCAATTATATTATAAAGTACAATTTGACGCTAAAGAAAATATGTAGTATATAAAATTATAGTGAATCATTTAAAAATAGTTAGATAAAGCTAAAAATATTGTTGCATATGGTTGCAAAAGCTGGTCATATTAAATAACACAGCTATAAATAGTTAAAAGTATATTTAAATGTTAAATTTTAATAGTTTTAAACTTATAGAAGTAAATGTTGTATTTAAATTTATAAAATCATATTTAGTAATGATAATTTTTTTTAAAAAAAATGTATATTTTAAAGAATTAGCTTTATGATAGTGAAAATTGTATTTGGTTTTATATTTTCTAAATTGTTCTTCCAAAATTTTATAATTATATTATTTAATATAATAAGTATAGTAATTTTATAAATCCAGACAGAGAAATAGATTGAAAATTGTCTGTCTCAATTTTATATTAATCATGTGACTTTTAATACATGGTTAAACACACACGCTTGTTTGAATTAATAACAAAATTTGAAATATTTAAAAGTTGTATTATAGAACTGAATATAATTACTATCTATCATAGAAGTGAATATTAATTAGTCATTATAAAATGTTTCTAAAATGTTTTAAAGTAGTATTATAAAGAAGAATACAGTTAATAAAAAAATTGAATATTTTGTTCAAATAAAACTAGATAAATTGAATATTAAGAGTGGGATAAATATTAAAATTATTTTAAAAGTTATTTTAAATGTTCAAATAATTTTGATAAAGTAATAATTGATTTAAAAGTAATATTTTAAGTTTTATTACATCATAATTTTTATTTTGGAAATTTAATTCTGTAAAACTGAAAGTATGTAAATTTGTTCTCACGCTAAAAGTACGAATTAACCAATAAGATAAGGTATTCTTGCAAGGTATAAATATCATTGTAACTGATTTATCGGAGGAGATTAATAATGGATTGAAACCAAAGAAAGGTATATCAGTAGCTATTAAAGAGATAGTACTTTTAAATTTTTATTTTAGTCAATTTTTAGTACTTTCTTATAGTTTTATTTGAAAAAAAACTAATTGATATTTTAAAAAAAAAGTATTTAACAAAAAAAGAGTTTAAAATATAATATATTTTAGAAACTTCGTAAAAATGATTTTCTAAGCTTTAACAGTTTACTTACCAGGATTATTTTATTTTAAGTTTAACCTAAATTTCGCAATGAAAAATGGATATACTACGAAATAAAATGTATATAAATTATAATAATATAAAAATGCATAGAAAGTTTATTGATGGTATTTTATTAACACTTCACTGGAGAACTGTTTTGGTACATAAAAACCACAGAACGGACATTATACTGATGCAATAGAAAGCTATTTGCCATCTAAAAATATTTGTGATGCATTATTTATAAGCTTATCCAGGAGTTTTCAAAGAGAATAAGATACTTATATCTTATGAATTATTATAGAATATCGTAATGAAAGAAACAAAATGTTTAGTCCTTTTTGAAAGAAACATTTTTCTAAAAAAAATATATATATCTTGAAAGAATTAAAGGAGGAAATTACAGAGAAGATTTTATTAAAAGCGTTCTGATATATAAAACTTCTAGTCTCAGAAATATTAAAAACGCATCTTTAGAAGTATTTGTTGTAAAGCACTTTATTAAGAATGGAAACCTACATAAAAATGAACATATAGTTAAATAAAAAGATGGATCCGTGAAAATACAAATAGTACTTAAAAGTTTATCGGATAACTAAAGTTAAATTAGATGGAGGATGCATCAAATATGCCGCAGAGAATATTGGCAAAGAAAATATTAAGAAGCTTCATGGGGATTAATTTAATATTATGATTTAATAATTATCATTCTGTACAGTAAAGACCCAGGATTATTTTCTATAAACTTTACTAAAATGGATTAATAATTATTGGAGAACATTTTAAAAAAACTCTAGAGAAAATAATAAACATTTTGGACTTATCATGAACTATTGTCAAGTGATACGTAATTATAATTTTTGATTTCTTTTATTTTGTTAACTTAGCTTACATGTAAATTTTCTATATTTTTTTTATAAGATTAGGACAACATAAAACATTATTTGTTAATAACATATAATTTTATAATATAATAATCTAATAATTTAGATAATAATATTTTTAGATAAAGTGTATGGATGTATATTTTCTTTATGTATGCAATGTTTTATATCCAGTTGATGAAGGAAGCCTACTGAACATGATGACTAGATAAAGGTTATTTGGTAATGATAATGAATATTAATAATGTATAATGTAAATTCTTTGTTTTCTTTTAGATTATCTATGAATAGCGAGAATGGAGTATAAATGTTTTAGTTATAAATGTAAACACATTTTCATACAACATTTTAAAAACATTATGAGATAGGATTGATTTGAAGATATGCATACAATGATTTTTATATTAGTGATGTAGTCCAACATAGTAACAAATATTTATGTGATTCTTTTAAAACTTTTCATGTTATTGGATATTCAAATATTATCTGATTAGATTGTATATGATTAAGCATACAGAATAATGAAGTAGACAGACTTTTCTTGTGGAACAGCGATTGTTTTAAAATTATCAGTTAATTTTATTTATTGTTTATGTAAATGCAGATAGTTATTTATCGATGTAAGATGTGAAAAATCTTGAAAAATACTAATGAGATAGTGGCTTGGAAGTACTTGGGTAGACAGGAAACCAAGATGATGTTTTTGTTAAAATAGGATATTATAAGGAATGTGAATAATATTTATAGTCTTTGTGTAGATATTAGCATAGTTAACAAAGCCCTATGACTGGTACACATTTTTTTTGGACAGTGTTTGTATTTCTTTAAATATTTGATGTTTTAATAAAGCTGAAGGAATAGCTTTAACATCGTTCATGTATTAGAGGATATTAGACAGGTAAAGATCATATCTTTATTTCTGGTTAATGTACTGTGCCATGATTTTGAGATATGTTATGAGTGATACTCTAGCTTTCTTCCTTAAATTCTATGTATCTATTTCGCTATCTTTATTTCATGTAACTGTGTTGTTTAGTAAGATATTTGAAAATAAATGGTAAATAATTTAGAGCTTAGGTTATGCTATCATTTTGTATAAGATTGGTTTATTTGCTTAGAAGAAATATAATTTTTTAACTTGAAATTGAAGGTCCAATGAATCCTAAAGGAAGGGAAAGAATCATAGAATATATTTTGAATTTATTTCGGAAATGAAATATAAATTTTTAGAATGGAGTATCTAAAACAAAGATATTTTCTTTAAAATGTTAATAACTTTTGAATGCTTATTATGTTTTTTTTAAAAAAATAAGTATTGCATATTTTTAAAATACAATAGTACAAAGTAAATATTATAAAGAATAGGCATAATATAATTTTATTTATTGAATAATAGGAATATATCAATAGTTACACTTATATCATACCAAAGTAAGGCTAAATGGGAATATGTTGTGTTTAGTAAACAAAGTGTAAAAGTGATATCTACTAAAATCTAGTGATGAATTTTTGGATAAATACTTTATGTAATATCTTTAACATTGCAAGATGAAAATTTGTTTTTAATATTTTAAGAAATCCATACTCATTATAAAGTTAATTTTTTTTTTCTGTAGAATGTTTTTTCTATGAATGTGTTTAAAGAAAAATATAGTTTAATAATGTTAAGTATGAAATATTTTGCTAATAAAATAAGTAAATATATTTGTAATAAGTTAACCATACCGAGAAACTAAATGGTAACATTTTATTTTGTCTTAAGTCTAAATAAAGACCTAACCAAGTATAAATTATTTTATAACCCAGTAGATAAAAATGTAAAGCATAACATAAGGATATCCACTGTAAATAATGTACATAAATTGTTTATTTTGTTATGATTAATAAACTTTGTTAAAATTTGTTTTTGTTTTTTTTTAAATTTGTGTCTGAATTGTTTATTTCTCCACTTCACTGCATGAAATCACGATATATTCACAATAATTGAAACAAACATATAATTTTGCACAAAAAGATAAATAGAGAATTATTTTAAGAATTTAAATATTTTATTGGTATTCTTTTAATTAAATAATCATAATTTTACATTGTTTTATTGGTCATAAATCAGTTATCATAATAGTATATTGAATTATATGCTATCAGTTGCCACACATATTTTGTTTGTCAGATTATCAAATGCTACCACATATTTATTATATTATTACATGAAGATAAAAGATTATATAAAATTATTTTATTATGGTAATAAAAATATAACGAAAAAAAAGATATACAGAATTAGTTATATAATGAAGAATATTATTATTATTGTTATTTTATTATTAGTTTAATGTAGTAGATTATGACATAAAATCCCTTCTCATATTTTACACTGTAATTTTAAATTAACTTAGAATAAATTTATGAACCTGAGATTTTATAAATCTAAATTATTATAAATAGAAGATTAAGATGTAATTATTAGCTTAATCTTGGTGAGTAGAAGTTATTAAAGTCGTAACAATACTATGAGTTTTAATAAGGGGGGATAGTGTTCTTATGCCATTGAGGTAGTACCCTGTAGGACATTGGCTCAATGTGATCTATCTTCTCACCTGTATTTTCGATTCAAGTCTCATGAAAATATTAAATATTTATTTAATTTATTTATATAAACTGAACCTTATTCGTTTCTTAAGTTTGAGCTAGTGAAATATTTAATTTTAATGCTGAATATTTCATTTATTAGTTATTAACTGAGCTAGAACCCATTTTACTTTATATCATATACTATTCTGAAGTGCAGATGCACAAAGGCATGGTTAGAATATATATATCCATGTTTTTGTTTTCACAGTATGTTTTTTTGTTGTAAATAACTAAAAAAAAAGACGTATGTAGGGGGAAATTTTTAGAGTATAAACGTGATAGCCATTTGTTTGCAATTATTTTCAGTAGATTTTTTTTTCGTGTACAAAAAAAATTTTTTTCTCTGATCTTAAAGATAAATTTTGTGTATGATAGACTATTGAACTGTAACATGAAACTTTAAAAAAGTTATAATTAATCTAAACACACTATGGCCATATCCTAAATTTGAAGGTATTGTAATGTATAGAGGGATTATTAAATCCTAATATAGTTATGATTTTTATATGTATATCAACCATGGATAACTGGAACCCTAAGATGATTGTAACAAAAAAAAAACATCTTTATATATAAATTTGTTATCCATTGGAAAAATTTCAAATGAACTATTAAATGATTTGAAATTGGATTGGGTTACAAAGGTACAATTATTGGTCAAGGTAACAGATATAAAATACACATGCTTGGAGGCAAAATTTAGAAGTCATGGAATACAACAACAGGGATTAAGCCTAAAACTACATAAGAAGCTCTGCAAGAAAGAAAATAGGCAAGGGTAAAAAAATTTTTTGTTTGTTTGTATATTGATTTAATTGTATTATGAATTATGGTGATTATGATATATCTAGTTAAGGCCATAGGATGAGGCACTTGGGGCTAAGTTTGTAGTAGTCTGAAAAGGCAGTAGGAAAACAGTTGGACTGTTTCTTGTGGGGTAGATAGCAATTAAGCCATTTAGAGAGAGAGTTCAAACAAAGTTAAGTAAGGGGAGATGGATAAAAACACTGAGAAACCAATAGTAAGAGACATGGAGAAAGAGGAAAAAGTGGGGAGTTTAGAGCAGACAGAAAAGGAAGGAAGGTATAAAGGCAAGATACTCCAGTTGCAAGAGAAATTACAAGGGATAATAGTAGTATGAAAGGGGAGACAGAAAGAGAAATGAATGTCAATCCGGACTCAGAGGAAACTGTAGTAAGCCTGATGTACTCTAGGCAGTCATCCAAAGAGACTCTGGAACCAAATTTTGAAATGTTGGGATGGTAGATATATAGCAGCTGTTGTTGTCCTGGTTAAAGGGAATGGAAGAAAAGTCAGAAAGGGAAATAAAAAAAGGCAAAAGAAAGAAAAAGGGAAGAGAAAGAAAGGAGGGAAAATAGGAAAAAGAAATAAAAAGGAAGGAGAAAAAAAGGAAAAGAGAAGAGAAAGAAAGGAGTGGAAAAGAAAAAAAAATAGGAAGGAGGGAGAAAAAAGGAAAGAGGAAACCCAAGATAGAGAAATAAAGAAAAGTTCCAGGCCCTGGAAAAAAAATGGAAAAATTATCAATAGACTGTAGGAGAAGTGCAGAAATGGTAAATGATAAATTTTTAGGATCTCCTATCAGACCACAAAAAGGAAACCTCTGAGGCAATTTGCACAGTAAAAGGAGAAATAATACTAGCCATGGACAGAATGGATAAGCAATGAGCCACTTTCCATGAAGCCATATCCCACATTCATCAAGAGTTAGAGGAAGAATGGAACTGCCAAGGATAGCAAAATGAAAATGTTAAGGGTCTAAAACAGGAAGCATCCACTGAAATAAAGAAGAATGTTGATTATGAAAATAAGCTAGCTATAAAAAGAAGATGGGTATAAAGAAAAGATATCCAGAGGTTGCAAGAGAAAATAGAGAGACTGGAAAGGGATCAAAAGAAGACTCAGATATTTGAAGTAGCTATCAAAGACAAAATAGGGAATAAGGCTCCACCATTCAGCAAGACCATTATAGAATTAGCAAGAGCAGCTGTGGAAGGTCATGGGGATAACACTGGGTTTAAGGTAATGGAGAGCATAAGGGAAGAGGGACCAGAACCAGCCAATACAGGGATTGTGGCTGACAACCCTGGATGGGTACAGTCTACCCTAATAAAAAAAAGGGAAAGTAGGGACTCAGTAGAACCTGTCAATGAAGAGAAACCCACAAAGAACAGTATAGGTGAAAGGAGTAGGGAAGAGGTTCCACCAGGATTATCTGTCTATCAAAGGGCAAACTTACTTGTCAAATTTATAAAAGTAAAAATGTTTAAGGGCAAGATATGGGAAAACCCTAAGACCCATATGAAAAGTCTCAGAAAAGTGTTTCACTTCCAGCAAGTAGCCTCAGTTGACCAAGTTACTCTCACTACACACTATCTACAAAGATATTCCCAGTCCTGTTGGAAGTATCATGAAAAAAAGCCCCAAATATTTGAACAATATATGGCATCCTTAACTGAAAACTTTTGGAGTGAATACAACAAGATAAGATATACCACACTGATTTGAGGTAGCATTATGCTTCAATCACTAAAGAAACCAACATGCAATTCTTCATGAGGCAGGCAGCTTGCCTGAGTTCTCTGGATGCTTTCTCCTTCACAGAGACTCATATTATAAGAATCATCCAGCAATACATGCCAGCTTATGTTTAACAAATGATGAATCAGTAGTTGCATACACAAGCACAAAAGAAATGGTGAAATTTCTGCCATCGACAACATACCTCTTCACAAGGAATCACCTGATTAATTATGAAGCATAGAACAACTCAGATGCTAGGCCATCAGGATATAAAGTAGCCAGGCATCTCAAGGTAGCATGTCCAGGTCAGGCAATTGAAAACAATAGAGGGCAAGAAACTTGGATCCCACTTAGGTTAGGGTTTCTACAGTATAATGATCGAAATGAAAGTGAATATCAAATCTAACTGCAAACTACGATATCTGCTCTACAAGGCACTATCTAGGCATTTAAACCTAGAAAAATTTATAGAGTAGGCAGATACGTGCTGTTAAGATTCCACTTTATTTAAATATTCAGATCGTTAGCCCAAGTCACTAGCTCAGTGGAGACGCAGAGATAAAAATCTATATCTTAATTTATATCTTAAATATAAATAAATAAAAACCACTGCCAGAAATTAACACATAAAAATATTTATTTACACACATATAAAATAACATTTAAATTTTGAGGAATAAATTCAACATTTTTGATTTTTCTATTAACTTTTAATTTTACATTTAACTAAGTTTCAATGAGTTTAATATTTTATTTAGATAGTCGAGTATGAATAGATTACATAGACCTGCATTTGAAAAGAAAATATTCTTCCCTGATTTAACCTTAGGCAACAAATTTCGCAATCAAACCGGCACCAATCCATATGATACATTTATGTATTCAATGTAGCATGAAAATACGACAACACAAAATACTATACTGTCAGGAATGTACATCTGATCAGTAAGTAGAATTAGAGAAGCATTGTCTCTCCACCAACAGGAATGTTACATCTGTTGGCAAGTAGAACAATAAACATAAAACTCCATAGGAATGGACTGCGGTCCTTTGCCGTCTTACAAACCCATCCATAGGCAAAACAGAAGGTGTGTGCATATATATATATATAATCCTGCCCATAGCGGATCTCATACTACATCTACAATTACACAAATATATTCAATCCATTGAACCAATTCAACTATGAAATGAATAACCTAAGATTACACTCCCTTAATATAACTTTACAAAACTATATAGCCATTCACACCCGACTTAAATTTAACATTTAAATACGTTCGCACAGATTATTTTTATAAATTTGTTTTTAAAATGTTGAGTATAGATTGGCTGCACAGATTCCACGGTCAAAAACATCCAAATTAAACACAATCGATCAAAATACAAAATCATCGATAACGTCAATTGCAAAAGGGAATACACAAGGCCCCATGGCATTCATCGTAAGATGCCCGCATTAACATCGTTGACCTATATATTCTAATCAAATGTGAAAACTCCAACATAATCAACCGCTAATGAATCTATGCAACGTCCATACCCAACCTAAATTTCATCATTTAAAATTTAAACAATAAATAATTTATACAATAAGAAAAAAAAATGGAAATGATTTTTATCAATCGGAAAACATATAAAATTAAACATTATTAATTTGATTTTAAACTTAAAAAAGTCAGATAGAAGTTCATAAGCTTGAACGAAAGTTCTTAATTATTTTTAAATTTAGAGTTCATGTCCATATAGCTTATGGTAGAAGAATCCAGGTTTCTGCTTTTAATTCCTGCGATGCCTCCATTGGAAGATAATGTTCTGGAGATGGCAATAGCTGGTTCAAGGTATCACAGTCTTTTCATTCATTTTTTTTTTATAGAGAGTGTGGTATGTGCGTCCTACCCCATCTCTCAAACACAAAATGCTGGAACTGTCAGAAAAAACTGTATTTCCCTTTTTATATTATCCACACGGATTCAATCAACAAAACGTCACTAATCCATCACTTTCATTAGGGTCCGAGCCAAGGCTTGGTGCTTCCATTGGTCAAGCTAATTTCTCTTTATTTTCTTATCTATCTTTCATCAGATCATTTTAATTATACAAGAACCCAAGGCTAGCTTGCTTTTCAAACAATTTATAAACAATCATTTCCATTTACAGATTACAAGAATTAATTAATACCTGTTTTTATTTTTAAATCTTGTACTTTTTTTTTTTTTATAAAAAAGTACGTTCAAATACTTATTTATTTGTTTTTTAAAAAAAAAAAAAATTTAAAGTTTGGCATCTGTGCGAATGTATATACGTTTAACAAACATTTTAATTTTAGCGTTTAGTTTTTTACTTTTATTTGCGAACTTTTAAGTTTTTATTTTAAATTAATGTAACAACATATTTATATATCGTTACAACAGGGACACATTTTTTTTGCATAAATATTGTATATAGTGTATGTAAATTTTAGTCACACATTTATGGTTATTAAAACATATGTAGAATAGTGTACCAATAGTTTACATATAAAAAGGTAGTTTTTTTGTTTTGTGTGCATTGGAAATACTTATTTAATAGTGAGAAGAAGAAAGTACAGGAGGTAACATGCAAGTGGATAAGGGACCTGTATATGAAAAAAAAAAAAAACGATTGCTCACCAAACCTAAGTAATTTTTTTTTTGTTTGTTTTTAATTTTCATTTCTTCACAACTTCAGAGATATGAAACAATATTTTTATTAATCATATACATAGTAGTATAATTTTCTTAGATTAAGCCACCAAGTTGGTGTATATTAATCAAAAGAGCTTAATAAAAAAGTTATAATAATATGTATATAAGTGAATCTGCATATATTTTATAAAGGTGTATTTCAGATATTAGCCTATTAACTTAGGAAAAGGTTAATAGTAAGGTATGTGCATACATTTAATGATAGTGTTTGGCAAATAATGTTAATTAATTTCTATAAATAGGGCAAACATAATTGTAAACTTTAAAGGAATAAAATTAAACCTTACTGCATAAGTGAATTTTCACACATACTTATATATATATATGAAATAAGCTTGCGAAGTTATAGATTTCAAACTTTTTTATTTTTTTAAATTGTATTTATTTCGCCAAGATGATAAATCTTTTGCTCTAATTGGCTCTCTTTGCTTAAAATTTATAGTTTCTATGTTGACAGATTCATGTACATAATAGAATGTTTATCAAGTTAAACTGTTTTTTTATATATTTTTATTTCTTGGAAATTAGCTGACCACACATGGGATTTAAAATCTGTAAAAATAAGAGTGGATTTAAAAGATATTAATTTTATTTTTGGTAAAAAAAGAAAACCTCATTTACTTATTTTTATAAACTACAAAAGTAATGATTTTATTTGTCAGGCTTATAGCATACATGTAAAATAAAGAGTAAAAATGTGTCTCAACTTGTAAATGCTTATAGCATACATGTAAAATAAAGAGTAAAAATGTGTCTCAACTTGTAAACAAATTATGACATTAGCAGAGGGGGAAGGTATGCTTAAAAAAACTCTGATTAGAATTAAAGGAGGTTGGATGTTAGATAATTGTAACTTGTAATGCTTTCAGGAGATATGCCCACCTGTACAATAAAAAGCCAAGACTAGAAGGTGAACCATTGCTGTCTGCCCTGATGGGAGATGAGTCATCAGTGATGGGGAGCAGTTCAAACTTGAAGCCTGCCCTGAAAAGAAGGATGAACAGACAAGTCCAGAAAAGTAGTGCCTCATGCCTGAAAAAAAGACACCTGAGCAGAGAACCTTGGTAAAAACATAACCTACAGACCTCTTTATTACACTCTCGTTATTAATTTCTTAAATACTTATAAGCTAGCTATGTACAAATGTGCACAAACTTATTATTTAACCCTTACCTAGTGAATATTCTGTAATCAACTGATAAGTACTTCATAAAACTTACCTAACACTTTTAAAGTGTATGAACTTAATAATGTAACTCTTGTCAAATTTAAATTATACTCAATATATTTCTATCTGTGGTTATGCCTTTATTATATGTTATTATATTTGTTATGAATTTATGCTACAATGACTCAGGCCGGAGGTTGATAATTTAGATTGTTAAAGGGGGGTGAGAGAAATGATTACAAGTTCTCTCTAATTAATTTGTAAACATTAAAGCACACACATGCCATCTCTAATCTGAAACCTATACATATATTAAATAGCTAATATGTTTTAGCTGGGTAAAGTAGGTTTGCTAGTACAAATAAAAATATTTATAGTTAACTAACACAAGAGCGATAGTCTAAAGCATATTTCAATTAAGTCCTGATTATGCTTTATTTCTTCCTAGAAGTATAATAAAAACTATAGAGGTTAATTATAAGCTAGATATTGTAATTAATCCCTTTCTTTGGCGTGTTCGAGTATGCTAACTTATGAACTTGTATACCATGGTGTAGGGAAAAGAAGCTATAGATTTAACACATTTTAGATTTAATAATAATCAATGCTTATTGGCATGGCAAATGGTTTTTTATAAAGCACACACACCCACATGCTTCTGCAGCTTGCTCTAGTATATATGTATTTGTTTATGGGGATTTGGTATAAGATTATTCCATAATTCATGGCCGATAGCTTTGCTTAGAACTGGAACATGAGAATCCAGATTGTTCATTTTTCAAGCTAATGAGACCTCCAGAACTAAATGTTCTTGTCTCATAGCAAGTTCTAAAGTCATGGGAACTGATCATTGAGTTGAAAAATTACATTAGGAAACATGCATTTGAGATGCCATTTATTTAGGTTAATATAGTGCTATAGAATCAGAAACTTTGCTTTAACAGATCCCAGTTCATCCCATCATTAATATTAATAAATTCAACATTTATTTGAATGCACAATCTAGCTATGTAATAATAATATATATATAGAGAACTAATTTAAACCAACTTCAAGGTACTTGGAGTGATTATAATTATAAATGGTCTCACTTGCAAGTTAACTGTTTGCAAACCTTATAGGCATCACATAGCATGAAGTACGCATAGTCCAAGCCATAAATTATAATGTAATAAAGTTCTTAATGTAATAATTTCCCACTTAATTGTCCCGTGCATCCAATGAGGTTCTATAACTCACTCATCCATTGTACATTTGCAGTGAATTCTAATGCACAGAGGGATAGCCATTTTAATAATTGTTTTAAATTTTTATTAAATATATAAAATATAATATCATTTTAGGTATTTATTAATATTTCATTCCAATTTTTTAGGATTCTATTAATTTTAATTATTAAGTGAATTATATAATTAAGTCTTGTCATCTTCTGTTTATTTATCCAATTATTAATTATGCCATAAGCAATAGAAGTGTGTGTTTAGTTAATTACTTAGTTGTAGAGTCATTTTCCCTGAGTCTCTTGTTTCAGCCTTTGCTACTGCCAGCACATAGATTAATAAATTCTGAATGTGGCTTTATATGTCATTCATAGGGTAGTGAGTCATGGAGTATTGGTGGAGCAGCTGAGGTGAGATCTGATTTGAGGTCTCAACCCTTCATCTAGATCAGTTTTGGGAGAATTTGCCAAGACTCTGGAATTTGTTCCATGAGTGTATGAATATGTCCATTACATTACATATCCCAATGATATAGATTGCTAAAATGTTGGATAGTGAAAAGATTAAAATATGTCCACTAAAGTTTAAAGATTTGTTATCTTAATGTAAACTGATTATATATATTGTGCCCTTTTCTATAGGTCAGTAATAGTCCATCTCAGTCAATTATTAAAAATTTTAAATTTTAGAATATGTTCTTTTAATACATTAATTATAGTTTGTCGATTATATTTTTAAAGTACAATTTGAGGCTAAAGCAAATACGTAGTTTATAAAATTATAGTGAATCATTAAAAAATAGTTATGTAAAGCTTAAAATATTGTTTCATATGGTTGCAAAAGCTCACCATATTAAATAACACAGATATAAATATTAAAAGTATATTTAATAAATTAGATTTTAATAGTTTAAAACTGATAAGTTAATAAATACAGTATTTAAATTTATAATCATATTTAATAGTCAAAATTAATATAGTACATTTTAAATATAAACTTTATGATGGTGAAAATTGTATTTAATTCTATATTTTAAATTATTTTTCCAAATTTTTATAATTATATTATTAAATATAATAAATGTATCAATTTTATTAGTCTAGGCAGAGAAATAGATTAAAAATCGTCTGTCAATGTTATTGATCATGTGACTTGTATAATGCATACTTTCACACACACTGCTTGTTTGAATTAATAACAAAGTTTAAAATATTTTAAAAGATTGCATTATATAATTGGATGGAATTATCACCTAGTATAAAGTAAATATTAAATATTAAGTTAACTATCATATTACATGTTTAAATGATGTAATAAAGACTAATACATTCATAATATATAAAAAAAAATTAAATATTTTGTTTAAATAAAAATAGATAAATGGAATAGGTTATTAAAATTATTTTAAAAGTTATTTTAAATGTTTAAATAATTTTGATAAAGTAATAATTGATTTAAAAGTAATATTTTAAATAATATTTTAAGTTAATTACGTCATAATTTGTAATTTTGAAATTCAATTATGTAAAAAATTGAAAATATGTAAATTTGTTCTCAAGCTAAAAGTAAGAATCAACCAATCAAATGAGGTATTCTTACAGACTATAAATATGAATTGCACGGGGGGTATCAGGGGAAATGTAATAATGTATTGAAACCAGAGAAAGGTATATTAGCAGCTATAAAAGAGATAATATTTTTAAATTTTATTTTAGTCAATTTTTAATACTTTCTTATAGTTTTATTTGCAAAAAACTAATTGAAATTTTTAAAAGTATTTTGCAAAAGAGAGTTAAAAAAATAATATATTTGGGAACTTCTTGAAAATGATTTTCTAATTTTTAAAAGTTACTTGCCAGGATTATTTTATCTGAAATTTGACCTAAACTTCGCAATGAAAAGATTGATATACTGTGGAATAAAATGGATATGAATTCTAATAATATAAAAATGTTTTTGGAATATTTTGATACAGCTTTATTAGTGCTTCACCGGAGAACTATTCTAGTGCATAAAAATCATAGTACGGACATTATAGTGATACAATGGAAATCTATATGCCATCTAAAAAAAAAAATGTATTGAAACTATTATTTATAAGCTTATTCAAGATTTAGTTTTTTAAAATAGTATTAAGACAATTATATCTTATGAAATGTTTATATAATATTATATCAAAAGAAGTAAAATGTTATTACCTTTCTGAAGGTAACATTTTAAAAAAAAAAATATTTTCAAGAATTAAAAAAAGAACCCAGGAGAATATGTTACTGAAGCATTTTTTGATATTAAAACCTCCAGTCTTAGAATTGTTTAAAATGTATTTAGAAAACATTTGTTTAAAAGGACTTGAAGTTTTTTAAAAAAAGTGATATATATATATAAAATACCAAACAAAAGTTTAAATGTATTAAGAAGGAAACTTATATATAAAAAAAGTGAACACATAATTGAATAAAAAATGAATCCATGGAAATATTGTAAAAAAAGTTTATCGAATATTTTTAAAGTTAAGCTAGATGGAAGATGCATCGGATACTCCGCAGAGAATATTAGCAGAGAATATTGAAGAAATTTCACGGGATTAATTAATATTATGATTTAATAATTATCGTCCTAAATACTAAAACCAAGGATTATTTTCTATAAATTTTACTAAATGGATTAATATTTATTTTTATTTTTAAACTTTAACATGCTTGGAGGAGAACATTTTAAAACTCTAGAGAAAATAATAAACATTTTGGACTTATCAGAAACTATTGCCAAGAAAATATGTAATTATAGTTTTGATTCCTTTTATTTTATTAACATAGTTTAAATCTAATTTTTTTTTATAAGATTAGGAAAACATAAAACATTAATTTGTTGATGATATAAAATTTTATAATGGAATAATCTAATAATTTAGATAAGAATATATTTTAAAATAAAGTGTATGAATGTATATTTCTTTATGTTTGCAATGATCGGTATCTAGTGGATGAAGAAGCCTACTGAATATGATGACCAGATAAAGGTTATTTTGGTAATAATAATGACTATTAATAATTTATAATGTATATTTTGTTTTCTTTAGATCATCTATGGATAGTAAGAATGAAGTGTAAAAGTTTTAATTATATGTAATGCAATTTTCATACAACATTTTAAAAAACATTATGAGATAGGATTGATTTAAAAATATGCATACAATGATTTTTTTTAATATATTAGTGATATAATCCAACATAATAACAAATAATTATGTGATTCTTTTAAAATTTTCATGTTAGGATATTCAAATATTGTCTGATTAGATTATATATGATTAAGCATACAGAATGATGAAGTGGACAGACTTTTCTTATGGAACAGCTAGATTGTTTTTAAAATTATCAGTGAATTTTATTTATTGTTTTGTAAATGCAGATAGTTATTTATCAATGTAAGATGTGGAAAATCTTGAGAAATAATGTTGAGATAGTGGCTTGGAAGTACTTAGTGAACAGGAAACCAGGATGATGTTTTTAAGAAATAGGATATGATAAGGAATAGAAATAATACTTAGTCTTTATGTGGATATCAGCATAGTTAACAAAACCCTATGACTGGTGCACATTTTATTTGGACAGTGTTTTTTTATATTTCTTTAAATATTTGATGTTTTAATAAAGCTGAAGAAATAGCTTTAACATCTTTTATGTACTAGAGAATATTAGACAGGTAAATGTCATACCTCTTTCTTGTAATGCACTGTGCCATGATTTTTGAGATATGTTATGAATGATATTCTAGCTTTCTTCCTTAAATCCTATGCATCTATTTTGCTATATTTATTTCATGTAACTGCATCATTCAGTAAGATATTTTGAAAAGAAATGGTAAATAATTTAGAGCTTAGGTTATGCTATCGTTTTGTATAAGATTGGTTTATTTGCTTAGAAGGAATAGAATGTTATAACTTAAAATTGAAGGTCCAATGAATCCTAAGGAAAGAAAAGAATCATAGAATATATTTTTGAATTTATTTCGGAAATGAAATATAAATTTTGGAATAGAGTATCTAAACAAGATGTTTTCTTTGAAATGTTAATTATTTTTAAATGCTTTATTATTATTATTTTTAAGAGAAAATAAGTATTGCATATTTTTAAAAAAACAATGATATACAATAAATGTAAGGAATATGCATAGTATATATTTTGTGTTTATTGAATAACAGGAATATATTGATTATTACACTTATATCATACTAAAGTAAGGCTAAATAAGAATATATTATGATTAGTAAACATCGTGTGATAAAACACTAAAATCTAGTACTGAAATTTGGTTGAATATTTTATGTAACATTTTTGACTTTGCAAGATGAAATTTTTTTAATATTTTGAGAAATCCATAATCATTATAAAGTTAATTTTGTTTTTATGTAGAATGTTTTACTATGAATGTTTCTTTTAAAAATAAGATAGTTTAATAATATTAATGATGAAATATTCTGCTAATAAGTAAATATATTTATAGTAAGTTAACCATAATGAGAAACCAAAGGGTAACATTTTTTTAATTTTGTCTTAAGTATAAATAAAGATATAACTAAACTATAAACTATTTTTTATATAACTTAGTAGATAAAAATGTAAGATTAAAATAAGTATATCCATTGTAAATAGAGTACATAAATTGTATATTTTATTTTGTTTTTGTTAATAAACTTTGTTAAAATTTGTTTTTCAAAATTTTTGTGTCTTGATTGTTTATTTCTCCCCTTCACTGCATGAAATCACAATATATTCATAACAATTGAAACAAATATATAATTTTGCACAAAAAGATAAATAGAGAGTTATATTTAAGAATTTAAATATTTTATTGGTATTCTTTTAATTAAATAATTATAATTTTATATTATTTTATTGGTCATAAATCAGTTATCATAATAGTATACTGAATTATATGCTATCAGTTGCCACACATCCTTTGTTTATCAGATTATCATATGCTACCACGTATTTATTATATCATTACATGAAGGTAAAAGATTATATAAAATTATTTTATTATTTTATTATGGTAATAAAAATTATAATAAAAGAAAAGATATCCAGTAGTAGTTAAACAATGAAGAATATTATTATTATTATTTATTATTATTAGTTTAAGTGTAGTAGATTATGACATAAAATCCCTTCTCATATTTTACTACCGTATTTTTAAATTAACTTAGAATAAACTTTATAAACCTGAGATTATTTTTATTGAGCTAGATTATTACAAATAGAAGATTAAGACTTAATTATTAGTTTAATCTTAGTGAGTAATAGTTATTAAAGTCGTAAGAATACTATGAGTTGGTTATTTGAAATAGTAATAAGGGGGGGATAGTGTTCTTACGCCATTGAGGTAGTATCCTGTGGGATATTGGCTCAATGTAATCTATCTTGTCACCTGTATTTTCACTTCAAGTCTCATGAAAATATTAAATATTTGTTTAATTTATTTTTATAAATTGAACCTTATTCGTATTTTAAATTTGAGCAAGTGAAACATTTTAATTTTAATGCTGAATATTTTATTTATTAATTATTAACTGAGCTAGAACCTGTTTGATTTTATATCATATACTATTTTGAAGTGAGGATGCACAAGTCAAGGTAACATTTTGGCCCCCAACGTGGATGGCATGATGTGTAGTGGAGCTACACATAGGTTAGGTCAGAATATATATATATGAGTGGGAGATAATGATCTGGACCAACTGCAAAGATCCTGTATGTTTTTCACATGTATGTATTCACTCATATCAGTTGTATATGATGAAATGGATAGCTGTAGGTAGCTTGATATTTTGAGATCAAATCTTTTCTATAGATAGCATATCTGTTTATATATATATATAGTCAGTATGTATTCTGCCAATCCTTCTATCTATTTCAATGGTTATATTAATGTCCTATACATGAGGGCTCAGAATGACTTGAAGTCAACATCGGTATGTAAATAAGATCAGCATCAAAGGGCTTTGAGCATTTCATCATCAGATTTTCAATGGTATGGGTGATTGTAAGCTTGATGTGTGGAGATGAATGAAGCCTGCCCATTAATGTTTAAAAATTTGCTTTCTTAATATAAATGGAGCACTAATTATATATATATATATTGTAACAGGCCAGCAGATTTCTCAGAAGATAGGGGAGCACATCCTACTATGGTCAGTCTTTGGGTCTCTGAATAGAATGCAAATGATTACATGATAAAATTACACAACCTATAATTGTATTTACTTCCAATAGACTAGCTCTACATGTTTTTGTTAACCTAAATGCAATTTGGGTAATTTCATCCAATTCTCATCCTTTTCTGGCCATGTTATACCACAGTATTCAAACTTAGGAAGTAATTGCTTTGACTCTCTTATCAGGGATGGAGATCACACTAATAGCAGCTGTTTTACCTCTATATAGGTGATATTTTTTTACTAAAATGTTATAAGCATATCCAAATACCATAAGATATAAAACAAAATGTGTATGCACAGTATATGTATATAAATTAAAGTTAATAACTTGATTATATCTATTTACTTCCTTTAAAATAACAGGATAATATTGATAGGTATAAGAATAATTAGCTAATAATGCTTGTGATGAATATATAAATAATGATGAGCTAGAGACCAGATTAAAATAACAAATTATAGTAACATTTCTTCATTGACAAAAATAAAATGACAAATACTAATTCACTCTGAAACATCTCAAGGATGAGCTTCTACCACATTGATATCTTATAATGATATTTATAGAATAAAGTCCTTATCCCTCTACCCATAATTCATGCATTTGACCAATTATTTACAAAGACATATATATATAACATTTATATATACACATCACAATTCTAACTGGCTAATTAAAACTATATACAAACATATTACAAAAGGAAAAAAATCCCTGTTGTCCAGTTATATTGATGGTTGTAATTCTTCTTGGTAACTCTCCCTCTATTTATAAATATTCTTAACATTAATAAGAAAAGACAATAAATTCATAGAAGGTTGTTAAATCATCTACACAAAAACAATATACAAATAAGTTTAATTAACAATAAACAAACTAACATTAACTCTGTCATAATCTAGTGTACTACTTAATGTGAGATAAGACTGAAAATTTCTTATCTCTTATTTCACATTATGCTTCCAAGGTCAGTTAGGTGAGGAAGTCAAGCTGATCTAGATTTTATTTAATACAAATAAATATAAAAAAAAAAAAAATTTAATTAAATCTAATACTTTTCCCCTTTTTGCTCACATAATGAACTTTTCCAAAATGTTGACACATTTGCTTCCAGATGTGGAAACGAAAATATACAGAAAAATTTACAATATACAAAAAAATAATAATAATAAAAACAAAAATCAATTTTTATCCCATAATACCCATTAAAGTTTGATGAGTCTCCTGGGAGTTATTTATTTGCAAGGTAAGTTTTTTTGGATGGATATGAAATACTGTTCCCTGGACGAGTGGCAATCTCTTGTTTGGATTAAACGACAGAGATCTTCTCCAGTTGATTTCTTCTTAATTTTAGTAGGCATTTATCCAAGACAAGGAATGTTCTTCGGATTTCCTATAAATGAGTAGGTGTTATCTTTATGCTTTCATGACTTTATTGATGGTGTTATATTCCCTATGGTATGAACTTTTCCGCAAGAACACATTGTATAATCATATATACTATGTATATATGGGTTTAATTAATTTTAGTCAGGTATTTAGTGTTGAGTTATCTATATAGTAAAACAATTATTTATTTTGTCTTACTTTTACATGAATCAAACTAGAGTTTCTTAATCACCAAATAATAAAATCTTTTTTTAGAAAAAAAATTACTTCTTCCAATTACTTTGGTTACTATGAAAGTTTGGCTTGTGGTAATTCTTAATATTATTTTAAAAAGATTTAAATGTGAATATGTATATCCGTCTTTGTATTCGAATTTTTAAAAAGAAAATTAGCTTTTGTTTTACAAATGCATTATCTTATAAGGCACAAGACAATATAACAATTCATACTACTTTTGGATCGCGCGCATAGTTTTTTTTTTTTTTTAAATATATGAACCTTGTCATTTTCCATTGTTGAGCAGACATAATATATGCAGTAGTTGGGATTAAAACAGTCATTTGTGAAAATTTTAAATTTCGTTTCCACAAGATTTAAATTAGGTCATTGTTTTGTGAGGTTTATATACAAATCATCGATATAGTTTTCCTTAGTTAGTGACATGAAACACATGCTTTATTTTAGTGTTAGTATATATATGTTTTCCCTAGTTGTTTAATGTTTTTATCTTCTTTTTTTTTAAAAAAAAATAAAAAGATGTTTATTGTATATATAAGCATTGGAAAGAAATAATAATACTGATAAATTGCTTAGCAATTTATTGGTTAGGCAAATATTTTACATGACTCCAATTGGCAGAGTGTCCTAAATATTGGATGGTATGTCAGGGTTGTAACTCATCTTACAATATATATCTGGGAGATTATCAGGACCAACTTATGAGTGCTGGTTCAACAGAAAATAAGTATATTGATCACTTATTGTTTTACATGAATGGGGTCATGTGTATTGGTTGTATGAGATGGAGTGGTTAGCTATAGGGAGCTTGAAATTCTAAGATCAAATCCCTTCTAACTGTATATGTATATATAATTACAAAATCAAAAGTTACAAAATATTAGAACAGTACTTGATCAAGAATGCTACTCATACTTTTTATAAAATCTGAAGAGGAGAGCCAATAAAACATAGAAATGCAAGGATATTTTCACAATTATCACAATCTCAAAAGAAATTAAAATTAGATGCTAAATATGTATTAGACTAAGCTCAAGATTCTCTATTAGTGATTTATGACGATAATTAAAAAAGTCATATGAGTAATAATGACAGTAATAATAATCATCATTCAACATTATAAAAATACTTTAAATATAATTAATGATATATTTTAAGAAAAAAAATCTCAACTCACTTTTACAAACTATCAAATCTCTTAATATTTCCAGCATATACCACAGAGTAATTAATGTATAATATAATCTCTTCCTCATAATAAAATTTCTTTTATTATCTCCCTTCCCCCCCACAATATATCCTCATACCCCTCATATCCACTACTTCAACATCTATTGCCATGATCAGATCCATAGTTCAAGATTTAGATAAAAATAATCACATTCTTTAAATCTTATTTATCTATTTGTGCCACTTTGCTTTTCCCATTGTTATCCAAAAGGTCAGTCAGCCACCTTGCAAGCAAGCAGTTGGTTGCAGATGGTTGTGAGTTTGCCTCCTGGCCAGTGCTGTGACATATAGAAAAAAAATCATTTTTTACATATATATATATTATTAAAAATTATGATAGTAAGATCTCATAGTTCATTAGAATTGTTATTAATATTAAATTTCTGTCTTTAATTACTTATAAAGTTGTTAATCAAATAAATAGTATACTAGTGAAAGATGTGAGGAGACATACAATTATTCCAAATATTACACCTGCCTACTACTATACAATAATAATAATGATGATGATGATGATGGACTTTAATAGAAAAATATTTTGGTTGTTTTCTCATCCCTGGTGTTTGTCACAGGATGGCGTTGATGCTAATCAAAAACATATACATATAACGATTCCAGGCCGGACCTAAATGATCGATTTGATCTAAAAAGATCTGATTTCTTAGATTTGTAATAAAATTTTCTACTAACTAATACTATTATATGATGTTAGTTTTTTTCATTTTTTGTAAATGTTTATTAATCTTATCTTGTTTTTGAGTTTTGTGGGTGTGTATCTTTAAAGTTATGGTGTTTTTCTATTTTTTTTTTTTTTTTTGACTTTATGTGTGTCTTTTTAAAGTTACGGTCTTTTTTTTTTTTTGCAAGAGTAAATCAATAATTTTATTCAAAAGCAAGACGTAATAAGTAAATGTTTATTAATCTTATCTTGTTTTTGAGTTTGTGTGTGTGTCTTTAAAGTTATGGGGCTTTCTTGAATTTTTTTTTTTGGGATTTTATATGTGTCTTTTTAAAGTTACGGTATTTTTTTTGCAAGAGTAAATCAATAATTTGATTCAAAAGCAAGATGTAATAAGTCAATGTTTATTAATCTTAGATTGTTTTTTAGTTTGTGTGTGTGTGTCTTTAAAGTTATGGGGCTTATTCTCATTTTTTTTTGGACTTTATGTGTGTCTTTTTTTAAAGTTACGGTATTTTTGGTCAAGAGTAAATCAATCATTTTATTAAAAAAGCAAGACGTAATTCTAAATCTATCAAAAGTAATGTAATTTATATACTACAATTTAGAATTGATACCCGACTACTATTAGTAAGGACCGTCATTGAAAGACTCAATTGAAAAATGATACCCGACTAATTTCCATTTTCTTTTTTTTGGGGGGGGGGGGACAGTAATGAATCAGAAAGTGGGTTGTTTTTGTTAAGTCTGTCTATATAAAAAGGGTACCATTATTGAAATACTAAATTTAAAAATGATAGCCAACTAATTTGCATTTCTTTTGACAGTAATTAATCAGAAAGTGGGTTTTTTTTTTTTTTTTTGGTAAATCTTGTGTATATATAAAAACAAACAAACCGTAATTCAAATACTCCATTGAAAAAATCAAACCCCGTTGAATTTGCTTTTTTTTTTTTAAAGACAGTAATTAATCAGGAACTGGGTTGTTTTTGTTAGTGTGTAGATATAAAAACTAATCTTATTTTGAAATAATAAATGTAACAAAGAAAAAAAAAATACCCAACTAATTTTCTTCTTCAGACAAGTAATTCCTAATAATTAGACACTGGGTTGTTTTTGTTTGTGTGTGTGTATATATATATAGCAAAAGTAACTGGTCACGGACGAATTCTCGCAAAAACGGTACTTTTCACGTGATCCTTGCAATTTTTTCCCTTCTGCACCCTTAAAAGCAATTTTTGAGGGTTACCCATTCGTAATGGAATCTTCAGGACATTATTACTAAACTTACAACAGTAAAGTAAGTTACAACACATTAAAAAAAATAGACGTCTTATCAAATTTTAAAAAACTACGACTGCTTCAAATACACACACTCTCACACAAAACTACAGAGAAAATAGATATTCTACTATTACGAGAAAATGATGAACAAAATCAACTACTATGGCAGCCAATCAAGGCATTTCTTTCTCTTTGCTTTTAGCATAGTAAAAAGCCATAACCGGCAGCCGTCGGGAACTCTTTCTGTGTTTTATCATAGAAAGAAGTATCTTTGTGTTGGCTTCTGTTGCCGCCACTGCATCCTCCATCCAACATAATGTGAGGACTCTTTTCTGCATTTAACATAGAAAAAATCCTCTTTTGTTGGATGAAGGCCGGTGAAATGGTATATTTCTAGGAATTGACCTAGAAATAGCGACATCTTGAGGTGAACACCAGGGATGAGAAAACAACCAATATTTTAATTAATATAAGATGCATAAAAACTCTTAATTTTGAATAATATAACAATCTCCTAGAATAAAATGTGAATGCCAAGAGTGGAAAAGGGATTTTATGGTCACTCATATTATTACAGTAACAACCTAAATCAATATTTCTTAAATAAAGCAGACAATATACTAGTAAAAGAGCAGACCTATTTTAAACCATTGCAGTTAAATTATAGCGATTAGTAAAATCTTAAATATAAAAAAAATTATTAGATGCATTTTCAGCATATGTCAATCATTATAACTAAATGATTTATCATCTTTAATTGAAGTGATTGTACCTTGAATAATCAGAATGAAATATAATTGTAATATGAATTTGACAATGGTTAGATTTCTGTATAAATGATTTGTAAAATAAAAGATATCAATGAGACTTTAAAACAAGATTTAACAATAAAATATAACATTTATTTATAATAAACAATTTAACAACAATGACATTATAGGAAGTCTACAAAATTTAAGGGTGTTGTTTTAAAATTAATACAGCACATTTTACTGTTCTTAATTAATACAACTGATGTTACTATTAGTATTATTATTACAAAAACTTTTATATCTTTCTAAATGATAAATTTTATTAACATAAAAACATTATTTCACCAATTCTATACTTTCCTAAATTTGTAAAATTTTACTAGCTTATGCATTATGTTAATAATTTTATAGTTTTCTAACTGAATGTTTTTATTTAACCTATGAATTATTTGAAGAAGTTTAACATTCAGTATTCAATTATACCAGGGGTGTCCAACAAGTCGATCATGATCCAACAGTCTGGCAAGAGCTGTCGGGTAATGAGTGAAACAAATTAAGTCAAGCTTTTCAAGTTTTTTTGTTACTGTTCTAATTTTTTTTAAAATTCTAGATAGGTGAAGTCCACTAAGCAGTATCATTATTGAAAATAATATGTTTAATCTTTATTTAATGTAGCTAATTTGAATTAATAAATATTGTTAATAAGTACTCATATTACTTTAATTCCCCTGGACATGAGTTTTTTGGCCCATTAAATAATTGTTATTTTTTACTAGGTAGATATATAAAAATAGTATTATTTCACACATCCTTCCACTTAGACTATGCCTATAACAACAAGTTGATTTGCTTATGACAACAAGTCGATGTCAACACATTTTAAAAATTAAAAGTAAATCTTATGAATACAAAAGTTGGCAACCCCTGAATGAGACCATTACATTATTCCAAACAATGAGAAAAACCAACTATTGTTTATGTCTTATCAATCCAACATTGAGTTGCTATTGGATTATAATGTATATTGCTTATTTAGACTAAGAAATACAATTTTGAAATTTTGAATAAGTAATTATCAGTTTTATTTCGTGAAATGATGGCAAAACACAACAAAACAGATTTATACATCAGGTAATGTACACTAAGAGTAGTCAAAAGTTTACCTGAAGAAAATATGACACTCTCCAAAGCCAAACAAACCTATCAATTGCCAAAAAATAAAGACATATAATACATCATGCACAATTGCAATACAAAAATATGATACTTCCAATGGAAAATATAAACAAAAGGTATGAACCTAGTGCTGGCATGAATTCAACATACAAATCTACATTCTGAGAAGAACTAAGTGTGCTAGGGCATTGTATCTGAGTATATAAGAACAGTGGAAATGGACCAGCACAATTACTAGAAACAATAAAATTTGCTTCAAGCACAACATTTATAAAAGCATGAAATATAAAAATACATACCACTGAAAGAAAATATCAATGATGAGAGAGATGAGAATCACATCTCTTTATAAAATATATGGCTATGTAAATAAATATAATCAAGGGAGGGATAAGTTCTCTATCTCTTGGAAACATAAATTGGTAAGATAAGCTTATAGCAAATACACAAAACAGAAACTAATTTTAATTTAATAAACATAATAATTATTAGTCAATGTATAAAACCAATAAGGTAACTATTTTGTCAAATCTTACTTCATAAACTATAACCTTAAATAACTAAAAATATAAATGTGCAACATATTTTCATGGTTTGCATATAAGTATTTACTAAAATAGACAAATTACTGACAACAGGGAATAAAGCAATATTTTTAAAATTTTATAATATCAAAATCTTTATCTAGCATATAAAATACTTAATATTATCTGAAGTTCTGAATATTACCTTTAAACCATAAGCTATAAAATATATTAGCCAAGAAAATATAAAATAAGCAAATATTATAAATACACAAAATAATAATTCTAAATTATAACCTGTTCACCTTTTTTTTAAAAAAATGGAGATTTCACAGTTTTCTAGAAGACAACTTTTACAAGTAAATAATACTTCTTCATGTATTGACAACAAAACAATCTCAAACAGATTCATAACATTGAATATTATTCTAGAAGATTATATTAACAGCAAGCATACCAGTACATTTATAACAACCATTTTATTTCACAAATTATTTAAACATATAAGTAAGCAAATTCAATTTCAATACTGCATATTACAATCTTAAGCTGGTTTTTCATTTATTCATTAAGAACTATATTCAAAATAGAGATCCATAGCAAATATTTTTTTCTTCTAAAATTAAGTAGGTTTTTTTCCATAGAGAAAAGAGAAAGATTTACACATACACATTTTGAGACATTAATAATAAAAGTCTTAAACATATAATATTTATAGAGTATTTGATATAGCATGTTTCATTAAACATTAATGATATTTAAATTTTTAAACTATAATCTTACTGGAATATAAATAAATATAAACAAGGCAAAACTCTCCATACAGTAGTGCCACCCTGTGCCAACCAGAGTAATCAATAGATGCCAGAAAGCTTGTGCATAAAATTCCTATCTAATGTCTACTTATCCAATATCCCCAGACTAGTTTCTGGCTTGTGGCCTTCATCAGTGAGGTTGCTGGAGGGTTGCATTGGATCCTAAGATCTAGGTGCAGTGCTCTCATATCCAAAGCTCGTCTCTGACGAAGGCCACAAGTCAGAAACTAGCCTGGGGATATTGGATGAGTAGGCATTAGATAGGAATTTTAAGAACAAGCTTTCTGGTATCCATTGATTATTCTGATTGGCACAGGATGGCACTACTGTATGGAGAGTTTTGTCTTGTTTATAGACAATTATGTGCTAGTATAAGAGATGGTGATCATGTGATGCTTAATATAAATAAATGCAACATCTTTATAATATAAGGATAAGTTTAAAAATTTCCTCTTATTTAAACCTATTTTAATGTATAAGATTAAAGTATAAATGAATGTTTTTTCACACGACAGCAACAGTAAGAAATGACTGCTTATTAAAAACAATTAAAATGCCATTTTAATTTTATCATAAACATTGCAAATCTTTAATAGATAGTTTATTTTTAAAATACATTTGTCTAAGATAAGCTATTTATCATAGAATACTGACAAGTAATTTTTTTTAAGATAGTAAAATAAGTAAGTGTTGTTTTATATAAGTGAGGTCAAAAATATTGCAAATATGAGCTTCTTCTATTGATTTCATTTCCTAAGATATAAGTAATGTTAGGTTTATCATAAAGTTCATTGCAACTATGAAATATAAAATAATGAAGGATTTTTATATGAACAATATAAACTATAGATAATTCCGGTAATGTGTTAGTTTTCTATAAATATATTTTATCTATTATAAATGAGCAATTGTTTAACATTTTTAATTCTTTGCTTTTCTTCCTCTTTAAATAATGTTAACTTTCCAATTTCCAGTGACTTCCGTTTAAAACGTTGGTACCTGAACTTAAAAACTTTTAAAGATACATGCTATTTTAAAATAAATAATAATAAAAATATCACATATAATTGATTCTATATTTGAGATTTTTTTTCTTCTTTGTGTCACGGTTTCTGCTAGAAGTTTAATTGTTCTTGTAGTTCTATAGTTCAGAAATCAGTGTGTGTGAGGAGCTTTTTATACGCCATCATTTTTAATCTCAAAAGCTTTTATTTATGAAAAATAATGTTTACATACTTATAACAAACAGAAAAAAGTTATGTTTTACACATCATCAACAGTCTGGGACCATTTGAATATTGATTATCTTCTGACAAATACTAGTATACTGATGTAGCTTTTCTATTCATCTATCAGCATTGATGCAAAATGAATCTATTATTCATCTTTTGCTTAGCCACTAATGATTTGGTGGGTCTGGTATATTAAGTAATTTCAACGTTTCATTATACATGAATTTTGATGCAATGATAAAGTCTCTGTTTTTTTACTTTCCTAATAATGTTCATGAAAAGACTGACTGGTTCAGGGACAGGCACTGTGAACAATAGCTTACATCTGACATTCCATATAGCATGTACAATAAAGATGGAAAGTCTAATAATAAGAAACTGTTTAGTTTGTAAGGTTTCCCTTATAGACATGATTTTGTAGTAATCCACCCTTAAGTTTTGCGATATGGCTAAATTTATTTTATTGAACCCAGGGCATGAGTATATTATATGGTTGAATGACTCTTCTTGCCTTTTACATATTTGACAAAAAGGGTGTATCTTATTGTAGAATCTTTTGAAATGAAGAAATTTATTTGTGGGCATGGCTTCTAAGTTTATTTTAATAATGAGATTAAGGGATTTAGGCTCAAGAGTGAGAAATTTAAAAATTGTTGTTAATTTGTAACTTCCTTTTGACTTGCCTGTCTTAAGGTTAAAGGTTAATTTAGTATTTGTGGCGTTAAGCTAAAATTAGCAACAAATTTACGTATTTTTCAGACATTTAAATAACACATGTTGTCTACGGTAATCATTTTAAGACAACAAAATTATTACAGGGAAATAAAATAGAATACATAATGTCCAAGATTAAAAAACGATATTTAAAGACAATTAACATAAGTTTAACAATTCAAGTGCTAAATTCAAAGATCCAAAAGGTTGACAGATTTAACAGAGTTATTTTTCCCCTACAGTACAGGCATCTACGAAAAATATATATATTTAAATATATAATACTTAACTTCTTTATAGGCATTTTCAGACTGTATTAATTAATAATTAGAAGTTCACTAAAGTTCTACTTAATTTTAAGCTTAATTTAAAGATATTTAAATGATATTTTTTATATTGTAAAACAAAGAAAGTGTAGACTTAAATTACTATATGTAAGCAGATACACACACGTGCATGTTGAAGTTATTTCAAGTGAAAATCAACTATTTTATCACAAATAAACCATTTTTTTGTCTTTTAAGTTAACGAATCTAGTTTTATTTTTCTCTATTTATTCTTAATGTTATTAGTTTATGAATATACTATTGTTTAAAATATAATATTAAATCATCTATGCATTTTATCACTGTTTCCCAATACTTTAATTACTACTCTTTTTTAACATTTTTATTCCCTCAGCAAATTTTTTCAGAACTTTTTTTTAAGAAAGTTCCGAAGAAGTTTGCTGGGGCAATCGAAACTGTAAAAGTGGGTGGTAATTAAAGCATCATAAAATAGTGATAATGTGCATAGATGATTTAATATTATACTATATACATTTGGCAATGCAATAAGAAAGATTAGTGAATATACTACTGCTGATAGTAAATTTAAACTAAATGCTTTATTATAGATATAAAAATTTGACTTTAAAATCTGATATTAAACATAGACCTAATTACTATTACTGCTTATTTAAACACTAAAATTTGAGATACCAAAATATTTTTTAAAGCAATCTTGAGTTTTAGTAAATTTAAGATACCAAAGTGTTTTTTTAAAGCAATCTTGAATTTTAGTACTAATTTCTTATTAATTATAAACTACATCTTTGGGTTAAATACTTAAAATAATTTCAACCATATACAAGTTTAAATTAATATAATAAATATTAAAATGGGCTTCAATTATGTTCAGGACTTACAATATACTTTAAATAATTTATAATTTAAATTGGCATATACTTATAAAACTGTAATAAAGTTTAACTTACAATAAGGTTAAATTAATGAAAATTTTTCCTTTACATTTTTTTAATACTTAAATACATTAAATGGTTGAAAATTTAGCTTCACTGGCAAAACCAAAAGTTACAATATATATAAATCAACAGTTGCAAAATATTAAACCAGATAATAGATAAGTTGAATATCAATTTATAAATGCTACGAAGTAATTGATCAAGAATGTTACTGATACTTTTTTCTAATAAAATGCTACTTCTTAAAGAGAAAAATACTATAATTCAATTAAATAGCACTTCCTTGTTCATATTTTGGTTATGACTTTTCTGTAATTTTCTTTTCATTTTAATATTTGTCATCTTACGGTCTTCAGTTGTTTATGATAATTAAAAGACCAGTCAACAAAAACATTTTGTCCATTTGATATTTTTGCACTAATGGTGACAATAAAATAATGTATTTATGCAAATACATTTCCATGCTTTAATTACACACAAACAAATTCTGATTTCTATATTTTTTTATTCTAATGAAAAAGTATTTATAATTTTTTTAATATATGCAAACCTCACAGTACTGTGAAAAAAAACAAAATCCAAAAGTCCTGGCTTTCATATTTTCATAAGCCAATATGACCAGCAAGTGAGATGCTTTGGAGTATAATTTGAATAAAGTTTCACCATCTGGACATTGCTTGATTTGTTAATTTTCTTTAAGGATATCTCTGCCTATATCTATTTTTAAAGTGACCAGCCTCATAAAATATACAGGGAGGCTGTTTTTAATAGATAATTTATTTAAGCAGTCAAAATAATAGTAATATTAGTATATACTACTAATGGGAAAGTATAATGTAGTGGTCAAAAATATCAGTACATTATTATTTTTTTAAATAAAGATATCTATATAAATATAACATCATATGAAAATTTTATCAAATCTACTTTAAATAATAATTGGACTGCCCTCTAGCTGCCAAGTTCAATAACTTTTACAATAAGAGACTGGACCACCTCTTAATGCATTTTAGATCTTTTTATATATATATACAATGCAATTTTGCTTAGTGAGGACACTTTGAGATCTCATAGTTACTGCTCTTAATTCCAGAGGAAAAAGATTTAGTTAACAATTATATGGTTAGAAATTTTATTAGAATAATGATCATCATCAAATTAAGATGAATGTTTGTTTACTGTTGGATTTAGTGTGATAATTAACTTATTATATTTTTTTTTGTATTGTATGATATACATAGTCTTTAATAAACAGTATTATTGTATAATTATAAATAAATATATTTTTTCTTTATTAATATAAAGTACTTTACTCCTAACCCATATATATATATATATATTTCAAAGTTTTCTATCCTAACCCATATATATATATATATATTTCAAAGTTTTCTATCCTGACCCTATGAGTTAGTAGTTCAACATTTTATTTTACTATTAAAATTTTTATTTGTTATTAAAAATCCCTAAATTGTGTTTGATTTGTTAAAAATGTAACTTTGCAAATGAAAATTGTCTTAAGAAAATAATACTTGAATTTTTCAAATATATAAAATAAGTAATAATAACAACAAAGTGAAATATTATTGGCTAATTATAGTAAAGCAATTGAGTTAAATAAATTAACAAAAAATTTACTGAATGAACTTTATTTTTTAAACATGAATGAATTATTATAAAGTCTTTATAAAACTATGATATATGTTCTAAAATTTAAAATTGTATCTATAATTATTATAATATTACAAAAGTTCTGTACAATTGTATTTTATAAAGCATAACAATTGCAGAAATTGTAGTTACCATTTTATTATATATAAGAATTTCTTGATCTGTATTTTCAAAAATGCAATATACTTTTTAAAAAAATCTTAATGTAAACACAAATATATTTTTTACATAATAATTGCTACAGAAATAATTTATTAAAATAATTATAAATATTTAAACTATTAAATTATACTTTTTTATTCACTGCTAACAACATTCAAAGAGAAGTTTACAAGTTTGTTTATATGCCCAAAATAAAAATAATTAACCAATAAGCACCTTTCTAAATATTTGTTGGCTTTTCATAGATTTTCTTTGTAATCTACTAGTATTTTCAGATTTCATTAAAACAAATAAATCAATGTTTACTCTATTTTTATTTTTTATCATCAAATTAATGCAAT
Organism: Epiperipatus broadwayi; assembly: GCA_028023455.1. NCBI lineage: Eukaryota > Metazoa > Onychophora > Udeonychophora > Euonychophora > Peripatidae > Epiperipatus > Epiperipatus broadwayi. Next base: position 6,435,646 of record JAQFVV010000031.1, read on the forward strand.
AATTGTCAAGCATTAGTGGTTGAGTGGTCAGCACAGCTGCCTTACAAGCAGTTTTCCTGGCTTAGTGGGTTCACTTCCTGGCTGAATCTATGACACATGAAAAAAAAATAATAATAGTACTAACAATAGCCACAAAGAAATATTTAACTTAATGATAGTGTTCTGCATTCTTTACATTTTAAGTTTCACTTCTTAGACATTACATTGTTTTATCCTTTCCTCTGTACTCCATAACATTAGTTGTAGTCAGCATTAATTCACTCTCAAATCACTAGTTGATTCCTTATTTTGCTGGTTTTATACTTATTTTATCAAAAAACAATACACCATATGATTCAAAACAATTTAAAACTATTTTTTACAACTAAATTATCAAAAATATTTAAAGTTGAAGTTACAACAATGACTGAAGGTCTTTTTTTCCAAGGTTCTGATTGGTTGTTTCTCATTCTTTGCAATAGGGGGTGTTTGTCCATATTTTGACAGGTCTAAGTTCCTTGTTTTGGTTTTCAAAATAAAAATGTATGTTTTAGAGTATATTTTAAATTATTTATTATTATTTTCATAAAATATGTGTGAAAATATAATTATTTTAGAAGAATAGTTCAGATTTTAGTAAAAATTATTTCTTTTACACAAAAATAAAGTGAGAAAGAAATCACTGATGTAGATTGTATTTTGTAATAGGTTACAAAAAGGATGTTTTATGTTGTCTACCATAGATTATTTTATGAAATATAAGTAGAAATTTATTTTTGAAAAAACTTTCATTTACTTTAATAATCTGAAAATTATTAATTTGCTTTTTAGATACTAAACTAAAATGAGTATAATTTTAAAAGACAAATATATATTTTTTGCTGATTCTGTAATTGACAAATCAAGTGTTGAACTTTAATTCACTTGGCCAATAGAAATATTTTCAGTTAAAGGAAACGAAAATGATTTAAGGATATTATAATTTATAATGGTGTGTGATAGTTTGTAGTGTTGTTGTTTATGATGCTGCAATTTTAATGTATTAATTTTAAAAAAACTAAAAATTTCAGCAATATATGGACCTTTAAAGACTTTTGTGTGTAATTGACAACACCTTCTGTTATTATGATAAAGCTATGAAGGAGACGGCTTAGTTACAAAATTTGTCATTGGTTGATTCTTTAGATTGTTTTATACTGGGAGTAAATAAAACGGAAAATGTAATTTTCAATAATTGTTAATAATTATGATGCAATATTTTTGTAAAATACTTATTATTAAACCAAAACTATGTCATTAAAGGGGATTGTCTTTAAAAACATTTTATTTCTAAAAAAAATGTTTGTTATGTGAACAACTCTTAGAATGTTTGTTGCTTGAAAACATTTTATTTTTTAAAACCGTCTGCTCCTAGAATGTTTCTTATGAGAACCCAAAAGCTTCCTGTACTGGATAAACAAAGATTGCTTTTGTGAAAATTGCAAGTAAAATGTTTTAATAATCATAAAAAAATTATCAACTTTTAAAACTGTTTTTGTTTCTTTGATGATAAATAATTATAAATATACCATTTTTTAATAACATAAAATTCTAACATTTATTATTTTGTTCTTTTAATATTTTGCATTGGTAATATATCGTATCATGGCACACTCTATTGTTTTTTTCTAAAAGCATTATCAATATTTATTTTCATATATTTTAAATATTTTTTTTTACACATGAAGATTTGAAAATTTAAGTACATTGCATTAAAATTAAAAGTATTAATATAATATATAAAAAAAGGTTTATTTATAAAAATAAAAGTAGACAATATGGTGTTTGTTTAATGAAATATTCACTAGGTTCTATTCAAAGTGTGATAGGTGGATACACTTGACGAATGAGTTAAAAACAGAAGCATTGCAGCTTAATTACAATACTCCATAAAGCATCAATTCTCAGAATCACTGAGTTAAACAGTAAATAGTATTCAAAGATGATATAAATATTAATAATGGCTTTGTGAATTGTATTCTTTTATTGTTATTTAATTGCACTATTTATCATAAATACTTTTTATAGGTTGACATTTTACTATAAAACATGGGTCTATTCATATAACAAAGGCAAAACTCTCCATACAGTAGAGCCACCCTCTGCCAAACAGAGTAATCAATTGATTCCAGAAGGCTTATGCATAAAATCTCTATCTAGTGCCTAATCATCCAATATCCCCAGACTAGTTTCTGGCTTGTGGCCATCATCAGTGAGGAGCCTTGGATCTGAGAGCACTGCACCTAGATCTTAGGATCTAATGCAACCCTTGAGCAACCACCTTTTAACTCTACTGTATGGAGAGTTTTGCCTTTGTTTACAACAATTATGTGCTAGTATAGAGATGGTGATCATGTGATGTTTAGTGATTATTCATATAAAAACAATAGCATTCATGAATTATAATTTGGAGTCAGAATGTAACAAATGTCACTATGATAGAAATACTTCTAAGTGAAGATTGCTGGATAGTTCATAAATTAATAAGCTCAAAAATTAAAATGCTAATTACATTAAATATATTATCTTTTGTATTAATTTTTTAGAAGCTATTATTTTTAATAATACATTTCAACAGCTGATAAACAATAACACTGTCCCCCAAAAAACCAAATAAAGAGCATGCAAATAGCTCTAATAAGCTTTAATGATAGATGCTGGAAGAGAAAGTATTTAAAAATCTCCATCTAGAACCTATCCCTATTCCCAAACCATTTTCAAGCTATGGTTCAGGATAGGGATAGTTCTAGATAAAGATTTGTAAATGTTTTCTCTTGAGGTATTTATTATTAAAGCTTGTTAGAGGTATTAATGCTTTAGATTTGCCTATATAATTTAAAAGTAGGTAGAATATAAAAGTGGCCACTCTTGTTTTTTAAAGTCATTAATCTTGTGTTAAGATTTGTAGATGTTCCTATTGTCACATCTAGGTGCATAGTCTTAAAGTTATAGCCTTAATATATACTAATTAAGTAATGTATTAGAACTTTAAATTGTCTTAAAAGATTTCTAATTATAAGAGCTTCACACTGACTTACTGGAAATCGAAACATTTTGCATACATTAGCTTGTATAGAAATTGTGGACTTAATCAGTGAAGCATTTAATAGCTTCACATTCTCAAATCAAAATGTTTTAGATTCATATATATAATTAAAAAGTAGATTGAGGATAAGAGTGGCCGCTTTTGTCTTTTAAAGTCATTAATCTTGTGTTAAGATTTGTAGAGGTCCCTACTGTCACATCTAGGTGCATAGTCTTAAGGTTATAACCTTAATACATATTACTTAGTCTATAATTACAAGCTTATTAAATTAAGTCACATGATGTTTGACTTGATTTTAATAAGATTACCAATTTAAATGCTCAGGCTGGTATTGATATTTGGAGATAAAATTACTTACGGAGTGAATAGAAGTAATCCTGTTACTAGATTCTCAATTAAAAAGAAAACCTGATTGGTTGTCTGACATTGATAACATTTATGACTTGTTTAAAATAAGATGTGACATTTTCTCTTTAACAGAATAATAAAATGAATGTTAAGCCTCATAACTCACCTAGAGTATAACAAAATTTACCAAGCAGAGGTTATAGATTTTTTGGGGATTCATTCAAAAATCTTTAAACTCTTGAATCAATCCAAACCTATGATAGGGTAAAACTACTAGTGTCATAATCTAAATGACAAAAATAAATACAATTAGATTTAATGAGAAATAAAAAAGTTATAGAAATTTATGAATCGTCATAGCTTTTAGAATAAAAAAGAATAGAAAATAGCTGAGAAAATTATATACAAACAAATCTACATGATAAGTACATACCATTTAATTGAGAGAATCAGATAATGATTCTGATATTTTAAAAAATGAAAAAAAGAAATAAAATATTTAAAAAAACAAATGAACAGTTATTATGTATTTCTTTTTTTTTTCATATGTCATAGCATCGGCCGGGACGCGAACTCACAACCGTCTGCAACCAACTACTTGCTTGCATGGCGGCTGCGATACCTCTCGGCTAACAACGCAAGACATTTCTTCTTATTTTTTATTCACAAATAGTGAACTATTTTATTTTTTCTATTGACGTGCTCTGGATACTGTGATTCCAACTCTGATTTCCAGGTTTTAATTGATGAAAGCAAAAATTCATAAATATGTCTTGTGATGCGAATTAAATTAAATTGTCATCTATTTTTTACTAGTAACTCACAACAGATGACTCTAGAGAAAAAAGAGAGAAAATGCTTTGAATAAAGTAAGCTATAAAATTCAGGCAAGTTGTTTTAATTAAAAAAACATTATTTGTGTATAATTCATCTATTATAATTTAGTGCAGTGACTGAATGGCATGTACATAGTTTAAAGGTCATAAGGTCAAATGTCAATTCTACTAGTGACAGAATATCATATAACCTCTGTAGCAAAAACCATTACTTACTTCTGTGTGTATTCAATCCAGTTATATTAGTTACTAAAACCAGTGCAGATCATTTATTGAGAACTTTGGATTTCTAACAAAAAGAAAAAGTTCAGTTTAAAAAATAAAGCATATTAGACCATTATAATAAAAGTTATAAAAATAATCACATGAATGCATTTTCTAATTTGCATTGCCACTATAAAATACTGCAGTATTCAAGGTCAAAAAAGGTATATACATATAATGTATAATGAATATGTAAAATAATAATAATAATAATAATAATAATAATAATAATAATAATAATAATAATAATAATTGTATAATAATAAGAGTATGTAAAATAAGAATAATAATTGTATAATAATAAGAGTACAATAATAAATGTAGAATAAAAGTAATAACTGTAATATATAATGAATATGTAAAATAAGAGTAACTGTATCTTAATTATGTATAACGATTGTGTAAAATTGCAATGTTGTTAAATCATAGAAAGCCCAGCTGACCTTATAGGGTCAGAAAACTGTGTAAAATACCATATATGGTGAGAAATGTAAAAATATTGCGTGTATGTGAAAACACCATATATGGTTAGGTATGTAAAAGACTCCAGAAGTCTTGAGGGATATATAAACCCCCATAACCTGATCTAATTGTTCTGAGTATTAATTATGAGTCAGAGACTCCTGCCTCTGTAAGTCCAAAAGCAGGACTAGGGTTATTATATGCAGGTCATCACGACCTTTTATTATTTTATTACGCCTTATAATAGGCAATGTACATAGTTAAAATTATTCGTATTAAACTATAATATTACCATCTCAATTCTGCCTTTGTCCATTTATTTATTTGCTGGTCGTAAGACACAGCAAATACAAAAAGTGTAATTGGTCTCATAAACAATAGTTTTAAAATTGAAATCTTTAAAACATGATTATATGTATTCAGAATATTGTCAAATTCTAATCAGTATTTATCCAAATGTAATAAGTATGATTACACTTCATGGTAACTTTAAGATGTGCAACGATAAAGTAACTCTAACACAGTAAAATACTGTATTGCAATTTTGAATCAAATTAATATATATATATATATGGTAAGAAGGAGAAAGAAGAGAAAGAGAAGACAAAAGTTTTTATGGAACTCATCTAAATTTAAGACATGCATCTTTTCATAAATAATGCTTCAAATCTTTAGAAAATAATATCCATTAATATTATCATCAATAGTATTCTATCCCATGGACAGGTTTAGGGATAATTACATCACTAATTTATTCATTTTTCCATTACATTCTCTTCATTGTACAGCTCTTCAATTACACACAACTCTTCCCATCTCTTATATCATTCCGGTACTGTTATATAAAAGCTAAAACACATTATTAAAATAATTATTAAAAAATTTAAATTATTTCAGTAGGTTTATAAAATTAAAAAGAAAGAAAGAAAGAAATTTAAAAAATTACAGATCCCTCAATTATATATATATTTCCGATTGTTATATATTGTTTATAGAACATTTTAACGTACATCTTATTAGTAAAACAAATTAAATTTAATAAAAAGTGATTAAAGCATACAAGACTATGTTCGAATATTAAAGAAAACATAAATGGAATAAGAAATTATGAATACACAACAAGAACTTAAAAGATAAAATTAAAGATAAATTTAAACTATTATTGAGTGCTTTTTTAAAAAAAAAGACAATTATTAGAAGTTTATGGCGTTTGAATAGAAAGATTTAACAAAAAAAAAAAAATGTTCTACTAGTGCTGATTGCGAATTTAAGAATGCGGAGATTGCTGAAGATTTGAGAGATTCGTGTTAAAATTAAGATGTGATCAAAATCAAAGCACAAGGAAAAGAGAGCAAGCTGATATTACAAATATCACTGAGAGAATTAATCGGAGAAGACCTGTTCTCAATAGCAGATCGATAATGATTAAACATAATCATGATGATTTGTATGTATGTAATTATATATATAACGCTATTTTTAATTATGTTTTCCAAATTATATTTAAGTACAGGTGTTTTATATTTAATTTAAAATTTTTAATATGTTTTCAACTAAAAATTTGCTTAAGTAATCAATAAGAAGTTAATTAATTTTAATTCAAAATTATTTTTGAATCTTGGAAAAAATTAAGAAGTTAATTAAATAGACGCACTTCTTAGTATTTTGCCGATGTTCATTTTTTTACAAACAAATGAGGGTTATCTAAAACAGGAGTTCGTGAAATCATATGATCATGTGCGTGGCGCCTCTTCAACCGTCGTATGAAATTAATCATTTCCCCCTCCCTCTCAGGAAAAGCGATCATCCATTCTCTTAAACCCACCACCCCCGAAACAATTGCGCTTAGTGAAGGAAGAGAAAAATTCTTAATGTTCGGACTGTCAAGCTTGTTGCTAGGATACGGAAATGTTTCTTAGTTAAAGAGTTGATAATTCAAGCAGCCGAATTTAGATGGGTTATCGCCATGTTGCCGTATTACACAAAGATATTAACATATTTTAAATTGTGTCAAGCGAATTAAAATATTTGATTACCTAAACCTACAATCAAGATAAATCGAAGAAAATAAAAGTACCTCTTCGTGGTTATCATTCTTCTAATGTTATATATTAAAATTTGCAAGTATTATTTGTAAACTTAAAAGAGTACATTAATCGGTTAACTGTATAAAACTAAGCGGTATTCATCGCTCGTGAAGCACCATTAATTTTTCTATTGATTTCTTTTTTCTAATCCGACGGAAAAGCCCCACTACGTCACGTGATTTCTGAATTATTTACGCAGCCTGCAGACGAATTAAGTTCCTATAAAAATTTAGCTTTATAAACGCAATTATAAAGACAAAGGGTAATCCGGAAATTCTGATTCATATTTATTGAGCGGTAGGAATTTTTTTATTATTTATAAAATAAGTCAAAACGAAAATAGATTTGTTATTCCTTCTTTTATTTGTACTCGTAGGATTGTACAACATGGCGGATGGACGTCTGCTTTACAGATAAGGATACCCGTAAAAAGAAAGAAACGGAAAAAAAAAAAAAGTCCATTAAATGAATAAAGTATGGAAAGTTGTCCTTATGTGATTATTTTCCACTTCACCATTTGTTAGTTTGGATATATGAATTATGTGAAAGTCATCCCGGGATTATTTTAAAAATTGGAAAAATACGGGATAACACTGGCAGAATGGCTGGTAAAGGCAAGGGAACAAGTAGAAGGCTAGTAATTATTTTGATTATTGCAGTAATCTGTATTGCAGTAATCGGTGTTATTGTAGGCCTACTTATAAGTAATGGCATAAAAGAAAATTTAAATGCGGCTAACTGCAGAAATTCGGCGTGCACACGTTTTTCTTCGTTTATTCAAAATATTATAAATACAAGTGTAACGCCATGCGAGGATTTTTACACCTTTTCTTGTGGACGCTTTGCACAAGTATATCCAGATAGAGGAGAAAAGGCTATTTATAATATAACAACTATTTCTGATACCCCTAAATTTCACGAAATGCTTATTAAAAAAACGACAGCGCTTTTTAATTACCCCAAGTCTGCTATAAGGAAAATGCAAGAGCTTTATCGAACTTGTTTAAATAGATTTGAAAATGATAATGCCGGAGGAGAGCCTTTACTAAAAATGATCTCCGCAATCGGAGGATGGGAATTATTAGGCACATGGGATGAGAGCAAATTTAATATTAATAAATTATTAAAACAAGTTCACGTGGATTATCGTACGTCTATTTTATTTGATATATTTTATAAAGAAAATCGGGAATCAACCCATTATACAATACAGGTAAGTGGTGAGTTGTAAATTTTAAATTTATTTGAATAATAATGTTTGATTATTATTAGTTTAAGTAGATAACGCCCTCTGTAAGTCTTTAAAATATTTATTAATTTAAAATGTACATTTTGATACATCAAAGAAGTATATATCTAATTTAGTTTAAATAATAAAAGAAAACGAGAAGAGAGAGTTATTGTTATTTCAGTAGTAATATTTTAAGCGTTTGTTCACGTACAAATTTATCTAACTATTTTCAACAAATTTGACAAACGTATAATTCTCATTATATTTTCTTCTCTGTAAAATAACTTTTATTTGTTTATTTTGTAAGAAATTTTTATTACATTTTTTAATTAAAAAGTAAGTAAATATTAAGATGTTTTTTTTTTAAAAAAAAAGATATATTAGAATAGAGATGAAAATAAATGTAATTTTACCAATAAATAAAAAGGTGTTACTATGTTTTAACAAGATTACCACCTATGTTAAAATATATATAATGCGATGACAATATTTATTATTCATATAATTTATGCTTATTTCACTTATAAAGAACTTATTCATAAAATAAATTTCCCTGCGACTTGTACGCGTTTGATAAGCGACATAGCATTTATCTAGAAACAATAGATCTGTTAAACGAAACTAACGCGAAAATGGAGATTGGGGGGAATATACGTAAAATGGGAGGAGTTCGTAAGTGAATTATGACAATCCATTTCTTTTTTTTAATAACAGCACTGACAACAAAAAAAAAAAAGATGACCGTCATTCTATTGAATTATTTCAAAAGTTTCTCCCTTTGATACACGTAATTTAAACTAGTACAAAAAAAAAAATTATAAAACGAATGAAATAGTTATTAAAAATATGTTCATCTCAAACATATATCTAGGAACTATTTTCAATGCAAAATCAATCTAAAGAATTTTCACCAATATTTTTTTGTTCGTTTTTTGCTGGTCCTTTTTTTTTTTAAAAAAAAAAAAAAAATCAGTTTATTAAAGCTTAGTTATTAATAGAATATCATTTTCGCTATTATTATTATTATTCGTTTGTATTGTTAAACATTTTGCTTATTTTTTTTTTTTCATTTCAAACTTCTTATTTCACAACCATAAATTGAAATTAATAAGAAACTGTTTAAACGCTTAATTTTTAATATTCTTTTTTTATTATTAAAATAAATTAAAATTTATTAGATACAATTGAACGTGTTTATCTTTACATAGCTATATTCTTTTTACATTGTTGCAAGGCATTCACTCTATAGAGCTTGCTGTGGTCTGAGTCTGGGCCATTGTCCTCCTTCACTCCTCCGGGAGGGTGACGTTTAGAATAATACACATTTTCGTTTATTTCTTTTTATTTCAAACGTGTTGTTTCTCAAAGTGAATTGAAATTATTAGTATAAGCTAATTAAATGTTGTTGTTGTTTTTTTTTAATGTAGATAATCCTAAAACTAACAAGTATATGATGTGTCCTTACTCTTTGTAAATAAAATATTTAAAAAGCCTCTTAGAATTTATAATGTATATCTATAACAAGTTGTAATTAGGGAGTGGTATAAGATTGTACCCTATGCCGAGGACTAACACACAAGTTCAGGCCAATGATCTATGTCACAATAGTGCATACAGTCCATGATAGATATTTAATAAATTTAGTCTGATTATTTTTTTTATACTAAATGTTTCTTATGTGGGTAATTAGAAGGATTTGAACTGAGAATTTTTCAGTCTATTCATATCCCACCCCATCTCAAGCAACTGATACACATGACCACACACACGCAAAAAGATGCATTATACCCAATATACATATTTTGTGCAGAGCCAGCAATCATCAGTTGGGCAGACCATAATCACCTACACATATATTCAATGTGCTTGGGTTATATTGCTCAAACTTTAATTGCTCAGGAAATAGATTAGATCTTAACGTAAGTTCAACCCATCCCTCTCCTATATATATATATGTTAATTCTAATATTTTCACGGATAAATGATGATTTCATATTATTATTATTTTCGGGATATTCCGTGTAGTGAAATAGCTAAATGCTGACATTTCAGTACAATATCAAGTACCTTCCTCAGAGTGTCCGCTTTCTCAAATCATAAGAATGTGTGTGAGATTTAAAATCGTTTTTTTTATCGTTTTCTTTCTCTTCATATTTAAATTCTATTGATTGAGAAGTTTTAAAATTTATTTTGTCTTCCAATAGTTTCTTCCAAATGTTGTTAACCTTTTTTAATTCACACCTTTCATTTATCCTCTTGGGCCTTTTAAAAATCTCACAAGCATTTTTATGATTTGAAAAAGAGGATGCTCTGAGGAAGGTACTTGATATTGTACTGAAACATCAGCCTTTAGCTATTTCACTACACGGAATATCTCGAAAATAATAATAATATGAAATCATATATATATAATGTTTTGATAATATGAAGAGTTAGATTGACATAATGTCTACATGGGTATTGTTTAGAATATCAAATCCAATAAAGGATTTGAGTGTCTCATTATTGGGTTTTCAATGAAATGGATAGTTGAATGGTTGGAAGGGTGACAATATTGAAATGTGTCAATTTTGAGGAATTGCTTTTTTTTTAAATATAAACTGTGTTTTCATTGTATATATGTGTGGGAGATTAAGATCTGAATCAACTGATGAGTACTGGTTCTGCATGAAATACATAAATTAGAAATCATTTATCACTTTTGTATATATGTAATCATGTATACTGGTTGCTTGAGATGGAGTGGAGGATGAAAAGACTAAAAAAACCTGAATTCAAATATCTGTAATTAAATACACTTGATACATATGGTATAAAATGTATTTCATGTAAGTAAATAGTCACATAAAATATCACTGTGAAATATTGATAAATATTTGTCTGAAAGTCTGTGATGATAGCATTTTGCTTATAATTATATGTAGGACTCTGTCTATCAGCTAAAATTATTTGTTGAATACCATTTAAAAAAATCAAATTTTATTTAAACTTTGCAAATATATTCAAATATTCTCAATAACACGTAAGTTAGTATGTAGAACAATAGTTTGATTGATATTGTTCTCTTAATTTAAGTATTGGGGTGACTAATGACACAATTAGCATGGAAATCAAATAAGCCACCTTTAAGGTGACATTTCTCTCACAAACAACAGTCAGCAGAAATTTGATGTATTTACCTATGAGTATCTTCACAATTTCATCATGTTTCACAAAATCAAAATTAATGAGTAGTTTCCAAGCATTAAAATTTATCACTTGATCAATGGGATTATTTACATTACCACATGAGGCACTTTCTCTACACCCCTCTGTCCAATAGAGCTGTCTTTTTCCAGTCAACATGGATGCATACTTAGTTTGCTACTCTAGTTATAACCACCATAGTCTCTTTAATAATTAATTTGTTTTCTTTAAGTTATTTTTAATTGTTCAGTCTGATATCACTGATATATGTCCATCTACATTCATATGGTATTTAAATAAATGCACTTTTTGTATTTCATTATTACCAATTTTATATGTAGTCAAAAAACATTTGAGTATCTTGTAGTGTACTCTAGTTTTGGAAAGCTGCTCTAAAAATGGAAATAGTTCTAACACATAATTAAAGATGAAATATGACTTCATTATATTATGTATAGCTAATAATGTTTAAACTCTTGCAAATTTAAAAGTAAAGAGCACACCATTACTTCCAAAAGTACCATTGCTTTCAACTTTAAAGAAGTATGATAGAATAAAAAATAAAAAAATAGAGTCATATTTTTTAAGCTTGTAAATAAAAAAATAAAGAGCTTTGCTAATTGCTTTAACAAGCTTTATTGATAAATTCTGGCAAGAGAAAGCATTTAAAATATCTCTATTAGAAACTACACCTTAAACCTCAGATGAATGGTTTCATACTTTGGCAATCTTCAGTGAGTGATTATTTATAGTCTTTGCTTTAAGTCTTAAGTGATGTTATATTTCTAAGACTACTAATGTATGGGTTGGCTGAAGATCTCTCAGCTACATATATCTATTTGAGTTGGATAGCTGGCTTTGAAGACATATAAGTGTCTAAAAATTTCAGATTTTATGCTCAAATTGTGGCTTTGGGTTAGTATTTTTAGATCTAGTATGTGAAGCTGCCCCATTGTCTCAAGGATAAGTGCCAAAGCATGAAACCATTGGTCTGAGGTTTGGGTGTGGTTTGTGATAGAGATATTTAAATGCTTTCTCTTGTTAGCATTTATTTATAAAGCTTGTTAGAGCAATTAGCAAATCTCTTTAAGTATGATAGAACTTTTGTGCAGAAGAAATATATTTCACTAGGGCATTTTAATTGTAATACTCCCTCACATTCAATATTTTTTTTCTTTTAAAGACACCACCAATCACTCATTGGATGAAATTGAACCATGAAACCTTGGCACACATGTTGGTTGTGACATAGTATGATTTTGTAATATTATAAATAAAAGCATTTAAGTATTCTTTATTATTATATTATTTTATCAACATATCAAGTGTTAAAATTGCCAAATTTTGAACTATATACTAAAAAAAAGAGCTTTTGTAGGTTTAATAGAAAAACTGGGCTGGCCTCAAGGATTCTCAATTAATAGTGATTGATAAATTCTTTGTAACATCAAATGTTAAAGGTTACTTTCATTTACATAGATATTATCTCTCATTTTCATTCTTTGTTATAATGAATATATATATATAACATTTACAAATTAATTAACATTTACAAATTAATTCATTAGAAATTCTCTTCATTAGCTAAATTAAGATTTAACATAACTTACTACAAATTAGAATAGGCTTGAATCTCAACAGTAAAACAACATCTTTGACATTTAAACTGTACATTCCGTATTGTTCACTGTAAAATGCACAATAGTAAAATTGACAATATTAAGAGCAAGAGAGTCTTCACTTAAAATATAAACTATTATTTATTATGCTTCAAAGAGTTGACTACTTTTCATTAGTTGAATATCTTCAAAAATGAGTTTATTCTATTATGGTGACTAAGAACAAACTGTTAGAATTCAAGGTTTTAGTTTTGTCACCAAATGATCTGATTCTCAATACGTTCTCACTAATATTTAATTCTTAAAGCAAACTTAATACTATCAGATATTTAAAAAATTACTAGATATATAAGTAAAAACATGTATTTATGTACAGTTAAAAATAGATATATTAATATTTCATGAAAATTTAAATTTATATATGGGCAGAAATAATCTTTAGTTTAATAAATGATTAGCAATATTCATTACCGTATTTATTTGAAGTGGACAGGGTTAAAGATATGAGAACCGAAACGTTGATATTTGTAATTTAAAGTTTAATATTGACATATGGTATTCTTTTTATTACTATTATTTTTTAAAAAAATCCAATGTGAATATTAGTTCTAAGGTTCCTGCACAATTTAATGCAGTGGTGGAATGATAGATTGAAGCCTGTCTGTTAAATTTTAAGGAATTTCTATCTTAATATAGATCAAACACTGATTGTATATATGTGTGGAAGATTATGATCTGGTCCAATTGATGAGTGCTGGTACTGCACAAAATGCATGTATTGGGAATCATGTATCTTTTTAACATGTATGTGATTATGTATATTGGTTGTTTGAGAATATAGACTAAAAAATCTTAACTTCAAATTTTTACTATTTACTACTACTACTCCTACTACTATACTACTACTGCTACTACTACTACTACTACTACTACTATAATCCCAGTGTTAATAGTAAACTGTAATAAATATACAAATATTAAATATAAGAATATTGGTTTATTTATTTTTTAACTACATAAGAATACAGAAAAAGTGATTCTAAACACTAAAGAAGTGATGTGATTATGAGATATGGTATATCTAAAGCATGTTGCATGAATAAAAGCTAAATTTAAAATATATAGACTACATTTTCAGTATAAAAATCCAAAATACTTATGTGAATATAACAATTATCCAGAAATAAGAAGAAAAAAAACAATTGGTATTGAGCTTTTAAAATTAAATAATTTATTAGTGTTAACAAAATAAAACGTAGTCTTATTTAATAAATATGTGGTCTCATATGTATTACATAAGTCATGCACATCTTAATAAATACAAAACTGAAACTATCTGCTATCTTTTTAGAGATAGGCAAAGAGGAAATTTTCTAGAAATAACAGAAAATTAATAGATGCATTTGAAATTGTACTTGTGGAAAGCTTGCTAAAGAAAAAAATTATATCAAAAAATCATTTAATTAAAAAAATTCAGTTATAGTGTTTGTAAAATGTTACAACACTAAGTTACAAAGATCATACTTTTTTCATCTTTCTGTATTAAAGAAAAAAAACCAAAAACAACAGAAACATGATCGCTGTAAAGAAAAATAAACATAGATGCTTACTTATGAAATAAAAAAAAATTAAATACCCCGCCCCCCACTATACTTATAACAAGTTTACTACTTCATAGTATTATATATATAGCAGGTTAGTCATTATTAATTTAATAACAATATGTCTTACATAGTAGTTTATGGGAAAATGCACTGATTAGTGGTTCCTACCTCGTAAAAAAATAACCCTCAGTTTGGTAAATTAATGGGACTTGCAACATTTATATAATCACATATTGATTAAATGAATTATTTATTTTATCAGATAATTTAATATGTAAATTCAAGACTAGTTATATTGGTCACAGTTTTTTTTTCTTTCCATATATCATAGCATGAGCAGGGAGACGAACCTACAACCGTCTGCAAACAACTACTTGCTTGCAAGTCGGCTGCGATGACCTCTCGGCTAACAGCGCTTGATTTCTAACAATGTCTGTATAGATTGAAGCAGTGGTAAAGTAATGACTCTGAAGGTTCACACCCAGATATTAGCTATTATTTTGAGTCCTTAAACGTTTTAAGAAATCTAAGTAATGAGGTCATTCAATTTATTTCTTTATTAGCCAAATCATCACATGAATATTTCTCTTTTTTTTCAACATCTGCATTATAAGCAGTAAGGTTTCTTATTTACTCTGATACATGTGTTACAAACTTGAGAGCTCAACGGATATGAAATATTAGCGATGTATCCATGTTCCTAAACTGTTTCATGGATATTGAGTTTTATTTATGAGAGCAATATCTTTGATTTTTCACATCCAATAAATATTCAAATTCTTAAACTGCTTCCGGGATATTTCTGATTTTTCGCATTCTGCAACTACTTTTTATTTTTTAAGATTAGCCAGCTAGTAATATAAGATTTAAACTCCATAAAGTTTTGAATCCCAATATAAAGATGAATGGTTATATATCCAATATTTCTTATTGATGTGTTGTTTACTATCAAATGTTCATTAATTAATCAAGCTGACAAGAAATGATTCGGAGTGAAGCAGTAGATTAAATTACTTTACTATTTTTGATGCCTAAATTTAAAAAAAGCAGAAGAAAATGTTGCGTGCGGTTTTGCCTAGTTTATACTACCCATCATTGATAAAGATTCAAAAATGCTGATGGGAGAATGGGTGAAAGTAAGCTGTTCATCATTGATAAAATCCAATACGAAATTTAGTTCGAAGATTTAATTTACCGTCTAATGATCATTGATTATTCAAGCTTACAAGACTTTAGAATAAAGTTGTTACTGACGCGAATTATTTTTCTACGTTTCTCACACAAATCTTTACATAAAATAAATCTAATTTGATGTATAATAATATATAAATATAAGTCCAAATACTTTTTGTATTTCAAATATTTTAAAAGGAGGAATGTAATTGATGAACTATTACAAACTTTCTTCAGTTATAAGATAAGAGATTAAGCGAAAACATAAATATACACATTTATTATACGATGTATCAACACACCACAGAATTAACACCTGGAGAATGGCTAATTTATTTTTAATTATCTTCAATAATTACCGACAAAAATATAAATAAAAAATGTTTATGGAAATAGGTGTAGACAATTTACGATGCCAAAAATAGATTTATAATCTATTCTTATAATGTTGTTTATTATAATAGTATATATTTTTTTTTTTTCATATGTCATAGCATCTGCCGGGACGCGAACCCACACCCGTCTGCAACCAACTACTTGCTTGCATGGCGGCTGCGATACCTCTCGGCTAACAACGCAAGACTATAATAGTATTTTTTTATATCCTTCCAGTTAGTTTGTATTTTTATGTGCTTCTAAACATTCCAGAGCATTTTGAAAATAATTTAAGTAAACACAACGGCATCGTGGGAAATAGGCTTAAAAAAAAAAAAACCATTATTTTTTGAACAAATTCTAATCTATATATATATTTTCAATAGCTACTTCTTAATTTTTTATTTTTTTTTATTAAAAGCATTATAGTGACTCATAAAAGTAATGTTTGCTGGCAAAGTTTTTTTTTAAATCCTGATGGAAATGACATATTTACTTTCATTCAGAAATGTGAACAAGGAATGAAAAAAAAATTTCTAACGTATATGGTTTTTTCTGCTCATATTTAAACATTCATAACCCTAATGTATATTAATTTAAATAACAGATAATAAGATGCATCTTTTTTTATTAGAAAAGCATATATACGTAATAAGCGTACTTTTATATATAAATTTTAATTTTTTAATTTTTATTTTTTGCCTTCCGGCATTACATCACAGAATAATGTTCTCAATACAGTTTCTTTTTTTGTCATCTGTCGTATATTAATTTATATCGATAATTAAATGACATTCATTTTCTTCTAATTGGTTTCTCATAAAATAATTTGCCGCGTTGATTCCTTTGTAATTTAACTGACAAAGAAATAATTAATCTTGAAAAAATGTGTCCCACCTTCGTTTGATTATTCTGCTTAATGGCGTTTTATTACTTCAAAGTACAGTTTAATATGTCAAGCGTTGGTGGTCGAGTAATCACTACAGCTGCATTACAAGCAGTTGTCCCGGGTTAGCTGGTTCGCTTCCCGGCCGACGCTTTGACACATGAAACAAAAACAAAAAAACACAACGACTACAGTTTAATAGTTGTGGGTAAATAAATTAACATAAGTGAAGGTAAATCATAAGCTCAAAACTTCTAGGAATATGATACTCTTCTTACAACTTTTAAGTCTGCATGACAATAAATTTATGTTATGATGTATATTAATTTCATCAACATAAATTAATCTTCAATCGTTATCCTTAATATTTATATATCTATTTATTAATTAATATCTAGTAGCTAGGTAGCTTGGCTATGAGATAAATATGATTCTATAGTTTTTGAGATTTGGAAAAAAATGCAAATTTTATTCTATCGCGATTAATGCTACTCGATATGTTGTAAGGCATTTTAAAGTCATTCCTAAAATTGGAAGAAATAAATTTGGATAAAAAAAAAAACTTTAAAAAACAAACATTTGTATAGATACATGTTCAAGTAGTAATTTCTTTATTTCAAAAAATCTGAAGAAGTTAATATTTTTCAATAGAGCAGTAAGAGTCAGATGAATTTAATCTAGTCTTCATGTGCTTATCAGATCCCATTCATAGTTCTCAGATTTCGAGACGAATTGCAAGATTACTTTAAGAATATTTTTTGAAATAACAAAAAAGTTCATTTTTTGGCATACTTTACTAAAGATTTAATAGTATTTTTACACAACAACTGTATATTTAAATATAAATATATTGTCTATATTGAACTTATTAGTAATTAGAAGGAATTTGGACTCAGACTTTCATGTTCCTTATAGCTATCTTATACAACCGATACACATGACCACATACATGTGAAAATATAAATGATTTCCAATATACATATTCCATGCTGAACCAGAACTCATTAGTTGGTCCAGCTAATTATCTCCCACACACATATATAATCAGTGTAACGTTGCAAACTTTCAAACAGTAATGGATAATCTTTAATCTTCTCCCCCTTTCAAGTTTTCAGCAATCCGTGAAAATCTGATATGAAACATTCAAAGTTTTTGTTGATGCTAATATTATTGTCATACCTATGTTGATCTTAGCTCACTCTGAGCCTTCATGTATATGACCTTAATATGTCCATTTAAATACAGAGAAAAAGGATGAGCAGAAAACAACCTGAATATATAATATTTAAATACATGTATATTGTCTATACTGAACTTAATGTAATTAGAATGGGTTTGAACTCATAATTTCAAGCTCCCTACAACTATCTATTCCATCTTAGACAATTGATACACATGATCTTATACATGTGGAAAAGATAAATGATATTCAATATATGTATTTAATGCTAAAACAGCATTTATGAGTAATCCAGATCATCATCTCCCACACACATATATAATTAGTTTTCATTTTATATTAAGATAGCAAATCTTTAAATTTTAAATGGATATGCTTCAATATTCTCCACCCTCCAACTCTTCACTCATCCCTATTATTGCTGTATATATGGTTATACTTGCACTTTATACTATGTTCTATTTTTCAAAATAGAAATTAACAGACTAGTGTAATGGTTACAAAAAAAACCACGTCTGGTGCAATGAGCATGACTTGTAAAACTGATCACTAATGCCTTTACTAACACTGTGACAGAATCTTTTTAGATATTATAAAAAATTATACACACAACTTTAAATCTTAAATTATATTTTTATAGATTAATTATTGTTTCACATTTATTCCGTTCTGTTTTAAGATTCACTCTTTTCTGCCTACTGTTAAATGATGAAAATTTTCTTTTTTTCTCATTATAGACTCTATTATTATTTTTTCAATATTTTCAAAGTTTAAATATATTTTAAATGTTCCTTTTTAATTTGAAAACTTATATTTCTAACAAATAAAGTCCAATTCATAAATTTCTAACATCAACTAAAGATATAATCTTTTCAGATTTTATATTTTTTAAACCCACACTTATTGATATCTGAATTAATAAATCAACATTTTAATGTTTAAAATCTTTATTTAATATTATGAATCAATATATTGGGCTTGATTTGTTACAGATATAGATATACAAATGAAGTAAAATTTAAAATATATGTGAACTTTTCGAATATAAAAATATGTAATTCATCATGAACAAGCTGTACTTTGATTTTGTTTTGTTGCCTATTGTAAAAAAAAACAACTTAGTGAAATATTTGTTAGATCGACTCTAGTTTTTAAATATAAATGAATTATTATAAAGATACAAATCTATAAAATTCTTGTCTAAAATCTAAAATCGATAATTGTATTTACATTTATTACATTATCATAAAAATCAGAATTCTTCTTGCTTCTCGTTTAATGTAATTCAAATTACTTAAGTTATGTTTTTAAAATTCGAGCATATTTGAAAAAAATCTAAATGGAAACATAAATATATTTTATTTTTAATAATTTTAAAGAAAATAATTTGTGAAAGTAATTATATGTAATTAAATATACTATAAAATTATACATTTCCCCCCTTGACTATACCAAAGAATGAACTAGGCAGTTCTCAATAATTGTATTCAAAAGGATCAATCATCAACAACCTTCAGATCTTTTTAATTTATATTCAGTAGACTCCTCTTAATGATTTACTGGTTACAAAAGAAATCTAAAGACGCCACTAATCAACAGAACAGTTAAACTCAAGTTTTAGTGCATATTGCCCATAAATGATTGTTTTAAAGATTTGAAAAAGGTAATTTTAAACTGCAAAACAGCAACACAATCACAGTACTTTGTAAGAAACCATAATGAGTAACCATTACAATAATAATAAAATCAATTGTTGAAACATTGCCTTATTGAAGGGCTAATGTTAATTTTATCTGTGGTATATTATATTTTTTTTGTTAAGGAATTGTTACATCAGCAGTAGATAAATTAGATAAATGTTTTAAAAAACTTAGATAAAAAGCTTTATGACATAATATTAACTTATGTCATGGGTATGATAAGGATACAGATATAGGTTAAATAAAATTAATTTTCTTTTAGCAAGCAAGTTTGAGAGTATTTTCATGTGACTGATCCATAATTAACTATAATAATATTAATCAGTAAATGGATGTCTAGTTATTTTTGTTACATGGTAAAACAGTGATGGAAAGCTATTCAGACCTTGGTAGGGTGGTAAGTGCTGTCTTTTTTTTTTTAATTCATCTAAGAGAAACATTTGGAGATGCTTATGACTTGTACTGACATATTTAAATACTGTTTAGCTTTAATCTATAATATATTACATTTATTAAAACACATTCATACTCAATATTTTTTTAGAATTTAATATACTGTATATGCATACTATTTAAAAATTCAAATTCTACGTTATTTTTTACTAAAATCAGAACAAATAATATTATTACTCTAAACTATGATTCAAAACCAGGATGACTTATCAAATTAATGTATTGGCAAATCTATATAATACTCAAAATTAAATTTACTTTTAATTATTTCATTATTATTTTAACACATTTAACAATCGGAAATGACTTATAATTAGTAGAACATTAACATTTTTTTTTTATTCTTAGCGGTTTTTTTTTCTTTTAAATTATCAGAAGATAATATCATGTTATTTAAGCTTAACAATACAGAAATTAAAAAGCCTTTATATAATAAAAAAAAAGTTTAATTCCATAAATATATAATAAAATCATAGTATTCCAAGCCAAAAATATTATATAATAAAATTGAGCGAATTTGCATATAGATCTTAACCATTTCTACATTTAAAAAAATAATAAACTGCTTGGGAATAATAAAAATCTCACTTTAAATGATGAATGTTCTAAATATTAATATTTTACGTAGGTTCTAACAAATTAAGAATCACGTGATTACATGTATTATTTAATTTTGATTTTTAATATGCATGATTCCACAATTACACGAAAGATCACATTTTTGCTTTTCTTCATAAGAATATTAATTGTAAATATAGTTCAAATAAAGGTAGTAAGAAAAATATTAACATTTATTTTTGCAATATATAATTTTGAACGAAACTCAGGAATGAAGATTATTAGAATATTAATAATGAAAAAAATATAAAGATGGAGAGAATAAAACAGCTAAAGACGCTCTCTTCAACAGTTCTTCAGATTTGCTCATATAAAAGAATTTGAGTCGTAGGAATAAAAGGGATTCTTTTTATTCCTGCATAAATACTATATCTTGGATTGAAGAGGAGAGTATTAATTTATTTAACACTCTCAAAATGCGCGTGCTCAATTAGCTTGAAAGGCTGATATTGGAATGAAATATAATTGCAAGCAAAGCACTAGATAAAATATTTGCTTATTTACTCATAATTAAGTTTCACTAAGAATGACGTCTAGTAAATTTTAAGTAATTACACCGTATAGTAATTTAAAGTGAGTATCTACTCACGCTCTCTTCAACAGTTTTTCAGATTTGCTCATATAAAAGAATTTGAGTCTAGGAATAAGAGGGATTCTTTTTATTCCTGCATAAAGACTATATCTTGGATTGAAGAGGAGAGTATTCATTATTTAACACTCTCAAAAGGGCGTGCTCAATTAGCTTGAAAGGCTGATATTGGAATGAAATTATAATTGTTGTTGTAATTGTTTAGATCTTTATAGAAAAAAATAGGAATATGAAGAGAAGTAGAGGAATTACTGAAACAATAAATATTAAAATACAATCAGAGAGAAAAAAAAAATTGGTCATTCTAAGGAACTATTTTTTTCAGAATGAAGGGATATTTAACTATAATCATTTACACAATAACTTTTGACTTCATTTTAAAAAAAACTTATACCACATTGAATACTTATTTATATTTATAATATTATAGTTCACAATTACAAATAAACAGATAAAGGATTAATGTTTTACTTTTTAAAAATTATACATAGTTTATAATAATGATAATAAAAAAATAAATATTGTCAGTAATATTAAAATGACAAACTTTACAAACTTGTTTTTAATTTATAAGGCAATATTAATTACTAATGTTATATAATACTATAAAGCACTCTCTTTAAATAAACAACAAACATATGTAATTCTAAGGAAGTTTGTGATTTGTTTATACTGAATGTTTTTATATATGAAAGTGGAGGGTTTGAACTTAGGATTTTTCAGTTTATTTATCTTCCACTATATCTTATGCAACTGATATACGTGACCACATACATGTGAAGAAGGTACATAATCCCCAGTATATGGAGTAGAGGATGAATATACAGAAAAATCCTGAGTTCAAATTCCTCTACTTACATATAAAACAAACATATGTTAAGTAATGCATCTGTGTTAATGAATAAATAACAATCTTGGAAATGTAGTAGATGTATTGCATATGCAAGTTATATTATTATCCAAAATACGTTTGTCCAGCAATATGTATTGATGTATTTGTTATCTGTTCAAGTGAAGAGTTTTATAATATTATTAAAAGCATTGATATTTAATATTGCTTCATAGAACTGAAAATAAACGTTTTTCAAAGTTGCCATTGTAATATTTTGGGTTATATTTAATTATTAAATCATATTATTATAGTGTCGCTATTACAGTCTGTTTTTAATTTTAGATAAATAGTTATTAAGAGAGAACTTATTTTTATCTATTTATAATTGTGGAATACAATAATTATAGTCACAATGGGTTATTATTTATTACTTAATAAAAGTATTGATCGTGCTCTTCATTTGTGTTGTCAATTCAAATTAGCATATGTTTGTTCATCTGTGTTTCAAAGTGGTTTTTTTCTTCTTTATAATTTAAAACTGAGTGCATTTTCAATGAAGGTCACAATATGACTATGGTGAACTTCATTGAAAGTTCAGTTAGCTTTAGTTATAAAGAAGAAAGAAACTACTTTGTTTCCAGGTGAACAAATTGGATGCAAATTTGAATTAGTTAATAAAAATGTATATTTAGTCTTATGTGATATACATATATCAAATATTAAATCAACCCACATGATAAAGAAATTCATATATATATATATATATGATAAAATCAAATCATACATCATGTGATTTAAATTAATAAGCTTGTACTGCAAATATAATATAATGAGTGAGCTAGTAGCTCTAAACAAGGTTTTCTGATAAATTCTGGAAGAGAAAGCGTTTAAAATCTCTATCTAGAATTATCCCTATTTTTAAACCAGTTTTGAGCTAATGGCTATCCTCAGTGAAATTCTAGAATATTTAGAAACTAGATCTAAAATACCAAGTCAAGCACAGCATTTATCTAATACTTAACTATTAAAAAGAAAATCTGAAAATTTCAGACATCTGTATGTCTTTAAATTTAGCTATCTAACTTAAATAGCCATATTTAACTGAACTAAATTCAGGTACACCATTTATTAATAGCCTTAGAAATATAACACCACCAAAGCTAAATGCTGCATATGAATTGGTATTTTAAATCCAGTGTCTGAATCTATTGACAGAATATCCTAGCACCTCACTGAGGAGAGCCATCAGCTCAAAACTGTTTTAAGGCTAAAGATAATTCTAGATAAAGATTTTAAATGCTTTCTCTTTCAGCATTTATTATTCAGGCCCTACTTGGACTGCCAAAGTTATTGGTATTAAAATGTACATGTAGAACGATTATTTAATATTCTGGCTAGCTAATATAGTACTATATGAATATATGAAAAATATAGAGACAGCCAAAATTTAGAGTAATGTGGAGTGTAATAATTTAATTAGTAATGATCATGGAAAGTAGTTTAATTAACAAAAATGAACATTTATTAATATAAGCAATATGGACAATATATACATAAGAAGCAAATAAAATGTTACATGTCAAATAGTTTACAACTGAGTACTATTTATCTATTATAATTAATAATTAAACAAGGCATAACTCTCCATATTATTTGCTAGTATAAGAGATGATGGTCATGTGATAATTAATAATTAATATATAAAAGTATTTATCATGTGTTGGAGCAATACACTAATAAAACCAAAAAGAAAAATAAGTTATATTAGTACAAATAACTAAATAAGTACATAAATATATATTTTATAAAATTTAATTAGTATGTTTAATTTGTTTACTATTTTTCTTATCATAATAAGCATAAGTGTATGATTTACATTCATATAAATATTATACTATACATATTTATTAAACATATATTTCCATTAATTTTACCAATAAATATTTCTACATAAAAATCTATTTTCTTTTTAAATATAAATAAAGAAACAAACAATATATTTAAACAATTAAATTATCATTAAAACATATTGTTTTGTTTTTTTATTTACTATTTATTATTACCTCTACTTTCTGGCAATAAATATATATTTTTTATACTAAACAGATATATATATATATATATTCTTAAATCATAAAAAATTATATACAAAAGACATTAACTATTAACTCTCTGGCATTTCTTTTGAAATTCATCATTTTCTATGTTCTCATGTTCAACATAAAATTTAAGATTAACACTTTCATGGATCACTTTCGTTATTGGTCAAGTGAAGTAAAACTCTGAAACTTTTAATTGGTTTTAATTGGTCAAGTGACAAACTCTTTGATACAAATATTTTCATCTTTTAATATATATTAATTTTAGTTTTGTTTTCAAAAAGTATATTAATTATTTGTAACGTTAGGAAAGTAAATGAATAGTTTTTCAAAAATATATTTTTATTTGTATTTTATAGAAATATTCAAAAGTGGAAAAATCAAAGAAAACATTACAAGCGAATTACAAGCAATCTAAATGTCATTTATATTCCTCCCAGATTTGCCGTTATGAATTTTTTAAGAATTTTTTAGGAAAAATCTTAACATTTTTCTCAAAATAATTATATTTTCAGCATATTATTAAAAAAATACACCAAAAATACATTATAATGTTTAAATAAATGCCAGAAAAATATTCTAAAACATTAAAAAATCAAATAAACAGCTTGGAGCAACCTAAACTATTGACAAGATGTCAAAATTGTTGCTACGGCTGGTTTCTTTTTCAATTTACAATCATGTAAAATATACAATTTTTTAATGAAACCTTACTACTTTTGTAAAATAACTATATTTTTAGCAGATTTTATAAAAATTATTTATAATATGTGCAAAACATAATAAAAAAACACTCTAAAACATATATTTTCATTTTAGCGGTGATAAAATATTTAACGGAATCATCAGCCAATAAGAACTGAGAATATATTGAGAATAGATTATCCAACCAATCAAAACTGGCCTTCTTCTTTTGTAAACTTGAAACACTCCTAGTATTAATTTTTTACTTGTAAAATAATTCAAGAGAGGGCACCATCTTACAGGCCTTGCTTTAAGCTTCAAATCAAGTGTAAATTGGCTACTGTAGCTCATAATATAGCAGAGTTAGAGCAATCTAAAGGTGTCAACTGCAAATATGCATTTCGGGCTATTAAAGTGTTAATTAACCTTTTAAGTGTAGAGACTCCAGTTGGATGATTGAGTTAAAACTCTAAACTTTTGATTGTTCAATTACAGAATCAACTGTAAAAATATATTTATATCTTAATAATATATGCATTTTAGTTTCATTTGTAAAAAATATATTAATAATTTTTCAAGTTATGAAAGTGAACTAAAGTTTTTTCAAAAATAAATTTCTATTTATAATTATAAATATTCGATAGAGGAAGACCTAAAAAGAAAGTTTGTAACAAATTAAAAAGTATTGTGGAAATCATTGATTTCTTTCTCAATTTTATGTTGCGTAAAAGCAAATAATTTTTACTAAAATCTTAACTATTTTTCTAAAATAATTTTATTTTCAGCATATTTTATCTAAATAATTTATAATATGTCAAAAAGTACTTTTAAAATGCTCTAAAGTTTATCATTTCCAAAATCATAACAAAGAAGTTGGAGCAGTGAAAATTATTGACAAGCGGTCTTTTTTGACCAATATGAGCAACAACCATTCAGCACCTAGGAAAGACTGCCTTCTTTCATTGTTAAAACCTAAATTTGAATATTATTGATTTTTTAACTTTAAAAATAATTATAGTGAGGGTAGCATCTTATGGTACTTTTTTAAGCTTTAAAATGATAATAAATTCACTACAGTAATGTAAAAAGTGACATTTTTGAGTGACAGAAAGTCATGTTGTTTATAACTGGGGTCTTCTATGAAGGGGTTAAACCATTATTACTTCTCAGAAAATAATAAGTTTGACTTCATTTAATCTCTTTATTGCTGATTATTTTATTGGACAACTGAAGTAAAAGCCTAACATTTTAATTGGTCAATTTCACAAAGTGAAATGTCAAAATACAAATTCAATCTTCAAAATATATTCAACTTTCTTTAATATATTCACTTTAGTTTCATTTATAAAAAGTAATTTAATAATTTGTCAGATTATAGAAGTAAACAAAAGTTTTTTCAAAAATAAAATTCTCTTTATAATTGTACAAATATTTACAAATGGTAAATGTAAAACAAAATCGAAAAATGAATCAAAATGTTTATGTGATGATATGATTTTTTTGACAGTTACTTTGCAGAAAAAGTTAATAATTTTGGTTAATTTTTGTTAAAATCTTAACTATTTTTTTAAATAATTTGATTTTCAGCATATTTTATGAAAATAATTTATAATATTTCAAAAAAAAACTTTCAGAATGATCTAAAACATTCATTTATTGCTTTCAAAATAAAACAAAAGAAATTGGAGCAATTTTGTTATTGACAAGAGATTTTCTTTGTTGTCAAAATTTATTAGCCAATCAGATCTAAGATAAGTGCTGATAAGTCCACCTCCCTTCTTTGTTTAACCTTAACTGACATGTTTATTGATTTTTTACTTGTAAAATAATTCACAAGAGGGCAGCATCTTACGAAACTTTGTATAATCTCTCGATTCACATAAAAATCTTTATTTTCTGTCTAAAATTGCCGGGATTTGAATGATGGGAAGTCTGTCAAAGTCTGTCACCTTTTTAACCATGACTGTCTAAAAATGAGTTAATAGATATTTTTATTTACTACTGAAAGAAATTTGAAATGTGCACATTTTCTTTTTATAAATATTAAAAAATGAGTTCAAAACAAAAGGACTATACATCATTTCTAGAAAGATTATTTTCATTTCATAAAATCAATGAAATCATCATTATATGTCTGTTTAAAAAGAATCTGAATAAATATTTTATTCATTTCACTTATATCTAACAGAATATGTTTTCAAACTTTAAAATTTTTCAATATTTATTGCGAAATAATGATAATTTCATACTTGTTATTATAATTAGATTGCTTATGTAGAAAGCTAAGCTTTTAAATAGCTTTAGGGCAGATTTTCATTGTCCAGTAATATAACATTTTATTTTCGAAAATAAAGTATTTCCATTCACAATAAGTTATTTATAATTTATATTTTGATTTCTAATAAATATTGTATAAATTATTGTATGAAAATATTTAAAATTGTAATAAATTAAAAAATAAATATGTTTTTTTATTCAAATAATTTCCTTTAAACAATGTTGTAAAACTCATGACATCAAATGCTTGGCATAATATAATAGATGGATTTGTCACAGTGGAGCTAAATTATATTTGTTTGAGAATTTTTTTTATTTTCTTGACATCTGGGGATTTTTTTTCCAACTAAAATTTTATATTACAAGGTATATAGAAAAAATATGCATATTGCAATATAAACCTTGTGGAAATTATCATTAGGGGGTGAATCAATAAAAATGAAGTAATTTGTATAAAAATTAAGTGTGATAAAATTTTTTTCTACTTACATGAGTGTTCATCAAATTATAACTTCATTGAAAAACAATATTTAGGATGGAAACAAAATTTTTATGATTCACTTATATATTTTACCCCATGCAAAAAAATAAAAATTTATAGTTTAAACTCTTTTAGATATTCTGAAAAAAATTTCACAAAGTTTTCTGTTGTCTAGATAATGTTCTGTTGTGTATATAAACATATTTAATCTAGATATAGTCCAACTTATTAGAGTTTGATAAAATTATCCATTTTAATGATATGTTTTGATTTTTTGTGTAGGATTCCATAATTAATATTTTACAATTAATACTGCTTAATTTTTATAATAGCAATAGTAATTGTTAATGTCTTTAAAATATCCTAATGAAGTATATTAGAACACTTAACTCTGATATTTATCACAATGAGATGATTTTTTAAATAAAATGTTATTATTTACATTTGAAAAGACATAAACTCATTTGAGCAGTCATTTAATGGGCTTATCCCATAATATGTATTTCATACAGTAAATAAATTACTGATATATGTACACAAACTCTTAAGTAGTTTAGTTGTTGATACAAAAGATATGAGTCTAATCTAAGATCAGGATCTTAAATAGTTTTCTTTTCATGATGTTATACTTATGTTATTATCCTAGATATTGTTTTTATGACATTTAATTTTAGAAATTCAACTTGTTTTCAATGTGTTTGCTAGTAAGAGTCAAGTTTATCCATATTTTCATTCAACAAAATTACTTTCTAAAAATCAGTGTTCACATCATCAAAATAATTTTTAAACTTTAAAAGTAATATATATTTATTTATATATAATTTTAAAAATTTAGACATATTGCATATTTTAAAACCACATAAAATCATATTTTAAATAAAATTAACATTTCTTTTATTCATTCATTTATTTTATGCACTATAATGAATATTTTAAATGCTTGTTTTAAACAAATGAAATATTTTTAAATAATATATTTAATATATAATATTTAATTCTCTCATTTTTTCACTATCATTTTGACAGATTTATTTGTTCTCACTAGGTTTAAGCTTTCAATTTTCATTTTGATGTTAAAGCATTATTATTTATCAGAATATAATAAATTTGACATTATTCAATAGATATTTTTGTTTAGAAATTAAATAAATTTTAAAAAAATCACATTTGATTTTCAGAATTATTTTAAAAAATAGGTTTATATCAAAACAAAATGCTGTCACATTATCAAATTTCAGGTGAAGCTAGTTCGATTTGCAGCATAAACAAAATATTCTTTGTTTGATGTTTGTTTCAAAAATCTGAACCAATTATTATTAATTACTACTAAATCTCTCAATTTATTCTTTAAAATTTTAAACATATTTCATTATTTTTATGACATTACTAAATTTTATAATAATCTGGACCAACTGATGATTGCTGGTTTAACACGTATATTGGTGATTATTTATTTTTTCAACATATATATGTTCAAGTGTATCAGTGTATGAGATAGAGTTGAGAGTAGTAGCTTATGTGAAAGTCTGTGCACATATACCCTATATACAACAATCTTCTGAGTGACCTCATTGCTAGACAGCTGGGTTTCTCACAACCATAATCTCTACAGTAACAATATTTAGAACAAAATAGACTTTTATATTTAAAAATAAAACATTTCTGCAAAAAATAAATATGTAATAACATTTATTTTTGATTTTAATAATTATTACACAATTACAATACAAATATAATCATAAACTTTCCAAAAAATCAAGCTTTTAGACCATCATAATATTTTATCAATGATTGTAATATTTTCTTAAAGTAATCTCACAAAGTTTGACATCATGAAATAAATAATGGTTAACTATCATTTGTGGAATTTGAGATGCTTTGATGGACCACATATTTGATTTTCCTGCCATCTTTTGACTTTTTTTTTATTTAAAATATTAGAAAATAAATATACATGAATTTTAAAGCCATAAAAAGCTTCAGTTTTGAAAAAAATTTCCAGGGAAAGAAACATACAAATTTAATTTCCAGATATCTCAAATGAAGTTTGTCTGCCTGAATAAAAAAAAAAAAACTGGTAAATGCTTTTTGAATTATTCAAAACATATAAAACACATAAACATACATAACATTCTTTTAATAATAATTTAATATTCTATTTGTTCATGTTTAAATATTACTTTTGAAATGTATACAGTAAATAATATATCAACAAATAAATTTATTAATATGTATTTTTTTGATTATTACTATCACATAAAATCATTTATATACTCTTATTAATATATTCCTGCCATAATATATAAATTATTAATTTTGATCGTACTAAGAATAATAAAAAAATATTAATCTTAAAATTTTGCCATAATATAAAAATATTAAATTTTGACATATTACTTGCTAATAATAATCAGGTAAATTATTTTAATTACTTTTAATTAATTTAATTAATCTTAGAATTAAAAAAAACAACACATTTTTATATAGATAAAGTCATCAAGTTTAAATTCAAGTCATATATAATAATTTAACAATAATATTCATGCTTTTTCATGCATGGTGAAGATATTGAAAACATTAAATATAATCTTAACTGGTTAACAATGTGACATTTTTTGCTCCACCTGGTGAAAGTTTTTGAAAATGCTCAACTTTCAATACTGTATGGAATCTTTATTTTATCCTAAAACTCAATAATTGAACTTGATTTTTTTTTTAAATTTAATTTTATAAACAATTTTTTTTTTTTAAAAAAATTATTTTTTAAATTATATAAAAAAACTGGCATGCAAATGAAACTATACATGTCATCAACCAAATTAGTTTAAACAGACTTTCAAAAATTGAACAAATGTTTGTATGTGCTTTTTTACTGTAGATATCTGTTTTAAAATCTTAATTCTAGAAAGAAAAAATACTAAATTTATTTACATACAATCACAACTTGTGTAATGCTATTATCTGTCAGAATTAGTATGATGTTAAAGTCTTTTTGATATTGTAATAATAATTACAATATGTTTATTCTGACAGATAATTAGATTGCACAAATTGTGATTTTCATATTTATAATAAGGTCAAGTTTGTAAATTTCTATTTTTAAAAATAAAAAATAAATGAAGATATTGAAAATGTATGTATGTGTGTTTTGTTTAAAATATAGTCAACCAATTAGTGTGTAAAAATAATCAAAAATATTTTATACATAAGCATAATGTCATATGTATTTATACAAAAATTTTTGCATGCTAACTAGACCAAATTGAAGTAAATGTTCAGAAAGTGTTTTCTTTTGTATTAACCAGTCACAAACTGTCTATAACATATTGACCTCTTTAATTTTTTTAAGTGAATGTCAATAAGAGCAGCATGGGAAATTTCATCTAAAATAATGAATGTCAATATCATTTATGATAACGTTAGTATATGTTTCAAAATTGCACAAAACATGTTTTTAATAAATAAAGAACCTTTTATAATGATAGGGAAAGTACAAAATTTAAATATATTTTCATCACTTTATCTATATCAAAGCTGAAGTTATATTTAAAATTATAATAATTACTTTTGACAAAATTTTTCAGCACTAAAAATGCACTAAAGATATGTTTAATGTTTTCAGTATTTTTTCTATATGAAGGATATTAGTATTAACTTTAATTTAGTACATTTTTATGATGGATTTGTCATAACTTTTGCAGATTATTATGGCTATTATTGAAAATTATTTAAGAATATTGATGACAAACTCAAAAATTGGCATAAATCAAATTATATACAAGTACTGGCAAACTATCTGAGACAGTAATCAAATGCTATGAGCTTACTCAAAAAAACATTTAGCCTAATGGCTTAAATTATAACTATTTTGCTATTTTATATTTTTGACATTAAATTTCCAAATTTTTAGTTTAACAAATATTTCCAAAATTTTCAAATTATCTTTTTAGAAATAAAAGTTTTCAAGTAGAAATCTGTTTCAATGTAATATTTAAACTTTACAAATATAGAAAAAAAGTAATAAATTAAAATATATAATAAGAAAAAATAACTTTTTTTTCTATTCCATAGTTGCCATTATTTATGATACAATATTTCATAAATAAAAAAAATATATTTATTTTAACTCCATCTCTAATATTTGAATGAAATATTGTAAATTTTAGAGCTATAAAATGTTTATTTTTCAGTCAAACAAAACAACTTATTCACTTTACATCACAACTTATCTTCATTTAACTTTTTCTGAAAAAGTGCTGTGGATTGACATTCATGGCTTCAAGTTGCTTGAAAATGGTCAGTTTTTGAGCTATGGTAGTGTTTTTATGCTTATTTTAAAGCTTAAAATGTGTCATAAAATGTTGTCCTCTCTAGAATTATTTTATAAATAAAAAATCAATAATATTGACATAAGAGCTACAACAAAGGGAGAAGGCAGCCCTTTCTAGATAGTGATTGGTTGGTTTGCATTTTGGACAATAGAAGAGCATCTGTCAATAATTTTCACTGCTCCAACTTCTGTTTTGACTTTGAAAATTAAAATTAATGTCTTAGAATGTTTTTTTTTATTATTTTTTTGTACATATTATAAATTATACTCATAAAATATGCTGAAAATATAATTTTTATAGAAAAATAGTAAGATTTTAGTAAAAAATTATATACTTTTACATGAACATAAATTGAAAAAAAAAACCAGTGCTAACAACAATTTTGACACCTGTTAACAATTTTCATTGCCCCAAGCTCTTAATTTCATTTTCAAACAAAAATAAATAATTGTGAGTATTTTTTTGGCATTTATTTCCATATTATAATATATTTTGGTAAAATATGCTGAAAATATAATTATTTTAGAAAAATAGTAAGTCTTTAAAAATTTTTTTTACTTTTACACTGATGTAAATTGAGAAATAAATCAATATATCCACAGCACTTTCTAATTTGTTACAAACTTTCTTTTTATGTCTTCCACTATCATATATTTTTATAATTATAAATAAAAAAATATTTTTGAAAAAACTCATTCACTTTCATAATCTGAAAAATTGTTAATATACTTTTTACAAACAAAACTAAAATGAATATAATGTTAAAAGATGAATATATTTTCATGGCTGAGTTTGTTAATTGACCAATCAAAAGTTGTAAAACTTTAATTCACTTGACCAATAAAAATTAATTTTTTTTTTTCAAGGAAAAGATTAAAAATAAATATTGTCAAATAAAATCTGAGTTTAATCATAAATAATCTAATAAAAAATAAATATTTTACAAGTATTTTGCAAAACTAATGAAAAATGTATAAACAAATTACAAAAATATATATTTCATTTTTGAAGTGTAGACATAAGTATGAAATCTTTCAAAAGTTCTTGCAATCTCTCTTGAGGCTGGGAACAAAGAAACAATGAACCAGAAGCATTAATAGCTTCTTTGAACTAAGTTTTTCTGTACAATAGTGATGTCTTAAGTTTTTTTTTTAAAAAATAATATATCAATATTATTTTAGTTTCAAATTTTGCCATCAAATGAATGCAGAACAGAAAATAAATGCTCAAGAAAACAACAAAATAGTACAGTAAAGTTGAAGCAACTAAAGCAACATCAGTTGAACCATAATCTTATATTTAAAACTCAGAAATAGTTAATATGTTTATGTCCTAAAATCCACATTTTTAAATTGTATATTCTTTTGCTAAAACTATAATTTTAATTATTATTATTTTTAATTCATTATAATTCCCTTTTCTTTACTATTACGTCTATTTGATTTTAATTTTAATCTTTTTTTATACAACTGGCAGTAATTATGGGTTTATCAAGTTTATTATTTTATGTCAATGCTTTAATTTCAATTTTGAGCTGTTGTCTAGGAGAGAGTAAATTTAAAAAAAAATATTTACATACAATAAATTATAATTATTATCTCATCATCACATAGAAAAATTATAAATAGAGTAAGCAACATTACAAAAATATCTTGTGATCATAAAATCAAATATATTATCATTACATAAAAAAAAAAAACAATAAGCCATAGTTAAATAATAAAACAAAATACAAAGTGCATTTATATTTATTACTGACCCTGAAAGTAATTTCAGGAAGACAATTTAATAGAAAAAAAAGATGGAATAATTATCATCTAAGCATGCAATAAATAACACATCTACCTTCAGTTGCTTGGATGGTCATGTATTATTCATTATTTGGAATATTAAGCACAAAAATTTCATTGTACAGGTCAATCAGAATTCATATTTCTTTTACTTAGCCAAAAATCAATAACTTTAGCCTTTGAGTTATCATACTTAATCAAACCACACTTGAGAAACAATAAAAAATATCTCCTATGAAGTTCCTAACTGTAAAATATTTAGGTGTAAAACAAAACTCAGTTTAGCTAGGAGTGTAGGTTTAAAATTTGATATTTAAAAATCTAAAAGTTTAAGTACGAATCCTATGGTAGCATCGTTACTGGTCGTGCGAGCAACATATGAGAGAAAAGCTGAGAATAATACTACTACTTTGTGCTTAAATAGGTAATTAATTTAGACATGAAAAAAGAAAAGAAATGATATGGAATTGAAATCTGAATGAAGCTTAATAAATGAATTTCTAGTAGCTAAAAATATTTTTTTTTAATTTGTGACTTTTTTACTAAGCACTAGATAGACAGCTAATGATATGGCATTACTAATTATTTTTAATTAGAGGTTTAAACAAAGAAAGAAAACAAAATATCATCATGAAAATGCAAATTCGCTTCCCTAGTTGATAGTGTGTTGTCTTTTTTCTTCATTTGTTAAACACTGAAGACACATTGTGAAAAATATTTTTGTTGTTTCTGTTTCATTTGCTAATTAATAACGGATTATTGATTTGTTTTTATAATTTTGCTTTTTATTGTTATTCAAATTTAATATTTATTTAATATTGTTCTCCTTGAAAGTTTTATAATAAAAATCTTTGATTTAAAACAAAATATTGATTGTGAATTGTAGTTAAAATTAAAAACTGATGGAAAATTACATCAGATTGCTTCCAAAATGGAAATCATGTAAATATAATCGCTTAAAACTCTGTGTTAAATATAACTTTAAAAATGCTTTTCTCATAATGTTTAATATATAGAGCTGCAGATATATAAGAACTGTGTGTTTTTGCGTACTTTCATCTTTTTTTTTTAAATTTATTAATGTAGCTGTATATTAATTATCTCACAATTCCTCACAATCTCATATTTTTTCGCATATATTTTAGATTTTAAATAAGTAGTATATGACGTGTTCTGCACTTAATGGAGAGCCACGTGCTTTGAAAACTTCCTAATCGATTCATTTCCCTAATGAGTTTATTCATTAGAAAAGTATGATCCTGTGAAATCTAGATATACAATCCCATTCATTAGCTAATTGATTGTCCGTATTGTATTACTTAAATATTTTTTTAATTAACTTAACTTAATAAAGGTACTGAAACACTATTATGCTATAACACATTTTTTGTGCCATTTTAATTTAATTAGCTAAAGGAATAATACATTTACACTATAAACAAGTACACACATACACACTTCATTGTGCGTAATATATTTTAAACTCTAATCAACACCTATGTATATTCTTTAAATTAATAGTATCTCGCATTTCATTTTTTTTTTTTTTTTTTGGAAATGTTAGTTTATCTCGAGTTATCGTACTTTCTAAGAGGAACGCCTATTTTAGATCCCCCCACCCCACCCAATATATAGCTATTATGCATATCATTTGGTCTTATTTTTTACTTCTAATGGAGTTCATTAAAATTTATAAATATCTCCATTTTTTTTATAAATCTTTATTTTTTCCTAATTCCCAGGTATAAACAAAAAAATTTTTATTAAGTTTCAGTCATTTTTATACGGTCATTGCTAAGCAAAATTAGGTACAACAATGTAAACAAAATACAATTAATGTAAAGGTACTTAAAATTAAATCAAAATTAAAACAAAAATGTACTTTATAAATTTATGTACAAGGTAAATGTTTCAATTATTTTCTTTTTTCAGTTTGATATGTTGCAAATTATCTCGACAAAGAACGTATGAAAGTCGAAAAATTAGGAAAATAATAGAATACAAAACAAGATTTATAAAGAAAATTATGGATTAAAAATTATATGGACTATTTATAAAAATTGGATTATGCATGAAACAAAAATTGAATTTTGTATTATGCCGTTTTAAATTTAAGTTTATAATTATAATTTTAACATTTGCAATGTATTTTCAAAGTTGAGATGAACGATTAAATCTTAAGATTGATAAGAAGTGGCAAACCAAATGCTGTCACTTGATCATAGTACTTTGACCGTCAATTATGGAGAAAACTTAAGTAATTTGCGCATACACATAAAATATATGCATATGATTGTTTATTTTTATAATAGTTTTTGTTATCTTTTATGACACATTAATTCAAAAGTAACACGTTTCTATATATATTTCTAGAAAATTAAATAGGAAAGACTTTTATACAAAGCATTAAACTGCAAACCAACTGACAAAAATAAAAATAATGACTGAGAAAATGCTAGGAAATTAGTATAATGAGGTCATAAGAAATAATAACATAATATTAAGGATGGTGATATGAATGAAAACAGAGTAATGACTAAATAAAGGAATGTTTCAAAGAAAAAAAAAATACTTCAAAAAGAAATGGCTGCATCTGTTAGCTTTTTTTAAATTTTATTTTAATTATAAAAAATATTTTAGTTTCAATAATTATTTTGTGGAAAATCCTGAGAAAATTCTTTTCAAATATATTATCATTTTTGCTGTTAAATAGCTGTTTCGTTTTTAATAATATTTTCTAGGACTAAGCAAAAAATGTAGTTTTGATCCAGTTAAACATTTGATTTCAAGTCATCTCATTACGTTTAATTTGTCATTCTGCGTTTTAGCACGAGTTTATGGTATTAATATTTTTTCCCCCATTATATACTATATTTACCCCTATTTTAATATAAGTTTGATATTGAACTTGAATAAAATAACAAAATAGCTTTTGTGGGCTGTCTCTGTATATATATAGATTTATATATTTGGGTTTGCTTACTAATTTTTCAGCATCTCCACAATATCGATTTAAATGTATAATCCAGGTGGTACCATGTGTGATCTTAGTAATAATAACAACAAGCAATCAAAAATATATCTAAAACCATTTTATTTTATAGGAGGCCTGCCCTCCCCCCCCCCCCAAAAAAAAAATACTTTTCAAAAACAGATAGATAATTGTTAGTTTTTTTTTTTAAAAAAAATACAAATTATTACAATTTTTAAATGTCTGATACTGACTATAAGTTTAATATAATCCAAATTTATTTATAATACTATTTATATGATTATATATAAATTTCATTTATTAACAACACTTTACATCTTTCTACTTGTATGCAATAGTTTTATTTATAAATAATACATTATTTCCGATGTCTCCAGTAACATGAGTGAAATGTAACGTTCATCTTACTTATATAACGTATTAGAAATCAGACAACAATTAGACAATCCCAAATAGATAACAATCAGCAATCTCAAGCTGTTGTCAAGGCAACCTCCTTTTAGCAATAAAGATGGAGTCACTATATATATCAATATTTAAATTTTTTAACACCGATGAACCAGCAAAATATGTCTTTATATATATAAAAGGTTGCCTTGACTACAATTTGAAATTGTTGATTGTTATTGATATTGGGATTGTCTAAGTGTTGACTGTTATTTTAATTATATATATATTGGATCATTAACTATCTTAATGCTAGTTACATTAATTCATTACCCTCTATTGTCTGGTTTAACTTTTGCAAAATAAAAGAAATTCACTTTTATTTACACTTCTTAGCTGTTATGAGAATTATTGAATTCATAAATAATCTTAATATGAGAACTTGTAAAGGTTAATGGATATTAACAAAACTACAATTTAAATCCAGTGAAGCTTTGTCATCATCTAGACACATTTGGGCATGTGTCTTTATGAAGATCATTTTTACTGATCTATAACCTTACATGAATTGGAAATATAAATGCATTCACTTTGTAGTTGCAAAAGCTAAATTTGATCATATACAATAATGTATTGATATAACTAGAACATGGATAGTACATCAGCCTAGAAATCACATATTCTTAGTATTTTATTAATTAAGTTGATCAAACTAAGACCTTTTTTACCATAAATAAAATGGATAATTGAATCTAGCAATAAAATTTTATTTCTCATTATATCTGTAACAGCAGATATCAGCATGACCATTCAAGTAATGTCCCCCTTGTAGACAATGTATTACATTTACTTATAAAAACTGTGATTTGTTGTAGCAACTTTATTTCAGCAAACTATTTATTGCCAATCACAGAGCTGAATATAAAGAAATACTGTCTTTTGTTTTAAATGAAACCTCTAATCAATTTTACAGCTACCAATAATAATCTCTAACTGTGATTACAGAATAATTCTCACATTGTAGACTCTTAGTTAAACACAAACAACAAACTTTGAATTATCATTATTAATTTTCTAATAACTGTCATCATAGATCATTGCTAATTTACCCTACATGGTTATGCACAGTTAGTAGGGCATCTGATTTGAGAACAGAATGTTCCAGGATCGATGCTGGCACTAGCAGTTCTGGTGTTCAAACGTCTTATGAACTCATGAGCAATAGAGCCAAATGTCTTGTTGCCTTGTGCAGTTTACATCAGTTGGTAGATATCTGACATGAGATTAGAAAGTCCCTGGATTGATTCTGATCATCACAGGTCTTGCATCCAAGCTTCTTATAAACTCCAGAGCAATAAAACCATATCGCTTAATTTTATTATTGATTTGATAATCCGTGCTATCATTATTAATATGGACACTGCCATATCAATGATATCATGATAATAAAAAAATGTTGCAACTAATAGGTAAAATATATGATAAACATGGGATAGAATTTGTCAATCATAACAAAAATGTTTCTGCAAATTAGTAGAAAATAATTCAGTTTAATTTGATTACATTCTGTAATTGTTAAAATCAAAAATTGAATTATATTTACATACCTAAGTGACTATATTTTTGTTTCCTATTAAATATCCGACTCATATATAAACTTGTGCATTTGTATAGGTATGTAATATTTTTGATATTTATGGTTAATAAAGATTTTTAATTATATTGTCTCTGTCTTAATTTTAACACAATCTTTAATATTTTAAAAATTATTAAAAAAAATAAAAGCAAATTTCTAATTATGGAAAACTTTTGTATATATTAAGACAAAAGTGCCAACAGCTAACTGATTATTAGATAAGTAATTTGCATTATCACTAACATTAAATAAGCAAATAAAATAGCATCTATCTGTTGGCAAGGCAACATAACATTTGCACAGTGAATTGCAATATTGCTTTGACTACAATTTATTGATATTTTCTGAATTGCTAACACATAAAGATTGTGATGATACATTTTAAATATGCAGTATTATTGTAGAGATATATATTTTTAATCATTTTCCTCTAGTTCCTTTGAAATGCTTTCAATCAAATTTATTTTCGCATATCTTCAAATATTGATCTTTATCTTATTTGCTGTAATGTAATGACTTATTTATTTCATACACCACAAACTAATTTCATGTATAGCTTAAAGATAGTTGTAGAGTTTGAAAAGACACTGTATATACTACTTAAAATTATTTTATAAACTGATAAGTGTTATCCCTAAAACAATTTAATTAATGTCTCTTACTTTATAATCTAGTGTGCATGCAATTTAACATACGATCCGAATAAAGTTGGCATATACTTTAATGATAAAGCATTTATTTATACTATGCATTTATAAATGTTTGGTAAATATACATATCAAGAGTTACATCTTTTTATGCAGTTCAAACAAAAATTTAAATATTCAATATTGTTTCCATAGGTTAGTAATCTAATTGCCTAAGTGACTTAACATAGAATGGTAGGCTGGGAAATAAAGATTTCTATTCGCGTGTAAAATAATATATCTAATACGTCTGTTATTATAAATATAAATCACTCTAAAATAATCCAACTATTGTATAAAACAAAGTTAATCAGTTTTCTGATTAGTTGTTCCTGACAGATATAATGAAATACTCGAGTTTATCTCTTAGTAGAGAATAACGATTTTAATACAGCCTTGATTAGAGTTCAAACGAGTTGAAAGCCTTGGAAATAGTGTTTTATATTATTTTAATGTCTCTCTGTTTTATACAATAGTCTTATTGTTATATGTGATTTATATTCTCATGCAAGTAATAGTAATTAAAATTTTCAGTTTGATTATTTAAAAGAAAAACATTATTCAATAGTTTATTGCTCTGCAAATTATGTAGATTACCCTTGCCAAGCGTTGGTGGCTTAGCGGTTAGCATAGCTGCCTTCCAAGCAGCTGGCCCGGGTTCGCTTCCCGGTCAACGCTTTGACATATAAAAAAAAAGTAATTAATGTATTGAACTTTAGTTAAAAACTTTCAGTTCTGAATATTTCATTCTATCACTACTGCTAAGCAGAGAAGAAAGTTTTAAAAAAATTGACATAATGGACTTGCTTTTTTTTTGAAAGTTTAGAATTATATCACCTTTAGCAATCTAAATCCTATGATAAAATGCACCTGAAGTTATTAGCGTTATTTTTTTTATTGAAACCAATTTTCAAAAAAAAAAAATGTATTTATTTTTTAATGAAGATATCAGGCAAAGACATTTCAACTTGCCCTCATAAAGCAATACTAAAAAATAAGGTATAACCAGATTTGGCTAGTCATTGGGTGATGAGAATTTGCTTTGTTTTCTATTTTTGTTCTAACTTCCTCTTAAAAACTGCACTGATTATTTCCATTTTTATCTTTTATTAATTCTTTAAACATTGCTTTGAGGTCATGAAAGAATATTGGGATGTATAATCAATCATTTGAAGAGTTCTTAAAAAAATGGTTTGATAAATAATAATAATAATAATAATAATAATAATAATTATTATTATTATTATTATTATTATTATTATGTCTTCACACTTCTAGAATTCGAATCAGTTATGCAGGCAATGCTATAGAATTTGTCTATTTATACCGGTTAAAGGCAACTTCTGAAAATAAATTACCAAGTTTGAAACAAAAAAAAATTAACAGCTTAAATCAAAATCCTATCTAGGTCATAGGCATCACTATTAGAAAGACGTTTAGTCGCTAAAAAATTGCTTCAGTAGATTTTATATTGTAATTATTAATACTTATACAGAGAAACCGACACTTATAACATGGTAGATCTACAAACTGGAATTCACACTCAAACACTCCAAAGACTATGGAGTTGCTTTTTAATCTTAATTTTTTTTCTTCGTGGAAATAAATACTTTTGTTTGAAATAAGTACTTTTGTTTTCTTGTTGAACCGAAAAACATTTTTTTTTTATTAATAAAGAAATGTATATAATTTCTTCTCTATTGAATTTTAGATTAGAATAAAAATAATTTATAGGATTTGCTCCATAACAGACTAAACCCATTTTTCTCTCTACTCAATGATAGAAAGCCATTTTTGGTATCATCCTTCCTCAAGAAAACTCTTACAATTGATATTTGTTTTGTGTTATTGTTCTGAATGATTGGTTTTGTTTTGTGTATTTCCAAAAAAAGGATAGGTTTGGTAAAATTTTGATTCCATTTCTTTTTTCTGCCATAATGTATAAAAGCGATCACAAAAGTTTTCTACTTTATATTTTTTTATTGCTCTGAATTATTTGATTTTGTGTATTTTTAAAAAGGGTAGGTTTAGTAAAATTTTGATTTCATTTTTTCCCCACCTACATGTGTAAATCCTGTAATAAAAGTTTTCTAATTTATATTTTTTTTTATTGTTCTGAATTATTTGTTGTTGTTTTTTTTCCTTTTTTTGTGTGTGCTGTAACTTGAAATTAAAGATGAGAAATTAACCGAATATTCACACTAAAAAAACACAATTAAGTAACAACAACAACAACTAATTTCAAGTTTCAACAAACAACTTTTTAAATGCAGAATTAAGTAAAACAACTAATTTCAAATTTTAACAACAAACTTTTTAATGAGTCAAAAGAAAAAAAAAACATTTTTATACACACAGGATTTACAATTCATTAAGAAAGATATCAAGCAAAATCTCCAAAAAAGGCAGCGATAGAATAGCTTTTGTTTGGGACATGTTGCAAAACACATTTTTGTGCAAGTTTAAAAACATGTTTTTCGATAAAAAATAACACTCAAATCGCAATATTTATTTGATGTTCACTTTATTGAGTATGTGAAAAGGCTTTCTTCATTGCAGATATAGTACACAAGTACCTTCGGTTTATATTAAAATAGCAATTCCTCAAACATTAATGGAAGTCTTCAATAATTTCACCCTTCTAACTATGTACATACAAAATATGTTTTTGAACAAAGAAAAAAAAAAGGTTTTTATTAAGTTTTTTTTTCTTGTATCTTATTAAGTTATTTTGTATCTTCTTTTAAGTATTTTAACAATAAATTTATTTGTACAATGTATACGTTAAAATATATACATTATTTTTCAATAAAACCTTATAAATGTAAAATATCGAATATTATTTATGTATTATTGAAATTCAAATTATTATATATTAAAATCATTTTTATTTCTGGTTAGCTTCATTACGTCTTTTATTTATGAGTCAGCATGTGCTTATTCTATATAAGAAGGTAATACATACTCTTGATTACTGCCGTTATTCTTTGAAATATTTCAGAAATTCTATACACCGCTATTCATAACTATGTTTGATTTATTCTGAATACATTTTTTTAAAAATAAATATTTTGAAATGTTTTTCGTTTTCAAATATGATACTTAATAGTATTCTGTATTTTTTTACCATTAATAAAATTTTCTTTGAATGCATTTAAAATCAAACATGAAACTTAATATTTAGTAAATTTATTTTTGACTAATATTATTAAATAGAGTGTGTGTGTGTGTGTGTGCGTGTGTGTGTGTGATGTAATAAAATATATTTCTCTTTCTTTTTCTATTTCTATATTTATTTTTTGATAGTTTATAGGTAAATAAAAGACAAAACTTCAAACAATTTTCAAATAGAACATTCCAGGAAAGAGCATTCCTTACAACTTCTCATTGAGAAATGACAAATGAAAGGCTTTTTGTACTAATTTTATCAATTTCCAAATTGAGAAACTTTGAGAAGTGTTTTTTTTTAATCTTTGATTAGCTCTAATTACACATAGCTAGGTACTCATTATTAACAAATATTGAATGGTTGCATGAAATACAACCATGACAAAACTAAAAAATAAATTACTCAAAATTCTCAGAATTTTTTTATCCATGTGAACATTTAATAAAGCAAGTCATTATAAAATATGCATTATGGCTTGATGTAAGTAGATTGATCTTCCC
Organism: Epiperipatus broadwayi; assembly: GCA_028023455.1. Classification (NCBI taxonomy): domain Eukaryota; kingdom Metazoa; phylum Onychophora; class Udeonychophora; order Euonychophora; family Peripatidae; genus Epiperipatus; species Epiperipatus broadwayi. The sequence goes on from JAQFVV010000031.1 coordinate 6,479,185, forward strand.
ATTACAATATAAAAGCTATATTTGCATAATTAAAATTAATTAGTAAAACTACTAAACATTTTTGTAATAGAACACTATCTTGCATAATAATTCCTAACTATATACACCTTTACCCCACTTAGCGATTGACTATTTAGCGATATTTCACAATAGTGATCATCATCAATTTGTACCCACTACTTTGATTTACAATTGATTTTTCACTTAAATGATCGGGAAAAAATAAAAAATAAAATTTGGGGGGCAGCCATTTTGAATTTTACGTCACTGATGACGTCAGAGATAGCTATATTAAATTCATTTTACCCAAAAGCAAAAGTATATTATTGTAATATGTATACAGATAATGACTTTGCTGTAATTGTATACACATACAATATTTTATTCATAAAACACTTAAAATATCTATAATTACTGAATCTATAATACTGTATACATTATATATATAATAACACAGCAAATGTTCATCCGCTTTTTTTTTAAATACATATATATGTTCTACAATAATATCAACAAATTAAAAATCCTTCTTTTTCTTTCCAAAAACTTTATTTTCTTATCTCAGTATTGAACATATACCGTATATATATATTTATATAATACAAAACTCCAATGTTTCAACATTGATTTGTAATTAAATAATGTAAAAGAAAGAGTAATAAAATATAGCAGTGGGAGAGAGATATCCTTGAAAATGACTGTATGAAGATAAACAGTTGAAACGGAGTTTTGTATTATATAAATACTGTATATACAGTATATATATATATATGTTCAGTATTGAGATAAGAAAATAAAGTTTTTGAAAAGAAAAAGGAGAAGGATTTTTAATTTGTTGATAATACTGTATACATATAAGTGTTGAATATCTTTAGAAAAATTAAACTTTATTTAAATTATTTAAATAAAGTTTAATTTTTCTAAAGACATTCAACACTTATACATGATGAAATACTCCAATATATAAATACAGTACAGGACAAGTAAAATACCATTATCACAAACTTTCAGTAAAACACTAAATATGAATATTAAACTGTGTGTGTGTGTTTCTTAAGTACGATATATTATTTTTAGAACACCTGGATATGTAAAAATAGTTATTGATTTTGTAACTTTGTTAATAAACATGTTGTTTACACTCAAGATGTTTCAAATCAAAAGAAAAACAACATTTTAAAAGGCAAATGTCGAATTAGAAAAGTTTAAAAAGAAAAACAGATTGTATTCAATTAATAATCTTTCTACTTGAATGGGTGGGGGGTATTACATTACTAAAACTATACAGTAAGAAAAATAAATCTAACAGTATGTTTTAGAAAATTAGAAGTTAGATTTTTTACTTTTAAAATAAGGGTAATACAGCATATATTGAGCACACCATTCGATGGCACTGTTTCTATGCTAAAGCACATAAATATGCTGTTTACAAGGCTGCTCATAGATCTTATGACCTGTATACTGTTCAAACACTAAGATGTTGAAGTGCACCCTTACCCAACATCTCTAGCATGTTGAACATTATTAGCAACAAGTATATGACACTCTCTCTAGACATTACTCTTGACTATTGTACAGCATATGATGGTTTCTGTACTTGTAATGATGAAAAGTCTATTGAATGGATTTTCTTTTTGCTTCAATGTATTATAATTGATGTGAATTGGTAAAAATTGTAACAAATTGTCAAATGCCCCTCCTTTTGCTGTCAGGGGTCATAATTCATGAAATGAGGAGTGTATCTCACAATTCAGCAAAGTTCACGATCAAGTCATGCACTTTCCGAGACTTTTTCAAGATTAAAACATTTCAATGGCAGAGGACCATTTGGCATTGTAGTTTTGAAATTTACCTGCTACAGAAGCATATGCACTGGCCTTCCTTCAACCCCAAAAATGAAAATATTTGACACAGCCAGAAAAAAACTGTCTTTTGTGGTGGTTTAATGAAATTAAGGCATTGTCCAACATCTGGAATGTACATCACATCAGTGGTGACAAAGGGGTTCCATTCACTCATGGGACAGGTTTTGAGAGCTGCCAGGGAATCACTTTTTCCCCAAGCAGTATGGCTAATTGATTCTTGAAGATGGGATCAGCTTACAGTGAAGTGTATTACAGCTGACTTGGAAGGTGTCAAAATGCTGTAAGGAATATGATCACAGGTCTTAGAGAGGTCTGTCGAGAAAGTCTTGTTTTTCAATAAACAAAACAAACAAAAAAAAGTTTCTTCAAAAACAATCAAAAAAGACTTGGTTATATATATAAAAAAAGTTGTTTCTTTAAAAAAAAAAAAAAGAGAGAGAGAGAGACCGCCAAAAAAAAATAATGTTTTGCTTTTTTTTTTAAAAAAAAAAAAAGACGGAATATTTTTAAAAGCCCCCCCCCCAAAAAAAAAAAAAAAAAAAAACATTTTTTGATTTTTAAGAAATATACATCAAACCAATTACAGAAAAAAAAAAACAATAACAAACAACAACAACAAAAAAGTAAAATAAAAATCAAACAAATCCAAAAATTAAAAACATAAATCAACAAAATTTGAAAAACAGCCCGGTAATGTTATATCTATTCATTTTTCACTAGCTACAGTGCCATTGGATGGTGAGGCTCAATAAATGCTGTATTACCAAAATAAGTTGATTTTTTTTCTAAAGTTGACTGCTTTATGATAAGCATTAAGTATTTTGTTACTGTGGAGTACAGTAATAAGTTTTTATGTTCAATTAAATAATTAATAATTAAACATTGTTTTTTTAATTTGAATAATTTCACATAAATAATAAACATAAATGTATAGTAGTAATATATACTGTAATACAAATAAAAAAAAAAGCACTTCAGTATGGAATTTTTTATTTTCATTACGATGAAAAACTTCTGCGGAAGAATATAAAAACTTTTAAATTCAAATTTAGTTTCACTTTCTATTTCTTTTTGCTGTTCTGTACTTTTTAAAGTGAAAATAAGCATTTTTTTTCCTAGTGATATAAAACTTTTCTTTTTAGATACCATATTTAGTCATCATTGTCATGAAAAAATCAAGAAAATCTTTGAGCTTGGAAACCAATGTGGATATTTTACATCGACTAGAACCAACCAATTTTTTCCCCATAGACCCCCATTATAATTACATATTTTGTATACAATATTCTTGTTTAACGATGAGTTTTGGAGGACCAATTGCCATCGCTAAGCGGGATAAAGGTATATCTATATATATAAATTATATTTTGAGTTAAACCATGTATTATTTTATATTATATTATGATATTTTGATGAACTATCATCCACCATTGTCAAGAGTTTACCTTGACAATGGCGGATGCTAGTTCATCGAAATATCGATATATAATAGGAAATAATACACGGTTTTACTCAAAAAATAACTTATTTACATGATACAACCATGAAAACATTAAATATGTATATATGTTCTGTATTGACAGTATTGTATTAAATATAAATATATGTGAATAATTCATACCATGATGGGGTAATAAAACAATCATTTATCACCAATAAAAACAAGAATCATTCACAACCAATAAAAAAAAAAAGGGTAAATATTTACTAAGAATCAAATGTATTGCAGAGAAGTAGAATAAATATCTACCAGTTTTAGCTTTATTACTGTTTTAATTTAATGTAACATTTTTTATTCATGTTTTATATAGTAAAAAAAAAAAAAAAGTTCAAAATATTTCAGCTTTGCAATCACAAATGATATCGAAAGTACTATAAAAGTATTTTTTTCCTCATAACTAACTTATTGCCTATTAAAGAATAATTTGTAAAATGGACTTTTACTCACATATTTAGCTGATGTGTCCTCCACATATTACGATAACAATAGGTTTGATGTTTTATTCATAGAAGAGAAAAAATAATCAAAATAAGTATCAAATTACATGCTGTAATTAGACCGTTTTTTGAGGGTTTCTAGAGTATTATAATACTCAAAATATAAAATAAAAATGGTAACAACATCAAAATAAGAATTTTTTTCAGAACTATTTAATTTGATCATAATGTTAGATATGAAATAAACCAAAAATATTACAAGTTCCATTAAAACTGCACCTTATAAACTATAACTGATTGTCTTTCTGAAAATACTTTGTATGATTTATTTCAAAAGGTCATGTTAAGTATTCTTTTAATGATTTATAACGATATATATATATATATATATCATCATTATCATCAACCTTTATCAATCCATTGCAGGATAAAGGCCTCTCCAAGTTTAATCCATCTTCTCCAATCTTTAGCTTTTCTTCTCAACATCACCCCTGCACACTTTTTTATTTCATCCATCCATCTCACATGTGGTCACTTTCTGGGTCTTTTACAATCTCTCAGAATCCAGTTTAAGATTTCAATTGTCCATCTATTATCATTTCTTCTAGAAATATGTCCAGCCCAACTACACATCAATCTTTTAATTTTTTCAATGTGGTCAGCAATACCTGTTTGTTCTTTTACCCATATATTGCATTTTGATCTCTTCTTGTTACTGCCAACATGCATCTATCCATACTTCTTTGAGTGGTCTGAAGTCTCTGTATTGCTCTTCTATATATAAATATTTATATGTGTGTAATAGGAATAATTAACTGAAACTGTTGTGTCCAATCTGTTACTTATTTTCTCAAATGTCACACATTTTTAAGCACCTAGTCATATTTGTTATTATTCCAATATTAACTGCTTCTAGATAAAGTAGCCTTTATATTAATTATGTTGTCTAATTTATAACATGGAAGTTTCTAATGTCTTAAATTTTGAAATCAAGCCATATACTTTTCAACTATCAAGATCTTAAATGAATCTAAATTATTAGATGTTTTACCTAATGCATGTTAACTAAAAAGGCAATTTGTTTTTGTTAAAAAAAATGGAGTTATTAATCTAATTTCCAAATGATTTTTCCTTTTTTTATTCTATATCTGATATTTTTTAGATCCATCACAAATTATTAGTGTATTACATAATGCAATTCACTCTAAATTGAATTCAGATTTTTTTTTTCCCGTCAGACCAATTTCTGATCTCATTAATTTGTTTATTATGATATATATATATGTCCATTTTAGAAAGATACCAACCCCATTTCTGTTTTATCTTTTAATTTTTTACAAAATGTCTATTATTTATTTTTCTCTCAATTCTTTTAGGGAATGCAATTATTAAAACATTGTTTTCAAAATATGTACAAATATTTTATTGTAACATTATGCTACTTTTAGCAAAAGTTTCCCATCCAAGTTTATTTTTAGGATTAAGTTTATTTATTATGTTTCTATCTATATTATTCTCATCACAATTTTGAGTAATACCTATTGATTCTCACTTTAATTATCTAAAATAAAAATAAAAACCATTGTAAGTTGGATATTATTCAAACTATATATATATATATATATATTTGAATTAAATATTTCCATGGATTGTTATTATAATAAAGAAAAGGCATGATGACATAATATTCATGTTAACAGACATAATCTTTAACTTATGGTGTTATCAAAAAAATATCAATTATTATTAACTGACAATCACTGAGGCCAACCATTTGTTTTTCTTAAGCTCATAAGAGTTTTTTTTTATTTAAGTTTTTTCTTCAACAAAAAATTCAAACAAATCAGATAATATAGGTTTAAGGAAAAAACTGGTTTAGTCTCAGGAATTGTCAATTAGTAATTGTTGATAATTTCTTGGTAACATCAAAGATTAAAAGTTATTTTTACTTACATGGATATTATCTGTCATTTTATATATATATATTATAACGATCCGGATTTATAGGAGTTTAACATAATATACATTACAGGGCGTCATTAGGCATTTGAACCTAGAAAATTTATAAAGTAGGCAGATATGTAAGTAAAAAAAAATGTTTTTTATTTTTTTATTTTATCAGTTTTGATTCCGGTCGTTAGCCCATTGTCACTAGCTCAATGAAACAGCAGAGATTTATATTTCATAAATTCTTATCTAAGAATAATTTTTAAAAAAAGAATAAAATAAGCCACTGCCAGTAATTAACATACAAACATTTATATACACACATATATATAAAATTTAACATTATTATTTTATCAAGTTTACTTTAACATTTAACATTATTTTTAACTTTTATTTTAGATTTTAATTTATATTTTAATTTTTATACTACTATAAGTTTGCACAGATGGATTTATAAAAGTTTGTTTTATAAATGTTGAGTATAGATCGGTTACATAGATTACACGGTTAACAACATTTCAAAATAAACATAAACGATCAAAATATAAAATCATTGGTGGAATTGCAGAGGGAAATTTATAAGAAACCCAATGGCATTCATTGTAAGATGCCGCAGAGACACCAATAACCTAATATTCTAATCGAACATGAAAACCAACAAACATAAGTAACTGTTAATGAATCCATGTAAGCGTCTATACCCAACATAATTTTGATACATTTTTATTTAGAGTGTCGAGTATGAATAGACTACACAGATTTGCATTTGAAAAAGAAAATATTCTATCCTTGTTTAACCTTAGGCCAAAAGTTCGCAGTCAAACTAATGTCAATCCATCTGATACATTGATGTATTCAATGTAGCATGAAAATACAACAGCACAATATACTATACTGTCAGGAATGGACATCTGAACAGTATAGTTAGAGAAGACATTGACTCTTGTCCAATACAGGAATATTACATCTGTATGGCAAGCAGAACAATAAAATAAAAACTCCATAGGAAGGGACCATGGCCCTTTTTGCCGACTTATAATCCCATCCATAGGCAAAAAGGTTTTGTGCAGCGTATACAGCAATTCTTCCCATAGCAAACCTCATACTACATCTACTAATTACACCAATATATCCAATCCATTGACCTAATTCAACTATGACACAAATAACCTATGATTACCTTCCCCTAATATAACTTTACAAATCTATATAGCCATTCATGCCCAACTTAAGTTTAACATTTATATAATTTAGTCTAATGAAAAACAAAAATCATAATAAAAACTTAAAAGAACAACAAAAATAAATGGAAATGATTTTAAATAAAAAAACAATTTACATCAAATAACATTATTAATATTAATTTACATTGGTCAGATAGGATTCTATTTGTATTATTTACTAAAAGGTTTAGAATTTAGAGTTCTAATTGTTTTCAAATGAATATAAAGTTCTTACAATTTTTAAAACATCCAGCTTTATCTGTTGCATGCCATTTGAATGTAAATTCCCACGCCATCCTAAAAAGATTGGTATTCTGTTGGCCATTTCATTTATTCATCCGGAGGTTTTTTACTTTAGTTGGTCCTCAATGTAGAAAATGATGTTTCATTTTTTTCTTTAACAACTGAAGGAATTGAAAGTGCATCTTTCAATCCCTTCACCTCCAATTCCACACTAACACATATCTGTCCTCTTGTAATAACTAACTAATAATTTCCAAACTTTTCCTTTTATATTAATTTTAAGGATTCAATTGACATAATGGTCCTTTCGCTGAGGTCCGATTCCATTGTTTTTCTCTTCTATCTGACCTTTGCTTATACATTTTAAACGCCCAAGGGTAGTTTACATTTAACTAATTAAAACAATCATTTCCATTTTCTGATTAATTAATGTGTTTTCCAATCTTAAAGATATATTTTTATCTTTAAATCTTTACTGACAATTTAGTTTTAAAATACTTTTTTCTTTTTTTTAATAACGTTTCTTTTTAATAATTTTTTTTTCATCTGTGCGATTATATATATATATATATTTGAGTTTAGATGATATTTAATTTCAATTTTTAATTCTTAAACAAAAGAAGTTTTTATTTGCGAACTTTTCTTTTTTTGTGTTTAATAAAAAAAAATAATGTAACGATGTCTGTGCCCGTTACAATATATATATATTGTATGTATATGACTCATTTCAAACACACAGATATATTATTTAATTAAAAAAAAAATTTCTTTTATATATATGAGGATTTATATATGTGTATTTATTATTATAAATTTATAGATAGTTAATGAATAAACCATTATGTAGAGGGTAATAATATTTGGTAATGATTTATTATATATAGTTTTATTAAATAAGGTGTCATATTATTTAACTTTGGTTTTATTAAAATAGAGTAGATCAGAAAAGTGTAAAATAAGGCGATGGAGATTATTAGATTAGGAGATAAAAAAAATGTACACGTGTGAAAGAATGAATACATCTGTACAAACACAAAGATGCTTTTACACCTATTTCTAATGGCTATAGATTCCAGGTTTGTTGTTGTCTGTGTCTTAAGATTATTTTTACAAAAGAGGTGCTTTGATGTAGATAACGATAGCGATCAATTTTAAGTCTTTATTGATTGTGACCGATATCAAACTTGTGAAGCTTTGATTTTTTTTTTAAAATAAGGTTTCCAGGTGTTTTTTTTTCTTTGGTTGAAGTTCGCGATATAAATGATTGAAACAATTTTTTAATCAGTTAGTCATTAATTTTTTCAGAGAGATGATCACTTAGTCATTAATTTTTTTAGAGAGAGATGATCAGGCAGTATGATTTTATTTTTTGATCAGTCAGTATGATTTTATTTTTAGAGACTCAATATGAATATTTTGGAGAGACAGTCACTCAGATTATTATTATTAAAGTGAGATGTAACTCAGTGATTATTATTTTGAGACTCAACTCAGTAGGAGAAAAGTAAGCGATTTGATTTTTTTTAGTCACTCTTTGGAAAATTGAGTAAGGAAATGAAGTATAAGACTCTGATATAAAGTCAATATAGACGAAGATGCGCGTCTATATAAACAATTTCCAGCAATATTAAAGAAGAGAGGAAAACAATGGAACAAGATTGAATTTAATAGAAGTTATTAACAATTGTGTAAATATGATATTAACATATTTGGCTATGCATAATACTATGCCTTTGCATTGCTAAACCATTTTTTTTCTGCTTCCTGGTTAATACAGAATGAGTTAAAATCACTGATCTGTCTATGAAGTCATATATCAAGTAATAACCAACAAAATGATAGAGTTTGAAGCCAACCACACAAGCTATATGGAATGCTTTGTTTCTAGTTCCTGGCTTATTAAAAGCTCATTGCATTCGAATGAATGGAGAAGAGGAAATAGAAGGAAAAGAAAATTTATAAAAGCCATGTAGAACCAAGTTTGAAGCCATGAATCAAATTTTGTTAGTTTACCTCAATCATCTAAAGTGTCAACAGCAATTATTTTTTTAAAGGAGAGAGACAAGCAAATCCACCGATACCTACTTATTCAAAAGTACTTATAATAACTTTTTTTTTAAATGGTAGAAGGAAGCCAATCAACAATGAATAATAATAGAATTGAAGAAACAAGCAAGTCAATTGATTCAGCATTATCTTAAAAGTATCTGCAATAACTTTTTTTTTGTTGTTGTTGAGCAAAGAAAAGCAGTCTGAAAATTCAAACTCAGGACATTAATAAGAAGTAAAAAGTAAACGGGTAAATATGAACTTTCTTTAACCGATTTTATTCTTGCTTATTAAAAGTAAACCTCAATTTACTGGTCAAAGCAATTTTCTTTTTTGATACAGAAACATTAAAGACTTGTTTATCTATAGTTATTTGAAATATCTCACAACATAGCACAAACATAGTCTAAATCTTTAAACTTAAAATTTTCATTATTTTTTTATTTTTTTATTATATATTGTAATGTTGAAATGTTTTTTTTTAAATTGTTCTTCAGTTGTTAATGATAATGAGCAACCTATAGATATATGCATTTATAATGTTTTTTGTTTTTTTTATCTTGTTGCATATTAAAAAAAGAAAAAATTAATATCATGTATTTTATTTTCTTTCGCTATAAGGTTGCAAAAGAAAAAGATATTTTTATATATGTAATTTGTGGGTATACATTTTAAACATATATGTTAACATTACCGAATGCGTGCATGTGTAACTGCTTATCCAAACACATCAAAGAATAGATTATATATGATTAGTTTAAAATGGTAAATTGAAAAGTAGGGCATTACATTTGAATGGAAGTGAAATAACATATACAAGTTACACCTGAAATTTATTTTATGATATGATAAGTAAGAAAAGTCTTAAATAAGCATTTATAGAATATGTATTTTTTTTCTAATATTGATTTAAGTCAGCTTATTTTGAGATATCAAGAAAAATGACAAACCTATATGTTAGATTTATTTGCTTATACTTATATAAATTTTTTTATATTAATTTTTGTATTGAATTAATATGGTAATAAGCCATTTATTTAATTGTTGATTTGACTTTAAAGAAGGAAAGAAAGAGTAGTAGTGTTAATAAAATATAATTATATATCTTAATTGGTTTCCGAGTTATTATTAAAAATATTGTTGTGTTTTTCTTGTCTTAATTCTATCATTTTAATTCATCATCATTGCTCGCAGTTATTAAGTATTACCATTCATATATATTGAGCAATCACTTGCAAATATTAAGCGTCCGCAAAATAATAGGTAAACTAGAATGTTGATATTTGAGTATTTAAGGATTATGCTTGAGAATAACCAAATTTTGATAATTATAGTTCAATAGTGGAAAAGCTAAATTGGGTTGTGTCCATAAATTATGATCATCCTGATCAAAGATGGATATCATGTTATTGGTTAAAAATGTTTCAAATAATACTATATAAAAGTTATGATCGCCATCAATCATCATTAATAAATTATAATCATTAAATTTAATGTTTAGCGTAATGAATATATTTTAGTAAATAGGGGTTTATAGAAAATTGAATATTATGCAAAGAGATTCATGATGATCAATCATCACCACTAGTATTATTAAATCCCAGTATGAAATAGGATAATTTTAATAGATGCCTATAAGTTTATAAAGATGAATTTATTGTTGTGAGTTTATTAATAAGCCATGACTGGTATCATCATCACTATTATAATCATTATTATGATATCACTATTATTATCATTATTATTATGATATTATTATCATCATCATCATTATTATTACCTTTATTGTGATAAATAATCTAGTTAAATGGCCATCAATATCAATAATGGTCTTCACATGCTTGTTTGGAAGCCATTAATAGGATTATACATGTCTGTTCATCAATATACGTTAATGAGCTAGCAATGTCTATAAGAATCTTTGATCTATAGTATAAACTTTGGTAATATTGGGATCTTGTAATTTTATCAATATAGATAAAATGTAAGAATGTCATTTTTTTTTCATTAGTCATCCAAGTCATGTGTAATAAAAATGTACTGAATGAGTTTGAACTCAAGTACACTATAAATAGATACTTAACTAGATTGAAAACAATCTAGTGGCGCTCATGGGAAAACACATGTACTTAGCTAAACTGAATAAAGAGTGATATCATCCCTTTCCAACCTCATAATATTAGTTTTATAGAATATATATCTTTTTTGTAAGTTGTCATGAATAGCACCAGTGTGTGCATATGACCATGAATGGTCTTATATATTTGGAAAGAAGACTAGGAAGGATTCTTTGTTAGAAGAACCTAGTATTGGAGATAAGCATAAGGCACTCCAGGAATTTCACAGTGGGTACTTTTATTCAGTTGCTATATTTAATATTATTTTTATTAGATGACAATGGCCAGTATGTTTTATTGTTCAAATGACTGCCCCAATATATAAATAAATACCAAGAATCTTTAATGCTGATATTTTCAAGTGGCACAGTGATTCTATAACTTCTTTATCTATGCTATGATGAATTAATATATAGTTACAAATGGTACAGATTGGATAGGCATATATCTAATAATTAATAATTAACCCTATCTAAATATTTATTATGATTACAAATGTGACATATTAAAATAGTTACAAATTATAGTTACAAATGGCATGCCAAATAGGGATTGAAATATGCCACACACCTGAGAGAGGTGTATTTCTATATATAATCTAAATAATTTCAAATCTTATTTATATATATTAATTTTAAATAGTTACAATATATATATATATATATATATATATATATATATATATATTGTTCGGATAATATATCCAACTTGCAATGTTTTAGTTTTGTTTTTATTTTAGATAACTAAAGAGGAGATATTGAAACATAATAAATAAGAATAATTCTAAATTTATTAGTATGCAAGAATTCCAATCTTCTGAATTGAAAAATTGAACAAAATCTTTGAAAGCATTTTAAATGTATTATTTTATATTAATATGAAAATTTTTTAAAAAATCTCATTTGCTGACTGGTTCAGACTTTTGACAAATAATTTTGTAAAACCTAGGTATAGACCTTTTGAAAAATAATGTCAAAATAAGAATAATTTGAAATGTTCTCATTCAAAATTCTGTACAACTAATAATTAGATCCATATACTCTCACCAACTATGTTGTTTTTGAATTAGTGAAACATTTCTTTACCACCAAGTTTCTGTTATAATAATGGTAATGCCAGCCTTATAGTTTTTATGTGCAATATTAATCATCATAATAATATGTTTACTCAACAGATTGTTGATTTAATAAAAAAGTACTTCCACTTAACAGTGCATTGCCATTACTGTACGCTTTTTATAACATCAATATCATAATTTTACATCCACAAAACACTTTGAAACATAGTCATCAAGAATATATCATAAATTATGGGGCAATCTTCATATCTTCATAGTATTCATTTATATTTCCTTTCATAACCGTTAATAATAAACCAATTGTAAATTTTCTTAATATTGTTGATGTTGCTATCATTATTAACATTAGAAAAATTAGGACCAGTTGTTCACAAAGCCATGGGCTATTAAAACATTATTTTTGTTTGTTTCTCATTATTATTATTATTATTATTATTATTATTATTATTATTATTATTATTATTATTATTATTATTATTATTATTATTATTATTATTATTATTATTATTATTATTATTATTATTATTATTATTATTATTATTATTATTATTATTATTATTATTATTATTATTATTATTATTATTATTATTATTATTATTATTATTATTATTATTATTATTATTATTATTATTATTATTATTATTATTATTATTATTATTATTATTAAATGTTTTTGTGTTTCATCTCTTAATTTTCTTATAGATTTACATCACCCACCTATTGAATTTTTTGTTAAAATAAATTATTTTAAGTGGCATGTTCCTTTATATATTAAAAGATGTTATAAAAAGGGGGATTATATGGGTCTGAGTAAGACAATTTGTAATTTTGATTGGAACCCGTTATATTCCTCAACAGATGCTAATTATAATATGGACTTTTTTAATCAAGTATTTAATGATCTAATTGATTTTTATATACCAAAAAATCGTGACTCTCACAATTTTTATTTCCCTTGTTGGTTCTCAGATAAACTTAAAAAAATTATTAGAAGGAAATTGTATCATCATAAGCAGTACATTAAAACACAAAATATACTTTTTTACAATAATTTTATTAATTATAGAAGATTGGTTAAAGCTATTCAGAAAATTGATTTTCAAAACTATATTAAAAATATGGAGCTCAATTTGTCAGATAATCCTAAAGAATTTTGGTCTTTTATTAAAACTTCTGGCATTACCAAAAGAAAATCTCAAATGGATTATAATTCATCTTTATGTGCTGATGACTTTTCAGTTCACTTTTCTGAATTATTTGGAAATTTTCAACTGTCTGGGTTTAATTTGGTCAAGGGATGTTTTAATGATAGCATTTCTATCGATTGTTTCAACAATAATGATATTATATCAGCTGTCAAAGAACTCAAAACACATTCAAGTATAGGTTATGACAATATAACTTCTTTCATTTATAAAGATTGTGTAGAATATATTGCTGCTCCTTTATGTTATATTCTTAATTGTTCCATTAAAAATTGTATTTTTCCTAACTCTCTAAAACTTACCAAAGTTTTACCTATTTTTAAAAATGGTTCAAAAGATAATGTTAATAATTATAGACCAATTTCTGTGCTTCATGCAGATGCATGCATATTTGAAAGATGTGTTTATAAAAAAAATGTTAATGACATAAATAAGATTTTGGTTCCTGTGCAACATGGTTTTTTACCTGGAAGATCAACTGAAACTAATCTTTTAACAATAACTGATCACATTGCTAATGCCTTTGAGAATCAATGTCATTTAGATGTTGTTTATTTTGATTTATCCAAGGCATTTGATAAAGTGGATCATTCCAGGTTGCTTTTCAAAATGTATAAATTTGGTTTTTCCTATAATTTGTTTGCATGGTTTGAATCTTTTATTAAGAAGAGAACAGCTTATGTAAAGTTTAAGAATAATTATTCTAATCCATATTATTGTAATATAGGAATACCTCAGGGCAGTATCCTTGCACCATTATTGTTTAACATTTATATTGATGATTTGGGAGAGAGTTTAGAATTTTTGCGTATTTTATGTTATGCAGATGATTGTAAAATTTTTAGGAATATGAACTCAATTAATGATTGCATATTATTACAAAAAGATATTAATAATTTTGTGAAATGGTGTAGAGATAATAAAATGGATATTAATATGGATAAGTGTTCAACAGTTTCTTATTCCAAAAAATCTGAAATGATAATTTGTCCTTATTATATTGAAGATCATAATATAAAATTTGTTGATATTCAGAAAGACCTTGGAATTATTTTTGCAAGCAATGGATCATTTCATCATCATATTGAAAATGTAGTAAATAAGGCTTTTAAAATTATGGGTGCAATTTTAAGGCATGGTAGACAATTTAGTAGTTTTACAAAATATAAATTATTTCTCTCTTTGGTTTTGCCAATTTTAGAATATGGATCTGTTGTTTGGAATCCCAGTTCCAAATGAGATATTATTAAAATTCAATTGGTTTATGACAAATTTTCTAAGTACATTAAATTAAAAGACCATTATCTATTCCTATCCATTAGAAGAAAAATGAGAGATCTTAAAATTTTATATAACCTTGTGAATCATAAAATTATATTAACTAACAAAATTTCAAATATTGCTTTTAATAATTGTTTACATAAAACACATACATTTACTTTATTTTATATTAAGGTTTGTCGCTCTAACATATTAAAATTTTCACCTTTGTTTCGTTTGCCTAATACCTATAATCATGATTTTATTAATGGAAATATTTTTTCTTTAGAGTTTAAAAAAATTGTTACTTATCTTATAAAAAAGTATGGCATATAATTATATTATTTTCATCATTTTTACTCATTTATGTATATTATTTATGTATATTATTGTATAGTTATTATAGTGCAATTCTGTAATTGGCTTAATGCTGTAGTTTTGTACGGTAAATAAATTGAATTGAATTGAATTATTATTATTATTATTATTATTATTATTATTATTATTATTATTATTATTATTATTATTATTATTATTATTATTATTATTATTATTATTATTATTATTATTATTATTATTATTATTATTATTATTATTACGTTTCAATAAAGGCTTTATTGATCTCAATGGTTTACAAAAGTTTACATCTAGAAAATTTCAAATTTTACATACAATGAGTAATATTAGGGTAAACATATATATAAAGGAAATTTAATGGTTACACTTTGTGGTTAATGGACTATAACAATATGAAAAATAAAAAAACAAGCAAAAATACTTAGAGTTCTAAAGTTTGATGAGCTTAGTTTTGTGGGCATGTCTTTTTGACTGTTAGTTGTATGATAGTTTTTTCGCAGCATTCACAGCATTGATGGTTGCCTTAACAATGACCATGTTGCTGCATATAAATGGGAATTGGTTATTATTCTATCTCTTTCTAATGTGTAACAGTTTGTTGCTAAATGTAGCTGGGTGTCATCTGGTATTATTGCCAATTAAGAAAGTACATCTGGTGCACCAGTTCGTGTATAGTACAAACATGGCTGCCCTAATGCTGGTATTGATCTTCCTTGAAAAGCAACCATGATGTGATTAATGATTGTACATGGTTTTCTGTAGGTGTTACACATCATCTGTCATGTTTGGTTAAGTGCTATACATTGATAAATAATGTGGTCCAGTGTCTTTTCTGTTCAATGGCAGAGTCCACAGAAAGGATTAATAGATCTGTACATTCTTTTATGATAAAGAAAGTGGGTTGTTGGCAAGGCAATGAGATTCATTTTAATGATAAAATCAAAGTATTTGGGCTCTAGAGCCCATTTTTTATATTCCTTGAGTAGTCTCTTGTTGTTAATTCCTAGCATAGGTTGTATAGCATTAGTATCTGTTTCTCTGTTCATTAAACCATAAATATCCCAGTATGAATACTTATGCAAATACTGTTCTGGAATCTTGTCTGTGGTCTTGCATTAGTATATAAGGTTAGTGAAAAAAAAACAACTTTTGGAGGTGGTCTATCCGTTGGAGTAACTTCTAGCAAGTGGTTAATTTTTGGATATTTGGCAAGGATTGTACAACCTCCACTATCAAGACTTTTGTCTCTGGTAGATCAATTGCACCAGAGAATAATCATGATTAACCCATCACACTGCACCCAGCAATATATATTCGAGCTTACACATACATACAATAAAGCATGTGATGAACTCAAAAGCTATCTGAAGATAAATAAAAGCCAAGGTATGCCTAACCAGGCCACACACTTGGACAAGAGGTTATATAATATAGGCACTGGGGAACCAACCAGATGTAAAAGTGCCAATGGCACTATATACAAATAGTGGAACATATGCAGAACACAATATGATTATGCTAATTATTGAATATTTTAAGGAGAAATTACAAGAAAAGCAACTATATAAAATACCACATAATCTGTTTGGCTCACCAGAGACAAAAACCCCATTCACAAAAGATCTATTCACAACAAAACTGAATACTATTCAAAATGCTTGCCATCCAGGTAGTCATCCAGGTAGTCCTGGAGTTCCACTGTTTGTATTAAAGCATCTAAGTAAATTCACAACAGAATATTTGTGTCAGTTAGCAAACCATCTAGTGCAACAAATTAAACCCATGGAGGGTGTCTATCCAATAGCCATAGTACCCTATAATAAAAAGAAAGCAATTATCCCATCTATTACAGACCTCAGTCCAATATCTATGGGACCTTTGCTGATCAAAATTATGGAGAAAATGATTAAAGATGAAATTGAACCATATATAATGCCACTTATCTCTGAAGCACAATATGCAAAGAAAAACTCTTCAACAACAGAAGCAGCCTTATTCTTCAAAGCAATTCTAGCCACAGTAAAACAGCGAAAAAATACGGACTCATTGTCGTGCAGCTTGACATAGAAGCTGCATTTGACTCAGTCAATATATACACACTTCTGAAAATGCTAAAAGACACAGAAATTCCTAGAACACACCTATACAGAGAGATCCATATAACTTTAAATGGAAGAAACTCACCATCTTTCACACCCACCAAATCTATATCCCAAGGATCCCCTCTTAGTTCACTATTGTTTATATTTTATATCAATCCCCTTATTAAAAGCATACAAAATGCATTTATTGGGATCGAGATACCAGACTCAACACAGCACACTACATGCATTGCCTATATGGATGATGTTACCATATTCCTAACATCAAAAAAACAAATACCGCAACTCCAAAAAATATTAAAAGAATATTCACAGAAATACGAAATAAAGTTTAATCTGGCAAAAACCACAGCCTGGTCACTATACACTGGTAAACCATGTACATCAATTTACAAATCAAAACCAAACTCATTCCTCGGGTTCCCATTTCATATGGAAATTACGGGAATGAGATGCCACATCCAAAATAAACTAAAAGAAGAAGCCACAAAAATTATAAACTCCCTGTCCAAGGCATATCTTTCACTGTATTCCAAAGTACAGTTAATTAACCAGCTTATCACAACCAAAATAACATACTATGTACCTGTTATTTCATTCTCAAAGGCATTTATTTCAAAAATTAAAACCATATGTAATAAACTACTTTGGGCCAGAAAAACAGTAGCAATCTCCACAAAAAAACTTAGCCAACCCCTAATAAAGAATAGACTTGGCTTGCACAACATTAACATTTTTCATCTACAAAAGTTAAGGAACTCATTATTATTATTATTATTATTATTATTATTATTATTATTATTATTATTATTATTATTATTATTATTATTATTATTATTATTATTATTATTATTATTATTATTATTATTATTATTATTATTATTATTATTATTATTGTTGTTGTTGTTGTTGTTGTTGTTGTGCTGAGTGGACGTTCATTTTTTACTATCTCTACTATTTTAGCTAATTTTATTAATTATTATCTGATTTATTATTTTTATTGTCGCCTATTTTTTGTTTTCTAAAGTGATTTGATATATTTAACATGGATAAGTGTGGTATTTGTGATACTTCGTTGCCTAAAAATGGCAATTATATTTCGTGTCATGGTTGTAATTGCAAAATGCATTACACGTGTTCAACGTTATCGGAAAATACATACAGACATATGTCTATAGGTAAAAGACAAGCTTGGAGATGTGCTTTTTGTAGAGATTCTTTTTCTACTACTAATACAGAAATAAATCCTTCTCCGACATCGGATAGTTCAGTTTTGCAGCAGATTATGGAGAAATTGCAGTTGTTACCAGTTATTCATAATACATTATCGGAGCTGATGCAAACAAATGCAAGCTGATTTTGAATTTTTGCATTCAAGGGTTGAAAAGAATAGTCAGGATATTTCTTATCTATCTTCTATTTATGATGCACATAACAATGATTTATCTTTGTTAAAACCTAAAGTGGAGACATTGGAAAGATTTCAAATGGCTTTTGAAATTGAGCTGCAGGGCATTCCTTATCAAAGTGATGAAGATTTGTTGCAAGTTGTTTCTAAAGTAGCAAATAAACTTAATGTTGAACATTTTTCTAATAGTGATTTAGAATAGGTATTTCGTACAAAGGCTAAGATGAATAAACCGGGACTTGTTATTGCTCGTTTTAACTCCCGAAATATGGCTAGATCTTTTTTGCGTAATAGGAAATCTGTTATTTTAGTGTCAGATATTTTGCCATTGGAAAATAATAATCAACGTATTTACGTTAATGAACGGATTTCCTTGGCTACTCGGCAGCTGTTTTGGAAAGCAAAGCAAAAAATGCGTGACCAAATACAAGGTGTGGCGTTTATCCGAAATGGTTTGGTACATATCAGAAATGACAGTAATTCTCCCACTGTTGTTATAAAAAGTGAAGCAGATTTACCCTCCATCTGATTTTCATTATCTAGTATAAGATCTAATAACATTCCGGATTATAAAGACTTAAAAATTTTTCATTTGAATATTCATTTTGATGAATTCAATGTATTTTTAAATGGACTTAAAATAAATTATGATATTATTCTGTCTGAAACATAGATTTTTAATGAGGAACAATATTTACATGTTTTGGACGGTTATAAAAGTTTACTAGCGCCACGTTCGTATTCGCGATCAGGAGGTCTAATGATTTTTATAAAAAATGACTTAAATTATATTTATGAGATTCTCAGGTTTACAACCGCTGAATCAATATTGGTAACGCTTAATTTTCCAAACGGAGTTCTCTCATTAATTGCAATATATAGATCGTGTACTAGTTCTATTACAACATTTATTTATGAACTTGATAATTTGTTATCTAATTTGTGTTTGTCTTCTGTTGTAATGATTGGTGATGTAAATATTGATTTATTGAGTGGGGAACATAATTCTACCTGTGGATATTTGGATTTATTATATAGTTGTGGTTTTGATCAGTTGATTTTTTCACCTACGCGCATAACGCCAAATTGTAAATCTCTGCTTGATCATATTTTTATTAGACTTGATCAGGATTATAATTTTGAATCTGAAGTATCTGAATTAAATATTACTGATCATTTTGCAATTTTTTTAAAATTGTCTATGATTCGTAATAATTCGACTAGCTAGTTGTAGATATCTTGATAAATTATCACATATTAAATTAAATCGTTTATTATCTATTCAAAACTGGGATTGTATTTTTGATTTGGATAATGTTGATAAAGCTTTTTTAGAATTCCAAAATATTTGTTGTTCTTTGATTGATAAGGCTACTTGTCGTATTAAACTAAATAATAAAAATAGAAAACGTTCTTTGTGGATTTCAGATCAGTTGATTGAAAAAATTAATTATAGAAATAGGTTAAAACGTTCTGCCAGTTCAATTGTCTTAAAGCAGATTAATAAAGAAATTAAATGTGATATTAAAATAGCAAAATCGAATTATTATAGGGAATTTCTTTGTAATAAAAATGTTTCTTTAAAGTGGAAAGCAATAAACTCTTTGGTTAAAAAATCTTCTGATCAAATTACTTATGTTAAGAATAATGATGTCATGTTAGAGGTGCAAGGTAATGAAAAATACGTGGCTGATCTTTTTAATAATTTCTTTGTATATAAACCACACATAGAACCATCTATTAATGATATGACTTCTACACTTGTTTCTGATACTTTCTTTTGTTCAAATGTTTCTGATGTTCAGTTATCACATCTGATCCATGATTTAAAAAATGTTCGCTCTTCTGGATTAGATAAATTAACATCCCAAATTGTGAAAGATAATAAATTAGCTTTTATACCTGTATTAGTTTATTTGTTTAACCTATCTTTATCTTCTGGTGTATTTCCTGAATGTTTGAAAGTAGGGATTATTACATCCATTTTTAAAAAAGGTGATCCTTTGATTATTAACAATTATAGACCTATTTCTATATCTGTTGTTGCTAAATTATTTGAGATGGCAGTTAAGGATAAGATGATGTCATTTTTGAATGTTCATAAAGTGTTTTCTGTGTATCAGTTTGGCTTTGTTGCTGGAAAGAGTACTTTAGATGCTATTTATAACCATGTACATAATGTGACATTAAGACAGCAGCTGTTTATTTGGATTTATCCAAAGCATTCAACTCTGTTCATCAAACAGTTTTGTTTTGTGTTCATATGGTTTTAGAAGTCATTTTGCTTCTTGGTTGTTAAGTTACATGAAGGATAGGAGACAGGCTACTAAAATACATGATATTATTGGAGAATTTGTATTAGTTAATCATGGTGTTCCACAAGATTCTGTACTTGGCCCTATTCTGTTTTTACTTTATATAAATGACATTTTTAATTTATCTTTGAATTCAAAGATTTATGGGTTTGCTGATGATATTGCTTTGTCTTGTGATGCTGTTTCATATAGTAGTCTGAAGCAATTGATTAATAAAGATCTAGAATTAATAAGTAACTGGCTTATGATAAATTATTTAACAGTTAATAGTAATAAAACCAGAGGTATTCTGTTCTCTTATAAACACTGCACACATTCAATTAAGTATTAGGATTTGTGATCAGTATAATATTCATTCAGAAAGTATTTGTACAAGTTGTAACATTAGTTTTGTTAATAATTATTGCTATTTAGGCATTTATATTGATTCAAGGTTATCTTGGTCTAAGCACATTGTCTACTTATGTTCTCGATTATGTAAAATTAATTATTTATTTTATTATCTGGTTAAATTCATACCTAGATCTACTTTGATGACTATATATTTTGCTTGTTATCAGAGTATATTATCTTACAATATTTCCATTTGGGGTGGCTCTACTGGTTACTCACTATCTCAATTACATACTTTGCAAAATTATACAAGCGTATTATTTTTGGTAGACATAGATTGACCTCTGTGCGAGATATATATGTCAATTCTGGTGTGTTATCTGTTTCTAAAGTATATAAGTTTAGAATTATCATTGATATATATCATCATCATTTTTTACTGTGCCATAAAGTATCAATTATAAATACCCACTTGGCTAACAAATTTCAACTGGTGGTTCCAGATTTTTCTTTAGAAAGCAGTCGCAGGCAATTTAGTTACAATGGACTCAGGCTCTTTAATTCTTTTTATACTGACTGTTCAATTGATGTTAATAATTTATCTTTTTATATTTTTAAAAATTATTTAAAATTTTGGTTATAGTCTCATGTGTAATATATTGATTAATTAATGTGTATATATATATCCACGCTTGATAGGTGTTTTTGGTAGGACGCCATCTGTGGACATAAATACAAGCGTTAGCAAGTTTTTTAACTTGCATTTTTGTTTATCATATATATATATTGTTTAATATATATATATATTTGGTTGTATTTATTCTTATATTATTTGTTTTTGGTTTACTTGTTTTAGTATTTATAGTATAGTAATGTATTTTATTATTATTGTTGTTATTTTTGTTGGTGTTTTTGTTTTTGTTTTTGATTTGTAATTAATAATTTAAGAAAAACTCCTAGGACAAGTTTATCTTGTTTGGAGTATTTCTCCTTTTTATATATATGTGTATTGTTTGGTTAATAATAAATAAATAAATAAATTATTATTATTATTATTATTATTATTATTATTATTATTATTATTATTATTATTATTATTATTATTATTATTATTATTATTATTATTATTATTATTATTATTATTATTATTATTATTATTATTATTATTATTATTATTATTATTATTATTATTATTATTATTATTATTATTATTATTATTATTATTATTATTATTATTATTATTATTATTATTAAGTGATAAGTCATATCAACATTATTTTGGATATAAATTAGGATGGTGATAGATTATGAACTCAAGGGCTAAAGATTCTTATTTCGATTCTAAGAGAAGAATACAAACAACATAAACAACAACAAAAAACAGGAATTTATACTGGCTATTGTGTTGCTCAAATATCACATGACTTCCTGAGCAATTTTACATATAACATATTATCACTGCTTACACTTATATAGTAATAAATGATATGTTTTCACGTATGTTGACATCAATTGTCTGCCTTATATATAATTCTAATGATGCATATTGCCATACTAATATAAATATTAATAAAAAGACATTAAGAAATAAACAAATGTTTTCCTGAAAGTTATTGACAATGGTATTTTAATTATATTTATATATTGTACTATTTCCATCATCTAATATTAAGTATTGAATGTTTAAAAAGTTACATTTTTATTTAAATTTTCTAATTTTATTCAATTGTTACTACATGCACAACATTTTGATATGTATTATTCTCTTCTCTTCTTCAGGTGTTGATGGCCTGACCAGTGACAGTTCTAGCATGGGAATTGAACCTAGACCCTTAGATTTTTTAATATTGAATTTTAAGGTAATTCTCTAACCATCTAAGCCATCTTGCCAAAGAACCTAAGGATCCATGTTTGATTCCCATGTAAGTATTGTCACTAGTGAGGCCAGCCACATCTGAAGAAAAGAAGAGAATGATACCTCTTGAAATGTTATGCATATACTAACCTGTGGGCTATTACTAATAGTTCAATGTAATTGGAACATTTAAATAAAGTTTAATTTTTTTAAAGACACTCAAAACTTAATATTAGATGATGAAAATAGTTTAATATATAAATAGAAAAAAACACACAAACATCTGACTTCAGTAATATTGCAATAAAATTTAAAGGGGAAAAGTGCATACTTTTATTGCGCAGAATTGTTAGAATAGACAAAAGGGAACTCAGTATAATATAATTAAGAGAATTAAATATAAAAGTTTTCATTTAGTTATGACACTTAAAACAGTCAAAACTCACTATACATATTGCCACACACAGCAAGCTAGAGTAATCATTGGGTGCCAGAAAGCTTGTGCATAAAATTTCCATTTAGTGCCTACTCATCCAATATCCCCAGACTAGTTTTTGGCTGTGGCCTTTGTCAGTGAGGAGCCTTGGATCTGAGAGCACTGCACCTAAATCTTAGGATCTAATGCAACTCTCCAGCAACCACCTTTTATTTCCACTTAACTACAAAATTATGAGTCTTAGACTGAGAACACCTTAATCTTTTTAATGGGTCTAAACTCAGTTCAGCACCCATACATTTTGGTGTCTTTGGTTCTTTAATAACCATAGCCACCACTATCCTATTAGGCAGGATTGGTTTTAAGACAATAAACATCACATGACTGCCACTTCTTATGCTTGTGTATAATTGTTGTTAAAACAGGCAAAACTCACTAAACGTATTCCCACACACAGCGAGCTAGAGTAATCAATGGATGCCAGAAGGCTTGGGCATAAAATCCCCATCTAGTGCCTACTCATCCAATATCCCCAGACTAGTTTCTGGCTTGTGGCCTTCATCAGTGAAGAGCCTTGGATCTGAGAGCACTGCACCTAGATCTTAGGATCTAATACAACCATCCAGCCAACACCTTTTATCTCCACTTAACTACGTAATTATGAGTCTTACACTGAAAACACCTTAATGTTTTCAATCCAAGCTCATTAGCTTATATAGTCATATGAGTCTGAACTCAGTTCAGTACCCATACACCAAAGACACCAAAATGTATGGATACTGAACTGAGTTCAGACTCATTTGACTATATAAGCTAAATGGGCTTGGATTGAAAACATTAAGGGGTTTTCATTCTAAGACTCATAGTTTTGTAGTTATGTGGAGACAAAAGTTGCTGGAGGGTTGCATTAGATCCTAAGATCTAGGTGCAGTGCTCTCAGATCCAAGACTCCTCACTGACGAAGGCCACAAGCCAGAAACTGGTCTGGGGATATCGGTTGAGCAGGCACTAGATGGGGATTTTATGCACAAGTCTTCTGGCATCCATTGATTACTCTAGCTTGCTGTATGTGGCAATACATATAGTGAGTTTTGCCTGTTTTAACAACAATTATACACAAGCATAAGAAGGGGTGGTCATGTGATGTTAGTTATGACACTTTAGGTTTGCCAAACCCTTAGTCACTTATTTTATTAGATCAGTTGAAATTAAGACAAGCAAATGGTTTCACAACATCTGCCAATTGAAAATAATAAAAATAAGTAACATAGCCTGCATAACTATTGCAAAACTTTTGTGTTAGAACGTCAATTGCTTTCAAATAAGACGACAGGCCATATAAAAAAAATCAATACTAACCGAGCTATAAATTATTTTGTGTGTATACAGAAAGATAGTGGGCTCATAGAAGTAAAACAACGCGATTCAATTATAATGATAGTCCACATGGAAAATAAATAGTAATCACGCATTTTATTTGTTTTTATATATAGAGAGAGAAATTATATGCGCTAAAATAACATAGTCAGTGTAAGCAGAACTTCCTTTTTAATTATATTCCGAAACTGAATGTTTTATTTATTGCATCATTTAAAAGTTTCTGCCGTTGTTTGTTATAAAACTTTAAACATTCTAGATAAGGTAAATAATTAATGAACAGAATGATTCATAAATTTCAATAAATATCGCATTATTCACATGTAAATTTTATTGCTAGATTTCCTTGAAAACGTAATGATTAGGTACCAAAAAGATGCAATAACTCTTTATGTGGAATTGAGGCAGGGAAGAGAACAATGCTTACTGAAGAATTACGATGTCAGCTTTCATAAATCATAATAATCTTTGTCAATTTAGTTAGTCTGAAAAAAAAAAAAAGAAAGAAAGAACGAATATCTAATCACCAATAAAAATGACTGCGTTCCTAGGGAATTCAGAATAGTAATTTACTACGAATGTGAAAATGTATTGCTTTTAAAATCAGAGAAGAATGCAAAGTTCATTTCCTGGGGATAAAAAAAAGCCATCTCTTCCTAATTCCATTTACTTTGTCTTCTTTTATACTAATCAAAAATATTGTAATATATTTGTAATTAACGTCATTTAAAATTTAAAATGCAATAATTACAAAAGTATATAAAAAAGTCATCTGCGTGCTTGGAAATAAGAGTTATTCTACAGCGCTTTTCATACCTCGTAGTTATAATCGAAACCCTGATTACACTTCTAATATTTATTAAGGTTTTTTAACATTCGCTTTTTGAAAAAGATGCAGATTACCAAGAATACTGCTTTATTTAAAATTGTTGCTCCGTACAAATTAAGCATTTGTACTGGTGCATTTAATTATTATAATTTAATTTTTAGAATTTAGTTATAATTATATTACCTACAGATTTCGTACTGATTTTCGAACTATTAATAGAATAACCAAAAAGAAAAGGCTGTAGAGTTTACTTTCCAGAGAGGTAAACTCATTTGTAGCTTTATGATATCCTTCAATGCTCTCACTGTAGCCATGTATTCGATAGCCATTAATACAATGCTTATTTATTCTTGTCCACAACTATGTACATCAGTGACAAATTAAATTCAATTTACAAAAAATAATGCAAGTTGGATGGATTATCAGAAATATGTGGATGAATCTCTAATAACATTTAGTAAAATCAAATCCAGCTGTCATTTTATTTTTGTAGGATAATTCTATGGATTTGAATTTTGATTTGAGTTGAGTTTTAATTAAGAAAATTATACTTTAAGTTATTGGAAAGTCTGATGTGTAGCGTTAAGGATAATAACTGTATATATATATAATTAATAATGGTTCAAGAGTAAGATACTGAAAATTCAATTGGCCGCTTTTTTTTTTTTTAATTATTATAAAAGGCTGTTGACCCACTTTAATTCTATATTTATATTGTTTACTTGGAGTGGTTCTTTTGTATTACTCATATATATGTATATTAAATTAGAATAACGATAGAAAATAACAAAATTTACATATAGTATATTTTTAACCGGTAACTTGTTATTTTACACGTATATATATATATATATATAGAGAGAGAGACCTCTCTTTAGTTCTATATTTTAAGATGGTGTATGTCTTCATCAAATGTCAGTAAAAACTACTTCAAGAAAGACAGTTAAATGAGCATTAGCTTTTTCAAAAAACTTGGGGCTTCAATATCACTTTATTAGTGATCATATGACACTAGAATTAGAAATGAAGGCACATACCCAACTTAACTTTTTTTTTTTCTTTTAAAAATTGAACCTAGTAATTTCAGGGATAGTTTGTTGTTTCTATTCCAGATCTATGTATTATAAATCTAAATAATTTTTAACCAGTAAATGTCAGGCCAGTATTTTCATAACATTTTACATATCTTTCATAGAATCTTTCTTTCAATAATAGCAAATCATAAGACAAAAAATGGTTTGGGAAAGTGAATATAATAAAACTATCATATAGTCGCCATTGATTATTCAAGCTTATAATAAATAGATGTGGAATGAAGTGAAGAGAAATTCTCCTGAAAGCATGTGAATAGGGTAATAGTCATGTGATATTTTTGTTGATAGAAATATAGTGATTCATTCTGCAGTATCTAAGATATTAATAAGTATTTAACATCTGGTTATAAGCCTGAAAAAAACGTTTAAAATGAGTGAAAATTTATCAGTATCTCAAGGGTTTGTTTCAGTAAAAATGCAAACAATTTACAATTGATAAACGGCATAGATATAACAAAGATATATGTGAGGTTGTGACCTGGGCCAACTGATGACTGTTGGTTCAGCATAAAATGCACCTTGGAGTAATTGTTTAAAGATGCTGTTATTTATAGGTGTTAAGAATGTGTGGAAAGTGGATGATATTAAATACATTCTTAAAAAAATATCATGTCTAAAATAAAGAAAATGGTGTTGAATTACTTCAAATGTGAGTGTTAGTAATGTTTAATTAAGTTTTAAAGTTTATATCAAAGCTAGGGATAATCTCTAGCTTAGTAAAACATTAGTGATAACCATTAATAATCTTGTTTAGAATGGATCATGTCAAAGAATGGATAAGTTTGAACTTGTAAATCAAAATGTACTATTGGTAAATATTAAACACATGATAAAGATATATATGAGTGGTTGTAACAAGGGCCAGCTGATTAGTGCTCTTTTCAACATGAAATGCATCTTAGAGGTCATTTACCTTTTAAGATGTCTTTACTTAAATGCTTCAAGGATGTGCAGTAAAAGTTAAATACAACTGCATTAGAAATAGTTGTGATTTAATATCAGTGCTCTCTGACAAATGGTATATTTTATGTTGTCAAAACTATAATAAAATAAAATGTATCAAAGGGTATTATGTATCTGAACACTTCAATTTCAGTAAAAAAATCTCTGGTAAACTTTAATATCCTAACATTTAAAATTGGGTATCATTTAAAATAAATTCATATGTTAATCAATAAAAAGAGTAATGAATTGAGAATAAAAATGTGCAGTTGATGGAAGGTAAAACATGCCGATCTATTATTTATACTTTTCCTATAATTAAAAAAAAATAATTAAATGGTTTATTGCTCGAATATCATGTAAGAAGCTCCACCAGTAGAAATTGGAGTATTGGATTCATATATCTAAGAAGATTAAGCTTCAGAATATAACATTCTATCACTCTACTAGATAAATATTGGAACCAGTTTATATCTAGTGATCAGCAAAATGATCCTTCAATTAGATGACTTTCTTTTAACAGTTAATTTTGGCAATCATATCATCGCGACTCAAATTCTATTAGTTCAATTATTATTTTTCATAGAAGCATTGTAACTGCAGATATTTCAAAGAAAATAAACACCTGAATTCAAGATATAAATACATTTGTATTAATTTTAAACTGTATTTTTTTAAAAAATTCACTTGACTCAATTTTCATCATTATCATCAACCATTATCAATCCACTGCAGGATGAAGGTCTTTCCAAGTTCAATCTATCTTCTCCGATCTTTAGCTTCTCTTCTCCACATCACCCCTGCACACTTTTTTATTTCATCCATCCATATCACATGTTGTATCTTTCTGGGTCTTTTACAATCTCTTGGAATCCATGTCTTCTAGCAATATTCCCAGCCCAACTCCACTTCAGTCTTTTAATTTTTTCAATATTAGTGAAACTGAAGTAAGTGCTCAATTTATTAATTTATTGCTAAAATATCATACATATTCCCCAGAAATATACTATTTTTGTTTATTGGCATTTTTTTATTTGACAACATTTAAATTCAAGAAATCTAAACAGTCAAATATTCAGTTTAAAAAATAAAAGAATAGTGTTTGACATAGATGTTCTTCAGTTTCAAATGACATAAGAAAAAATAAAAATAAGTCAAGATCCATTGATATCTCTCAGAGAATTTGAATCTTTTAACAATAAAACAGACTTTAACAATTTTGTAATGCCTGAACTAATACCTGTTTTGGTCCTATGCAGTATTCGTAAAGGAAAAGTAGATATTCCAATTACTTTTCCCAATCTATGGTAAATTTTCAAAGGCAGGGAGAAAACAAACACAACTTATCATAATAAAAATTTATTATCCATAGTTTGATTATAATAACTTTTATCAGAAGGCTTTTAAAATCACAAAGCAAGCTGCTTTGCAGACTGCTTAAATTTTGAAAACATTTTAGGCTCTGAGAGATATATTTTGGACAGTTGGTCTGAACTAATACCTGTTATGATCCTGTGCAGTATTTGTAAAGGAAAAGTAGATATTCCAGTTACTTTTTGCAATCTATGATAAATTTTCTGGGGGCAGGGGGAATGCAAACACATCTGATCATAATAAAAATCTATTATTCATAGTTTGATTATAATAACTTTTATCAGAAAGCTCTTAAAATCACAAAGCAAGCTGCTGTGCAGATTGCTTGAATTTTGAAAACACTTTAGGCTCTGAGATATATATTTTGGACAGTTGGTGATGAGAAATTGAGTTAGAAAATAAGCATTTTGTTATTATAAGTTGTAACTTTACAAAATGCTAATGGATATTATTATATATGAACCCATAGACCATACATAACCACGGTTAACTTTTAATCAACACATGCAATCACATGTAACATGTATAAAGTTTTGGATATGGTGAATGAAAGATTTTGATTTCGGCTTAAATAAATTTATTTTTAAATGTGATAAAGAATAAACAAACTTACAGCAAAAGTCACATCAAAATATCATTTCCAGTCTTCTAAAGCAAGTGAATAAGTAAGAAGAGTCATCAAGCAATCCTTAGCAATTATCGCTTATAGTTAATAAATTCTGAATCATAGATTTTATGCTATTGTTTACCCTATATATTTAGATGATTTGACTATAATCATATTTATAGGTCACAGTAAGTTGAAAAACATTACTTCATTTGAAAATTTGATGACATTACCTTTATATATTTATCATTTATAGAATGTTTTTAAGTTTTTAATATATTCATAATATATAAAGTTGATTTATTAAATATACAAAAAATTTCAAGCAAATGTAGGATGGTTTCTGGTATCATCATTAGTCATCTCTTTAATCACCCAATTTATAGCCAAAAATATAAAAAAATAGATTAGCAAATAAGGCCATTAAAATTGCCATTATTTTTTTGTTCAGTGAAAAAAATTGCTTAAAAATATCCTATAGTACATATGGTAAGTCAACCTTAAATCGTTTTCTATAGGATATTATATCACTGTACTTGCATAACCTGTAATAATACTTTATGATAATAGTTCATTTAAATCAAGTCAAGCTTTGTTAGCCAAGAGGTAAGCGCAAGCTGCCTTGCAAGCAAGCAGTTGGTGCAGGCGTTTGTTGCTGGTTTGCCTCCCGGCCGATGCTATGACATAGGGAAAAAAAAATCATTTATATAAAAGGTATAGCAAAATAATATATATGTAATAGTGTAAGAATTTTAACAAAATATTATATATTTTTAAAATTTTTTTGTCTTTTTTGTATAGTAAAGGGTAATGGTAATCATAAAAAAATTACTTTATAATAATGATGTTGTTAAAAAAAAAAGAACTAGTAAAGAAAACTCTCTTTTTTTGTAAAACGGACATGTAAAATGTATATATTTTTTCATTATTAGTCTTAATTTTTGATTTAAAAAGCCACAAATCAATTCTATTTTTAATAATATTAATTTCAAAACTTTTTAATTTTTATTGATTAGAACTTACCTTTTAATAAAAGTTAATTAGTTATTTACCAAATATATTAAGTGAAAAGATTTAAAGGATAATTTTAAGTATGCCACAATAAATATATAAACTTCCAAATATTGATTTATTTTCGAAATTAAGTAATACAAAAAACACTTTCAGATTGAGATGCTAGAGAAAAAAAAGTTTTTATGTTGATAGCTTTAAAAGAATTATTATTACAAATGTAATTACAGGGATTTGAACTCAGAATTTTGCAATCTATTTATCCTCCACTCCATCTCAAGCTATTAATATCCATAACGAGATACCTGTGAAAAAGATATATGATACTAACACTCATTAGTTGGGCCAAATTATGATCTTCCGCACATATATACAATCAGTGCTTGGTTCAAACTTTAATGGACAGGCTTCAATCTTTTTTCCTTCCAACTATTTAATCATTCATTTTATTGAAAAACTGATAATAGAATGCTCAAAGTTCTTATGGGTTTGATATTGTAGTTATACCCATGTCGACATTATATCAATTTAACCCCTCATATTATTGGACCATTATGCATCAATATATATTAATAAGAGAGGGATGGGCTCACTTATACTAATATATATTCTGTGTTCCATGCAATACTAAGGCTGTATGCAATTTGCTTATACTGATTTTTCTTGTAAATGTAATTAGAGGAGTTTGAACTCAGGCTTTTCAGTCTACTCATCCTCCATTACATCTCAAGCAACCAATATCCATGATCACACACGTGCGAAACAGATACAGATCTCCAATATATGTAATTTGTGTAGAGATTTTATCAATTCAGAACTAGTATTAACCAGCCCAAATCATTTTAATTTAGGTGAATAATATATTTCAGTTAAATTGAACAGTGGAAAAATTTGCAAATTATCTGCCAATTATTTTCTCAATTGATATCGAAATATTATTGAGAAAAATATCACTTTTCAACTTTAAATAATCATTTAACTATTGTATTAATATGTACATTTTTAACTGCCCTTAATAGAGATTTGGGCTAAATTTTTAACTTCTTATTTAAACATCAAAATTTTATTTTTAATATTTTTTCAGTTTTTAAATTATTTTTTAAAACAATTTTAAAGATAAAAAAACATTCTTAAATATAATATTTCACCTTATAAAATACTGAAAACAAAAATATTAATAAGCTGAAATGTTTAATAATAACAGCTTTTATTACTTAACCATTGGTGATAAAAATGTATTTAGAATGAATATAATGTATCTGAACTAGTGAATTATTTCTTGTTTTGACCAATTCGACCCTTGGTGAATTTTTCATAAGTATTATACATTAAAATCTGTGTAAAACAGTATATTTTATTATAATAAATTTTTTTGCCAAAAATTGCGAGGAGAAAGAACAAAATTCAAAATTCCCGTTCTAACAATAGACATAAGCACCGCCCTGACATGTTCCACCATTATCTGTTGACAAGGCTGTAAAATGTTTGGCGCTTTACGACACTGAAGTTTCCAATGATGCAAAAATGTGTTTATTTGTGAATTTATTATGGTTTTAGATATTTTTTTTAAAAATAATTTACACTATATTTATTAAATATCAAAAAATATAAATTATTAATAACTTATTTTGTGAAATACTTTATTTTCAAAAATATAACATTATATTAACAGCTAATGTAATTATGGCCTGAAGGAAATTAGAAGAATAGCTATGACATAAAGATTATTTATGACAAAAAAATATCATAATTTTGCAATAAATATTCAAAAATTTTAAACTTTTAAAGCATAATTAGTTAGATACAACAGAAATAAATAAATATTCGTCCACATTTTTAAAAATAATCAGAAATAAGAAATATTTTGTTTATTTTATAAACTGAAAATAATCTTTTACAGCTTTCCTTGCTAATTCACAATTATACTTTATTATATCATCTGGTACATCTTTATCATTTAAACATTTGGTATATAACTTTGCTAAAATATATATATATATTTCTTCACCTACTTCTTTTAATATATCAATTATAATCCCATCATTACCCGGAGCCTTTCTTTTCTTCATACATTTAATTGCATGTATCACTTCTTCATTTAAATTTTTTGGTCAATTCAGAAGATATAATAGATATAGGAGGTACTTATTCTTTATTATTATATAATTCTTGATAAAATACTCGACCCATTTCATTATGACATCTCTCTTTTTAGTAATAATTCCATCTTTTTTCTTATTGCTCTTCCACTTTTTATTTATAATGAATCCTGCTCCACTTCTATTTCCAATATTTGTATCTTTATTGTAGAGTACATGCCCACTTTTTAAATCAATTATCTCTCCACCTTTTCTTTTAACTTTACAAAGTCCAATAATGTCCCATTTAATATGACAGTTCTTCTAATTCTTGCAATCTTCCTAAACTTGAAAGTGATCTCCAGTTGTAAATACCTAAATAAAAGTTGGTCATCAAATGACAGCATGGGTCCACAATCAGGGGATTCTCAGCATTGTCCACCTTTGTCCACTAATCGCTGCCTTGTTTGGTGACTTTATAGTCTCCTGGAAAAAAGGACAATGATTTATTTTTGTCTGTCATAATTGTATATATCTATTGGGAATAAAATTATTTACACAAACATTCATTCTGCCTTATCAGGCCACTGAGAAGAAATACCACAGTGTTAAAAGCCAATAAACTCACCATGCTGGATCATGTGTGTTGTTGAGCAGCCCATTCATGTTTGTATAGTATATGAATAATTACATAAAAATAACAGCTGCAATGACAAAAATGTATCAAGTGGACATTAGAAATTTGCCCTGCTCAGTTATTTTAAGTCCTCCAAGAGGAATCAAAGGGTCTCCTTTCAGTTAATAGCAAACTCCTTTCTATAACCTTTATATATATGCCATGAGATACACAATCATATCAATATCCTGCATAAATACTATATCTTGTATTGGTGAGAAAGTATTCATTTATTATTAACACTTGCAAAGTGTTTGCACAATTAGCTTGAAAGGCTGATATTCGAATCATATCAATATATATATTATAATAACTGAAAGGCTGATATTCGAATCATATCAATATATATATTATAATAACTGAAATAGTCGTTAAATAATAAATTGCAGGAGAAAGGTCTCTCCACTAGTCTTTTAAAAATCAGAGTAGAAGACTTTTGCTAATTAGATTTTGTATTTAGTTGGTGATGGAAAAAATATCAGCTTTTTATCTATACATTTCCTGTAATTTTAAATTATTAGATGTACAATTTTTGGACAATTCTTGATGTTTAATAAGCTATATATGAAGTATTATCTGGAAAACAATATCCCACACAAATTGAAAAAAAAATCAAAATGTACCCAGTCATAATTCAATGCAAGATTATAGATATTTTAATTAATAAAGATATGAGTAATATATTATCAATGTGGGGTTATAATAAATTTGTTTATTAATCTGTGGAGTTAACTTTTGACAAAAAGTGCTATTTCAAGGTATAAATGGTTGATAATTAGCAGAGTGTGGATTAAACTTGCAGTGTTCAAAAAATTTGCATGATTGCATGTATAATAAATATCTAACAGCAAAGTGTCATCTACATTGTTCAGATTCAATTATCATTGTTTATTGAATGGGACACATGTGTGGAATTAGTTATGTGACAAACCTCTTTAATATTACATTGTCTGTGATTATTCTTGAGGCATACTGTCCTGGCAGATGCAAGTTAAAAAGGATGGTAAACAACTATCTCATGCTCTAAAACACATTTGTATAATGGATTCATTTTTGCTCTATTATATAAATAGGCATGTTGAGAGACTTTTGATTTTAAGATGGCTCCATTCACATTGTAATATTTTCTATTGCAGGATCGGAAGTCTATGGCACACACCAATTATGATTTGTCATCACTGCAAACTTTATTTTTCAATTTAGTGATAAGTGTTTTGGAGAATGAAAGGCACTTGAAGCCAATATTGAAGACTTCAGAGAGAATGAAATTTAATATCAAGTGGATGTTGTTGATAAAAGGGATATTGTTCCAGGGTTTTAGGTCTGGCAATCTGACATACTTTTATCTATAGTAGAATGCCCTAATTTGAATGTGTATCATGGATTAGGTCCTCTTCAAAGCTTCCAAATTATTTTGGCATCTACTATAAGTTTTCATAGTTTAAAGGTTTTAAATAAGAAAGCTTTGAAGCTGGCTACCTTGTATTAAAATGGGTATTTTTGATTGTAGAACACTGATGGCTTAACCACCATTGCCTAATCAATGTCATGAGATTATTTGGTTAATTTCAGGTCACATTACTCAATAAATTGTTGGTGATACACATAATTATACTACTGTATAAATGCTGCATTATCTGGATGCATTAGTTGACAATTACAATGTGTTAATAAATACAATAGTAATTATATTAGTCTGGTCATATTCTATCTATCTATCTATCTATCTATCTATCTATCTATCTATCTATCTATCTATCTATCTATCTATCTATCTATCTATCTATCTATCTATCTATCTATCTATCTATCTATCTATCTATCTATCTATCTATCTATCTATCTATCTATCTATCTATCTATCTATCTATCTATCTATCTATCTATCTATCTATCTATCTATCTATCTATCTATCTATCTATCTATCTATCTATCTATCTATCTATCTATCTATCTATCTATCTATCTATCTATCTATCTATCTATCTATCTATCTATCTATCTATCTATCTATCTATCTATCTATCTATCTATCTATCTATCTATCTATCTATCTATCTATCTATCTATCTATCTATCTATCTATCTATCTATCTATCTATCTATCTATCTATCTATCTATCTATCTATCTATCTATCTATCTATCTATCTATCTATCTATCTATCTATCTATCTATCTATCTATCTATCTATCTATCTATCTATCTATCTATCTATCTATCTATCTATCTATCTATCTATCTATCTATCTATCTATCTATCTATCTATCTATCTATCTATCTATCTATCTATCTATCTATCTATCTATCTATCTATCTATCTATCTATCTATCTATCTATCTATCTATCTATCTATCTATCTATCTATCTATCTATCTATCTATCTATCTATCTATCTATCTATCTATCTATCTATCTATCTATCTATCTATCTATCTATCTATCTATCTATCTATCTATCTATCTATCTATCTATCTATCTATCTATCTATCTATCTATCTATCTATCTATCTATCTATCTATCTATCTATCTATCTATCTATCTATCTATCTATCTATCTATCTATCTATCTATCTATCTATCTATCTATCTATCTATCTATCTATCTATCTATCTATCTATCTATCTATCTATCTATCTATCTATCTATCTATCTATCTATGTGTGTATACAAATATATGTAAATACATTTTATCTATATTTATTAATGAAACATGAAAACAAATATACATTTGTATATTTTACTATATATATAATCGCTACACTTTATCTGCTACAGTTCATGAAGAATAGCTCCTACTTCTATGGTGAACTACAGAAGAAAGGATTGCATTTCCTTATATGTTTTGTACACTTTCAGCTGTACTGTGATAGCTGGTCTCATGAGTCGATCTAATGACAATTCTGACTATACATGACAGCTTGTCTCATGATAATTTTTGATTTTAGCAGTTTTCGGTCCTGAACATGAAAATTTCTCACTGTGCCAACTGATTAGTTTAACCACTATTTTTTTGGAGATTGTTGATTCTGTCTTTCAACACTGTGAAAGTAGTTCTTTACTGAACCTATAGACTGTCATTCAGCTATATGATGATTATTGACTGGAGAATGAGAAAACATTTTTTCAATTCTGTGTCTGTCGATCATTGACACTACCTTCAAATTGATTGACTTTTTATTGACAGATCTCCACCTCTAATAAAAACATTTAGATTCAGTGAGGGTTGTCACCTAATGGCCTGTTCACACAATGTGCAATGCGTTATCTATTTATACACACATTAATTCGAGGTGATGAATGTCCAAACCAATATAGATAAAGAGGGAACTGAATTAATCTATTGTTTGAAGGCAAGGTGAGATATGACATCCTGTATGGCTAAAGGTAGCCCTGTAGAATGTAGCTATGCACTTGTATTGGAAGGTATCTTGTTTCTTTTGGGTTCTACCTGTCTTGATGATCTCACTAAGATCCAGTGACATCATTTATTGATCTTGAAAGTGTTGGTTCAATATACCTGACTGGTCATTCATCACTGGTAGATTGTGATTCTTTTTTTGTCTGAATGTGCTTTAGCTGATGGAAGGCGACATGTAATTTCACCTTAATTAGTATAAGGTTGGAGTTGTTGCTGTCACTCAGATGTTTTAACCAAGACTGTTTGTGATCTTTTAACTTTGATCACATCTGTTATAATCCCTTTGGTGATTTTATTAAACATAAGGCATATGATGTGAATACCTATCTGCTTTTTTGCATTTCTAGTTTCATGCTTTATTTTAGGGTTCAAATCCTGATAAACCACTATTTTAGGTAAACCTTGTTTCAATTTTTTGCTATGAGATAATTCACTATAGTCACTATAAAACCTGCATGAACCAACCATGCCAAAAGCAGATATTTAGTTATATAGGTCATTGTAATTTTAACCCTTGTCTAATATGACCTGTCAAAATTATTACATCTCTTGAACTTAATTTTTATTATAGATTGCAAAAATAACTTCCTTTTTCCATTCAGTTTTGCATGAGATAGTATACTCCATGCTGAAGTAAGGTGGTAAGTAAGGCAGAGGCTGCTGATCCAAGAGGAGTGTGGAAACAGCGCAGAATTACAAATAAACTATTTTTATTTTGTTACAAATATTAATTATTATATAAACATATTAAAATATGTAATCACTTTCTTGAAATACAATTCGTCATTTATAATTTACTAAGATGTATTTTTCTTTATGATATTGTCAGTTATGTCTTCTTACACACAAGCATATTTCAAATCATGTTTGATGCAAAAATAGAATAGTCTGTTTTACTATTAATATCTATGCTATATATATATATATAAATTGTGATGGTTATTTGGTATTTGTAAAATAATAAACATAACTTCAAAAACATTTATTGATTTATTATAAAAATAATATCTTAAATTTATCTTATTAAGCAAAATTTAAAAAAAATCAAAGAAGTCTTCCTGTTTTTGTAGCCTTTGAAATCCTTACAGCAATTTTGGGCTATTTCTAAAACACACACATTAAACAATATGAGACAGTGCACTAATAAAACGCACAATATTGTATATATGTCGATAAATTGGTTAATATAAATCAGTTATAGCAATATTTATGTTAGTATACATATAATGATAAAGCCAAATAGACAAATTGTTAATATAATGATTGCTAAATTTATAATAATTAAATTTATTGATGTATGTATGAAACCCTTTGATTTCTTTTAGAGGCATTAAAAAAATCGAGCAAGGCTAATTTCTAATATCCACTAGATATATTCTTGTTGGTACAGCTGTTATGACTATGTGATTATTCATATAGTATATCCACATTGGATTGACTGTTCACTAATATGTATTAACCAGCCTGATAAGTTTATTGGTATTTCACTTCTGGGTTTAAGATCAAAAAGCACCATGATCTTTCTTCTAAGTTGTCTGATAAGGCAGAATGAATGTGGGTGTGAATGATTTTTTAATGGATGTATACGATCATGACAAACAATAAAATTTATGTCCCTTATTCCCAGGAGGCTGTAAATTCACCAGCCAAGGCAGTGGTTGGTATCAAAGGTGGAGGGAACAAAAAATCCCCTGATTGTGGATCCAGCTGCCATTAGATGATGACTATTTATTTAGGTATGTACAACTTCAGATCATTTTTAAGTGAAGGAAGATGTCTCATATTAAATGAGACATTATTGGACTTTGTGAAGTTAGAAAAAAAAGGGAAGAGACAGGCACACATATAGGAAGTACAAAAAGAATAGGATTTATTATAATATTGTGGAGATTGATGATGTATCAGCCAGAGTGGCAAGATTAGTTTTTCAACTTAATAATAGCTACCAAATGCAGACAATTCAAGTTTAGGCCCCCGAAAGTTTTCACAGTAATGAAGTAGTAGATTTTTATATGGATATACAAAAGGCTTTTGATCACAGTATACAATTGGGAGACTTTAATGTTAGAATTGGTAAACAAATGAAAGATGAAAGTTAAAAGAAATAAAGGTACAAAAGAAATGGATTATATTTTGTCTAACAGAAAATATATATTCAAGATTATAATGTACTTAATAAGTTTAACACCGGAAGTGATCATTGACTAGTAAGATATAAAATATGTGTTAATGCAAAACTAGAGTGACAGATATTATTAAGAAAAATAATATTTATAGTTGACATTCCTAATCTCCAAGAACTTTGTAATGAGTTTAAATTAGAACATGATTCAAATTTGATTGAAATTAATAGAAAAATAACTGATACACTTTTTAAAAACTGCAACAAAGATAGCTATTAGATAAAAGCAGCAACTGACCAAGAAATTTTTACTGAGACCCGAGAATTTATGAAGATAAGAAAGAATATGAAGATATATAAAAATGATGAATTAAGAAGGATTGACTATTTTGAATTTTGTAAAATGAAACGAGAAAGTATTGATTATGATATAAGAAAGTATAATTGTGAACTAGCAAGAAAAGCTGTAGAAGGGAATAAAAGTCTCAAGAGTGTACAAATTTTTATCTGCAATGATAAAAGAAAGATGGAACTATAACTAAAAAGAGAGAAGACATCATGAAATGGATAGACAAATTCTATCATGAATTGTATAATAATAAAAAACAAGTACCCCATATATATCTATTATAACTTCTGAATCATCTAGGAATTTAAATGAAGAAGTGAGACATGCAATAAAATTTACGAAGAAGTGAAAAACTCCATGTAATAATGGAATATAATAAAAGAATCAGGAGGAAATATCGAAAAAATGTTGGCAATGTTATATACCAAATTTCTAAATGATAAAGATGTACCAGATGATTAGAAGAATGCAGTATTAAAATTAATATTTTAAAAAGGTGATAAAGAAGATATTAAAAATTACAAAACTATCAGTGTTTTATCAGTTTTATACAAAATTTTTACTAAGATAATTATAACTTGACTGCAGAAAACATTGAATATCAACCAATCAAAAGATCAAGCTGAATTTAAAAGTGGTTTTAGTCGAGTATATCATATTCTAGTAGAGAGAAGTTATAGAAAGGGCCAGTAAATACAAGTTGTCATTATGCTTTGGATTTGTAGATTATAAAAAGGCATTTGGTTCTATAAGCATTTCTTCAGTGATTAACATATTGAATCATCAAGCATATAGACTCAGGATATTGTAATATTTCTGAAGAATATTTATAAAAATGCAACTACAACAATTAAATTATGTAATGATACTAGGAAGGTTAACATTGATAAGGGTGTAAGACAGGGACACTCTATATCTCCAAAACTTTTTCACCCATGCTGCAAGATATATTTTGTGAGTAAAAATGGGATGCTAAAGGAATAAAAGTAAATGGAGATTTTTATGTCATGCATAGTTTGCAGATGATGTAGGTGCTTTTACAAATAATGCTTCAGAACTTCAGGAAAAGTTGCAAGAGTTATGAAATGAAAGTAAGAAATTAAGAGGAAAAGTAAATGTATTTTCTCAAAAGAAGAAAATAAAAATTTATTATAATGAGATAGAATAAGTTAACAATTACAAATATCTTGGTCAGATTATTACTACAGATAGAAACATAATGGATGAAATTAATTATAGAATTAAACTCGGTTGGAATGTTTTTGTAGAAATAACAATATTAAAAAGAAATATGCCTATGTGTTTGAAAAAAAAAAAGATTTTTAATAAATGTCTTTTACCAGTTCTTCTTTTGGATCTGAGACATGGACACTTAATAGAAGTGTAGTACAACAACTTCAGACCACTCAAATAATAATAGAGAGATGCATATTAGGAATAACAAGAAAAGGTTGAAAACACAATACAATGATAAGATAACAAACAGGTGTTAGTGATATCACTGAAATAATTAAAAGTCTGAAGTGAAGTTGAGATGGACATATTGCTAGAAAAGATGATGATAGATTGACAATTAAAATCTTAAATTGAATTCCAAGAGACTGTAAAAGACTCATGCAGGGACCACATGTTAGTCGGATGAAATAAGAATGTGTGCAGGAGTGATGTGGAGAAGAGAGGCTAGAGATTAGAGAGAATGGATTGAACTTGGAGAGATGTTGTTTTGCAGTGGACTGTTAATGGTTGATGATGATGATGAAAATAATACCATTTTAAAATATTTAGGTAAAGTTATTTTAAATTTTGAAATATAATTTTAAAATTAATTGAATTACTCTATAAGCAATTAAATAAAAATGACTAAAACTAGCAAATTTAATTTCTTAGAAAATCATTAATATATCTTCTTCCCATTTTTAAAAATGGAAAAAAAAAATTGTGAATTACTTAAAGTTTACCAAGTTAATGATTTCTTTCAAAAGATAAAATTTCATAATCATTTATTGTTCTAACAGGAATTAGTTTTCTCACTTCTCTGTGATTTTACAATTAAAACATTCTAAAAGATTTCACTTGGATAAAATTAATTGAAACTCTTAAAAAACCTTAAGTAAACTTTAGATTACAAAAGGTATTTATTTTTATTTATTATATATAAAGTAACTTTAATTTATAAGAGATATTTGTTTTTACTTATTATATATAGACTATGTAATATAGTTGCATTAAAGTTCTTCAAGAGAAGAGCTGGAGTAAAAAAAAGGTCACGTAATATAATTTAAATTATATATATTATTATTCTAATATTTATGACTTATTATGTCTGTAATTTATTTTGGAAAGGGATTGTCAATTAATGTTAACGTAAGAACATTAAAGACTGTATGATGAATATTTATATAATTAATGACTTTTGATGACTATAAATAAACACAGTGAAACCTATTTAAAAAAAAAATGTAAAAGGATGTTTCAATCTACAAATTCATTTAAGTGACAGTGATAATAATAAAGACATAAATGGAGAAGAATTGTTTGAAGATCTGTGTCTGTTTAAAAACTTATGAATTATCTCATTTTAAATATCCACTGGATGTTCCAAGGTATCTTCATGAAATAGATTTGACCGTTTCATTTCCAAAATTGTGCATATCATTAAGAATATTATTATTTCTTCATACAAGTGTAGCTTGTTCAGAGAAATCATATTCAAATTTAAAAACCATAAAAAAAAACTATTTACCTTTGAAGATAGGTTGATAAAATTATCAATGATAGCTACAGAAAATGATATATGCCCATACAAAAGCGTTTGGGTTCGAAAAGATACATGGCCATTCTATCTGTTCCAAAGACTTTATCATGTGGTTGAAGTGTTAGTAATCATTCATTTTATATTTAAAATCCAAAGCGCATGTGCAACAGTTTAATGCTGTTTAAATATTATTGTCTAATTCAATTCTGTAAAAGCTCGGAAATTTTTTTTATAATTATGTAATAATTGGAGATAATTTAAACCCAGGCCTTCAAGCTTCTTTCAGCTATCCACTTCATCTTATATAACCAACACACATAACCACATATATATATAAAATAGATGATCTTTAATATGCATATTTTATGCTCAACCAGAACTCATCAGTTGGTCAAGATCATCATCACCTGCACATCTTTACAATCACTCCTCAGTTTATATTAAGATAGCTCTCTTCTCACTTTAATGGGCAGTCATCAATCTTATCCACCCTTTTACTCTTGCTTTGGTTATATAAGATGAAGTGGATAGCTGAAGGAATTTAGAAGTCTGTGTTTAAATCACTTTTATTTGCATCTAAAGGTCAGTATATAGTATATTTGTATTCAAATATTACAGATTCAGCCTGGATTATGTCGATCTCTCTTCTGTATATTTAATTGGACATATTAAAACCTATCAATGAGGGGTCATACTGACTTAAAATCAACATGAGTATGAGAACAGTGTTTGCATCAACAAAGGCTTTGAGCTAACCCTGTTATGGAAATTAATAATTGGTGCCTGTAAAAGATTGAAGCTTGTTCATTAAAGTTTGAAGATTTTCCATCTTAATATAAACTGAGCACTGATTATATATATGTGTGTGAGTGATGATGATCTGGAGCAACTGATGAGTGCTAGTTCAGCATGAAATGGGTATGTTGGAGAGCATTTATCTTTTTACATGTATATGGTCATGGGTAT
Source organism: Epiperipatus broadwayi (assembly GCA_028023455.1). Lineage (NCBI taxonomy): Eukaryota > Metazoa > Onychophora > Udeonychophora > Euonychophora > Peripatidae > Epiperipatus > Epiperipatus broadwayi. The sequence goes on from JAQFVV010000031.1 coordinate 6,522,523, forward strand.
TGGCTATGTAAAATGGAGCGGATAGTTGAATGAAGCTTGAAAGTATTTATTCAAATCTCCTCTAATTATATCTAAAGTTGAGTATTCAAATACAGCCATCTTACAAGAAAGAAAAAGCAATTTTACCAGAAAATAAAACAACTTTTTTAAAGATCACAGACCATAGATTCTCCTTCCTCACATCCATTTCTTTACTAAAAACTTTATTAAAACCTCTCCTTTTTCAAACTAAGTTTTTGTATGTTCCCTTTGATTAATTAAATAATTCAAAAGACTGCCTACCCTCTGATCAAACTCTTCACACAGCGCATAGAATCCCATACTCCCAAACTAGTTGCAGTGCCATATAGTATGGTGAATCCTGCACATCACTTTCTACTTGTGTCTTTCAACAAAAAGAGTACTTTAACCCCCCCTCCCAATACAACTCCTTTTTTTTAGAATACCAAAGGCCCACTGATCATATGTTTAAACCACTTGCTTCTATCACATGCACACAATTCTATGATTAAATGTAAAAATCAAAGAAGCATGGCCTATAGCTAATGACACCTACTCTATAAAACAAAACAAAAAAAAAACATGTTTTTCTCTCTCCAAAAAAAGTGGGCGTTCTAGTGCACTTCGTATATATTTAAATATTTGGTGCATACATATTCCACCATGCTCACAACCCTTTTGCTATTATTATGAAAAAATAAAATTTCTGAAAACGCTCAGCCAATTAATGCTATAATTTATATTAGCTTCACCATTGTCTGTGTTTTAGAGCATTTAAACATATTATTGAGACTACTTTCTCTTATTCCTACAATATACTTGTACAGTATTTAAATCATATAATAACTTTTTTTTTCGTTGTTATCTTTAATAAAACATTAAAACTTTTATGAGGCGGGCAATCATTGTTTTGCATAAGGGCGCCGATAACCCTTTTTCCAGCCTTGAGTATACTTCAAAATTTTTAAATCTTTAATTATTGCTTTTATATTTTAAGCATATGCTTTTAAGTATTGAAAAAACAATTAAACTATTATTTCAAATAAATTCAATATATATAAGCAATCTTTTTCTAAAATAAAATGACAATTCAAATATAAATTAAAAAACATCTAAGATAAGCAAGACAGGCTTTTTTTTTTAATTTTAAATAGGTATTTATCAAAATAAAAATCAGCGTACTCGTATATTAACTTACTGCTGCGTAAAAAGCCATTTAATCTCTACTTAAATACTATGTTTCGACTAACCATTTTTTCAAAAGAACTGATAGATCCTAGTTAATTTGAAAAAAAAATATATAGAATATCTAAATAAAAGAATTGCTTAAATAAACTTTCTTTTTCCAAACGCTTAAAAATCTTGTACTGTATACAACAAACTAAAAGACATTCCTTTTAATTGAACAAAAAGAATTCTCAACATATAGATTACTTAAAATTCATTTGAACCCAGACTTTCAATCTATTCACAGTTTATCCTCTCTATCCAACATTACCGATACACATGATCATTAAGTCTAGGTTAAGTATATACATTATGTTTGTATTTATTGAACAAAAAGAATTCTCAACATATAGATTAATTAAAATTCATTTGAACCCAGACTTTCAATCTATTCACAGTTTATCCTCTCTATCCAATATTACCGATACACAAGATCAATTTTAATTAAGTCTAGGTTAAGTATATACATTATGCTTGTATTTCAATATAACATAGAGATTAAGGAAAAGCAATATTTACATTTTTAGAAGACAACTGAAATATTAGAAATGTAAAATATTTAGTATGATAGAAAAAATACAATTCAATGACGTTTCATAATAATATTTATTGGCTATTCATTAGACTATCGATTATTCACTTAATCAATAATGTTTCTATAATGTAATTTTCATTATACCACTCTCACATACGGAGTGGATTGGTTTCTATCCGTTTTTAGTATCTTTGAGAGAGGTATTTATAGACACATGATCAAAGACACACGAAAAAGATGTATAATTCTCATTTGTAATAAACGTCCCTGATCACAATCTCTTACGCACATCTTCATCATTGTTTACTATATATAGATAGTCAATAACTACAGTTTAACTGATAAGTGCCAATTCAACTTTGACACAAACCACTTAATGAAAGTATGTTAATAATATTTATTAGTCATTCATTGGACTACAGATTATCCACTTAGTAAATAATATTTCTGTAGTGTAAATAGATAGAAAACAATCAATACCTTCTGTGAGAATGGTGTTGTGAAAATTATTCTACAGAAATATTATTCATTTAATAATGCTTGTGTATTTCAGAATTTATGTATAATTTTTTTATTCATTTATTTTTTATTAAAAAAAAAAGAAAAAGTTCATAAATTTAAATATAATCCAAAATTAACCTATTTTTTTTGTTCCTTCATCTAACTGCATATCAATTACATTGAAAATCTGGTGAATTGTATTTAAATTGAAATTAAAATGATCAAAATTATTTATTGTGTGTATTAATTATTGTCGTTAATTAAATTAAAATGTTATAATTATATGTTAAAAAACGATTACAAATCTACTTAATTATTAGTATTTCCGTTATAACGACCTTTCATCGTAGAAACATTTCTATAGTCTGATTTAAGCTTGAATTTATTGATACACAAAACAAATAATATTTAGAAATATTGTTTTGTTTTTTTAATGATGAGTAGCGTAGTTCTTTTAGAAAAAAATGTAACTGCTACATAAGTCTAAATATTTGCGAAGAAATTTTTGTCTGTCTTCCATATATACTTAATTAATGTTTAAAAAACTCTAAAACCAACACAAATTATTGTTTATATTTTTTTATAAACTCCATTTTATTTGTGATCTGAATTACACAAACGAAAAAAAAAATTCTACTATCATCATTATTAAAACTTAAAAATATTTTTTTATTTATACTTATAGTGAAAGTCCACTATGTCGAAAGGGTTATAAATTTATGGCTTCTTTAAAGTTTTACAGCTTAGTACTGCTTTCGACCAGGCTGTCATATTCATAGCGCCTGGTCATATTCATAGCACTAATATGGGTGTATGTAAGCCCAAATACATATACAAACGTGACAAAACAGATTCCAACTTAAAGACCTATTTTAAAGCACGAGAATGTCTTAGGGCACAATTTTGATCTACTTAATATTAAAGTCGGTTTGCATTCAGTGTAATGATCGAAAGAGAAAAATATAAAGAGGTGTGGTTTATCACAAATAACACCCACATGATAAACACAAAGACTCATGTGTTGCATTATCATGCAGGTGGTGTATTTAAATTAGCAAATTGTTTGTTGTACCAACTTATAAGTTCTATATTTTATACACCCATATTAGTGCTATAAAATATAACTGGCCTGGTCTAAAGCAGTGTGATGTAAATCTTTAAACAGTCATAAGTTAATAATCTTTCCATACAAACTAATAAGAAAAGAAAAAAGAATGGATTGGACCTATCAGTTTTTCATTGTTTCTGTAGCTATAGAATAATTTTATTGTTGTTGTTGTTTGTAAGAACCTGCAAAGAATAAGAATTACAAAAAATAGTTTTTAGATTTAAAAACTTATGATTTTATTTTTATTATAGAAATTTGCATAACAATCATTACAAGATTATATATTTTTAATTTTTAATTATAAAGTTTGCATAAATATCTTCAAAAGTAAATACTTCAATTATAGTTTTTAGAGAAGCAATTAGTCATAAGTCTAAATATTTTTAAGAGATTGCGTCTGCTGAAATTCATTTTTTATTAGTCATAATAATATTTATTAAGGCAATAAGCCTTTAAGCATGTGCACTTGAAAATGCGAAGGTAGGGACCTCTACAGGCCTTAACCACAAGCTTACGCGTTGGAAGAATTTCTTTTTTGAAATATTTATATCTCGAATCAACTTTATCTTTATTGTGAATAGAATGCTTCATTCGTATTCATTTGAAAATGTTTTGATTCATTATATTACCTAATATTATCATTGCTAGAGATTTTAATATCATTGATAAATCAGATTACTCCTCTTTTAATGCTTCTTTATTGTCAGACAATATACAATACTTTTGTTTTCCAATTTATCAAAATTAAGCATTATAATTTCGTTCTAGTTCTCTTAATAGAAATGAAGTCTATATTTTAAATAACATGTCCACATGTGAATGTTTTTCAGTTATATATTAATTTGTACCACACAATCTACTGATATTATTGTTGTTATCATTGTCATCTTTAGAGTAAGAGGCACCTTTGTGCAAGATACATTTTAGCACACCCCCTCCCCCCACATCCATGTAATAAAATTTATAAATTAAAACAAAATGAATTCTATAAAATTTTATTTTGTAAAAGATATAAACACAATAGAACCTCAAACAATTATAATCATTTAGATTACTTACACTTTTAGCTTTTTATTTACATATTAACTACCCTGATTTTCATGCCCCCAAAACAACTCCCTTAATTTTTCTTAATACGTGGTAAATAACAACATGATTCTGAAAATTTTCGACCAGTCTAGCCTTTAGGAAAATCCTTATTAACTTCCTGAATAATAGACTTTTCAAGTAATATTTGTGTTCATAATTTTTGGTCATGTGCCTGGATAGTTAAATTTCATGTAAAATCGAAAGATTCAGGTTTTTCACTCTTAGAAAAATTTAGAATAAATGAACATAAATGTTTCACAAATAGAATAAGAAATAGACACAGGTTACAGTGACTTAATGACAGGAGTAGTAATTTAACATTAGTTTAATGTAACCAATTAATTATAGATACAAAAGAAATTAACGAATATAATTGACACTCAGTATACACATATGTGTCAAGTTATATATATATATATATAAGCTTATTCAGAACTGGAGCAACTATAGTAAGAACAATGCATGGCAGTCTTGCATTGATGGTCGAGAGGTCAGCGTGACTGCTTTGCTCTTGCAGGCAGTTGCCCGGGTTGCGGGTTTGCGTCCCGGCCGATGCTATGACACTTAAAAAAAAAAACAATGCATGGCAAAAAACACACGAGCCTGCATGACCTTCTCTTTTGTAGAGTGAAACAATAAATGAAAACATTTTATCCACCTACTAAATGTATCTAGGGTTTTGTTTTTTGGCCAAAACTCTGTAATTTGTAGGCCCTACAATAACTATCACATGTGAAATAATACAATTTTAATATACTGATCCGTTTTTTCATCTGCGTGGAATGTTTATATGCCTGCGTAAATGTTTTTCAGTTTTTTATCTTATTAATATCAAGATATAATGAATAATTAAAATTAAAATCTTCATAAATCAGAAAGGTAAATTTATATTTATTATATATTGATCATTATTGCAACAATAAACTATATTTATTTTTGTAAGTTTTGACATTAAAATCCACTTTTTCTCTGTTTTTTTATAAGAAAACTTGAAAAAATGTCTTTAGTTATGTAATATGTTTGACAAATACCTTATATTTTCCATTCATTTATTTCTATAAAATAAACTCGGGATTAAAACACACATATACTAAAATGCAACAAATTAATATTTAAAAAGTATTTTTTGAAACAATAATTAAATAATAACACAAAACAAAAATATTTATTTAGTAATTTATTGAATTTTAACTTTTTTCTTTTTTTATTCTTTCAAAAATTTTTATTTTTATTTTTTTTTTGGACATTGCTGCAAAATTGCTAATAAAAAAAATGGTTTCATCATATGTAACACTTCCCTCCCCTCTCGCAAACACATGAAGACATTGTACTGGTCCCCTTCTTTTTTTTCTTAGGCTGGCTTTAATTCAACTTTTAGTTTACTTATCTGTTTACTGAAAGTGTTATTTATCACTAGTGTATGATTCTCTGTGATAGAATGTCCAATGACATTTTCTGCTGCTTCAACCGCAAAGTTTGGACAATCTTGATACTTCATTACCCTTTATGAGAGGAAAAGTGAAATTCTTTTCAGTATCCCTTACGTAACAGCTTGCCTTCATTATTTTCTCTGAAGTACATTCATTATAATTGGCTCATGTGACACTTACACTTTTTTAGCAATATTTAGGCCAACATTAATCACCATATCCATTAATTTCTTAAAATTAATTAAAAATGATTCTTGTTTGTTTCAAAACCCATTCACAATCTTTTATGTACAAACATTTTAATATTTTATATTAACAAATTTATAACTATTTAACAATAAAATGTGTACTTTATTATTAAGTTTTTATGGGCATCGTATTCCACTATTAATAACTATCCTTCATTGTATACATTCTGATATTTAAATTATTTTTACTCACATTATTTATTCAATAAACTTTTAAAAGTCATTTACATGCTTTTTCACATTACTTTAATGTTATATCATGATGGGTAATTTTAAAACATCTTTATTATGCTTTTGAACTTTATTTTAATATTAGATTATTTTGGGTAATTAAAAAAATCAAATGGTTTTGCTCTACTATAATAAATGTTTTAAGAACTTATCTCCATAGAATGACGTTGAGAAGAGTTTTCAAATGATGCTGTATGGTTATTACATTCAAACAAATAGCATTAAAATAAAAGTATAATTATTGTTAAAAATATTTTGGTGCATAATATATTTTTTAAATCCTATGGACAATTGAAATTTCAAACTGGATTCCAAGAGAGTGTAAAAGACCAAGAAAGAGACCACATGTGAGATGGGTGGATGAAATAAGAAAGTGTGCAGGGGTGATGTAGAGAAGAGAAGCTAAAGATAGGAAAAGATGGATTGAACTTGGAGAGACCTTCATCCTGCAGTGGATTGATAATGGTTGATGATGATGATGGTTTTTGACTAATTATGACTTCCCCGAATGTGACAGTCATGTAGCTAAAGGAAGCCCACAATAAAAAACAATTTAAGTTAATATTATAAATCAATTACAAGTTTATATATAGGTAATACATCCCATGAGCCATAGTTCAACGAAAAGTAAATTAGTGAAACATATAAAAAATGGTATTAAAATTAAATAAAAAATACTATTCATATTAAATATAAGGCAGGATCACAATCTATTCTAGTGACCTATATTCCAACAGAGAACACATACTGTTGCTAAAACATTTGAAGTATTATTGATGAACATAATTATATACTATATATTTGTACTGCCAAATTAATATAATTATTAAAAGACAACATTTGTAAATAAGTTTATTTTAAAATAAATAATTAATAGCAATGTGTCATTGTTTTATATATAAATAAGAATACTTAAATAAAAGTGATTTGGAAGTGTAAACATTTTCGTTTGCATATAAATTTTATTAATTACAACATTGAAATAGTGTGTCCATATATTCAGTTTAGCACAATAGTGAACTATATAATATTTAGTATATTTTGGACAATAGACACAAAAGTAAATAAATAATAATATTTTTATATTTAAGTAAAACATATTTGCAATTGGTTAATGTTTCTAACAATGAAGTCATTTGAAAATGTAAATACTTACATTGACATATAAATTATACTACTTATCCCATGAAAATGTTACTTGTGTTTCTAACAATGGAATGATTTGGAATTGAAACATTTTTATTTCCTTTGTAACACTATTGATAAAACACTATTAATGAAGTGCCTTACTGCCTGATACTACCTGCATGACTACCTGTTGTGGCCCTGGTTTTTATAAATTACTTTAAATTGTTTTATTTTCTGAATATTAAATGTTATAAAGAGGTATTTATTTTAGTTTGTGAAAAGCTACTTCCAGTCTTGACTGGATTTCTGTATATTTCTCTACAGATATTAATCAAAGTGTGGAAATTGTTGAAAAAATGAGATTAATCACAAAATGTTCCATATATAAAACTATCATTAGTATCTGTGTAACTGTCTGTTACTGGACTGGCTGACAGTTGACTTGGACACTGTTGCCATGAAGCAACAAGGCATTAAAAAATACAAAAGTTAATAGTTACAAATATTAAAAATAGGGAAATATCTATGTTTTTTATTGCTGTGTTAACATATTGATTTGATTTTAAAACAAACTTTAACAATGTAGAACATATTGGTCGAGAAAATAAAAAATATATTTTAAAAATGGCAATTATCTAGTAATATTGAATGTATTTTTGAGAAATATTAACAAAAATGTAAATAACTTTTAAAGACAGGTTTGGTGACAATATTTGACATATATATCGAATGATCCTACTTTTAGCTTAAAAAATCATATTATATAGGCAATATCTTAAAACACCACATATAATTTTCATAACGACTTTATCAATTATAAAAATTGGCATGATCTACTCAGAAAGTTGTTTATAGAAAATATTGAAGTCATCTTACCAAGAAAATCTAGGGAGTTTACAATCTTTTGTTAAAAAATTTGTCATTACTAAAAAAAGATTCATATTGATGTCAATTCTAGTTTATGTGATGATGTTCTACATTTTACATTTTTTAACTTTCTGGAAAATTTGAAGACTATTCAGAGTTTAAGAATGTCTATTAATTTGTAAAAATATACTGCTGCTTTTCTTGGATACATTATTAATTATTTTATAGAAACTTTTTTTAATTACTTGCCAAAACTGTGTCATTCTTTCAAAATAGTTTTAGCAATTTAATTCATCATTTTTATGATTTCATCATTGTTGATGTATGTTGAGTCTTAGCTTCAATGCAACATGTTCTTTTAACTTCATAAATCAACTAAATTAGTCATTTCTATTATTTTATCATAGTGCTTATGCAGTTAAAGATCAACAGCAATTAAATGTTATTTATTTTGATTTATTCAACGCCTTTGATACAATAAATAGTACAATTACATTTTTATAAAAAAAAAGTGCATTATTTTCTCTCAGAGTATAACTAAATATTTTTTTTAATTATTAAAACAAGAATATAGAGAAGAAAATAAACCTACAGGCATGTGTTTATACACATTTATATCAATTATCCATAAGCATCTGTTTAAAAACATAAGAGGGTCAATTATATTTTGAGTGTATTATTATATAAGCCAATCTTTGTTCACCATGCTGAAATCAGGGCCTCAACCTTATATGTCCCTGATATATAACTTGACAAATGAATTGTGCAAACTAATTCATTCTATAACATGAGAGAGATAGAATCTCATTTTTAATTACCAGTGAAATTCAGCACAACGATTGAAAGTTGGCTTATACAAACAATAAGTTCTAATAATAAATGGTCCACTTATCCTTTGTAAAAATGAATGCTTACAGGTGAGTGCATGTAAATTTGTAAAAGCACATGATTGAAGGTTTATTCCCTTCCCTATATTACATAATATATGAATACATTATTTATTACAGTAAAACAAGAATTCTTAATGCTCATTTTATAAGTCTTCTATTCATTTTATTGCAATGTAAAAGTATTTCAAGGCAGTTTCATATCATTATTATTGCTTACTATTTATATTAATGATTTAAGTAATATATACTAAGGCTGTAACCCCAAGAATATGCACATAAAAATGCGATAGTAGGGACCTCTACAGGTCTTAACCACAAGCTTATATTTTTGAAGAAAGTGAACATTTGAAATTTTTGTCTTGTACAGATAAAGATTTTTTTAGGGCATTAAAATAAAAATGCCAATATGAATATTAATATAAAAATATATACAACAGTTTCTCATTTCAAGAAATGAGAATTTGAAGTATTTCTTCATATATTAAGAATTATAAAATAAGTTCAGCTACTATTCCAAAAAAAAAAACAATTCTCTGAATTATTGTTATGATTAATAATAATTCTACAACTTTTGGTAACCATTTTTAAACATTAGCAGATAATTTAATGATTTTATTAAACTTAAAATATGTATTTGTATTTATATATTGAACTATTTCTATCATCTAATATTAATTATTGAATGTCTTTAGAAAATGTTAACTTCATTTAAATTTTCCAATCATATTCAAATGTTAGAAATGGCACACATGTTAGTATATGCACAATGTTTCAAATATTGTTTGCTTTTCTTCTTCAGATGTTGCTGGCCTGACCAGTAACAGTACGAGCATGTGAATCAAAAATGGACCCTTAAATTCTTGAATTTTAAGATAATGTTCTAGCCAACTGGGTCATTCTGCCAAAGATGTTCAGTTCATTAGAGAGTTAACTTAAAATCCAATATTCAAGAATCTAAGGATGCTAATACTGTCACTGGTCAGGCCGGCAACACTTGAAAACAAAAGAAAAAAACAACACTTCAAACACCGTGTATATATTAACCTGTATGCTATTATTAATATTTGAATATAATTGGAAAATTTAAATGAAGTTAAATTTTTCTAAAGATATTTAATAATTAATATTAAATGATGGAAACAGTTCAGATATATAAATACAATTAAAATATCATCATCACAAGCCTTCAGGGAAACATTAAAATATGTATTTTTTTAGTCTTTCCTATTTTAAAAAAGGGTTAAGTTATTTGGAAACTCAGCTTTAAATAAACTTTCACAGAATTCAATTGGTGTATCAAGATTTTATAGATATTACAATGTAAATAATATTTATAAAGTATTATTGTTAATAAGGGATGCAAATTCAGACTTTTACACTACCCTCAGCTCTCCATGACTCATATTGATGACCCACCTGATCATACACTTGTTGAAAAGATAAATAGTTACCAATATATATATATATATATATATATATATATATATATATATATATATTATGCTAAACCAGCAGTCATCAGTTGGTTCAGATTACTATCTCCACACATATATACAATCGTGCTCAGCTTTATATTAAGATAGCCAATCTTCATACTTTAATGGACAGGCTTCAAACTGCACCAAAACACAACTATTCAGCTATCCATTTCATTAAAAATCTGATGGTGGAACGTTCAAAGTCCACGTTAGTGCCAAGATTGTCATCCTACCCATATTGACCATTTAGTCATTTTGACCTCTCATGCAGTGGAGAATAATCCATTTGCATACATATGTGAGGGGTGGGCAGACCTTTAACACACTGTTTTTTTACTATGTAAATTATATATGTGCAGATGTGTACAGGCTTATACAGTGTAATAAGTTACATATTGTTAATAAGATAAAATATTAAAAATCACATTTTTTTCTATAAACGTGTTACCAAAAAAATGATTTTATCTGATATATATTCAAATATTCCTATCAATAACTCTATATACAAAACTTATCATTTTTATGTTTTACAACTCTGATATAAATAAAATAATTTCTATTATTTAATTCGCCTAATCTTTTAATTTGGATCTTAGTAATGAAGATGATTTTAATTTAAAATTAAAAAAAGAAATTTATAAACTTATATTCTCATTAATAAATACATTTTGCTTTTTCTATTTTTTTTTATCTGCTTGCTTATAATACTAAATATAATATCTGTACAGTAATTCTGAAAATATGAAAAGATATGGATAATAAATAAATAAATTGAATTAATATTATTTTATGAAACTTAATATTATATTAAGAGATAATTTAAAATTTACTTTAATTTTAAAAATATCATTTTGACATCAATTCATCATCATCATCAACCATTATCAATCCACTGCAGCAATAAGGTCTCTCCAAGTTCAATCCATCTTTTCCTATCTTTAGCTTATCTTCTCCACATCACCCCTGTACACTTTCTTAATTCATCCATCCATCTCACACGTGGTCAGTTTCTGGGTCATTTACAATCTCTTGGAATCCAGTTTAAAATTTCAATTGTCCATCTGTTATCATTTCTTCTAACAATATGTCCAGTCCCACTCCACTTCAGTCTTTTAATTTTTTCAATGAGGTCAGTAACACCTGTTTGTTGTCTTACCCATACATTGTGTTTTTGATTCCTTCTTGTTACTCCCAACATGCATCTCTCCATACTTTTTTGAGTGGTCTGAAGTCTCAGTATTGCTCTTCTATTAAGTGTCCAAGTCTCAGATCCATAAGTAAGAACTGGAAAAACACATTTATTAAAAACCTTCCTTTTCAAACACATAGGCATATTTCCTTTTAGTATCAAGTTATTTCTACCAATAGCACTCCAACCAAGTTTAATTCTATGATTAATTTCATCCATTATATTTCCATCTGTATTAATAATCTGACCAAGGTATTTGTAATTGTTAACTTCTTTTAACTCATCATAATCAATCTTTATTTTCATATTTTGAGAAAATCTATTAAACATTACTTTAGTCTTTTTAACATTTATCTTTAGTCCTACTTTCCTACTTTCATCTGATAACTCCTGCAACATTTCCTGTAGCTTTTAAGCATTATTTGCAAAAACATCTACATCATCTGTAAAATCTAAATGACTTAAATAATCTCCATTTACTTTCACTACTTTAGCTTCTCATTTTAATCCACAAAATACTTCTTGCAGCACTGCTGTAAAAAGTTTTGGAGATATGGAGTCACCCTCTCTTACACCCTCTTCAATGTTGATTTTCCTACTATCATTATGTAATCTCATTGTTGCTGTTGCATTTTTATAAATATTCTTTAAAATATGTCAATATCCTGGATCTAAACCTTGATGATCCAATGCTTTAATCACTGAAGAAATGTTTATAGAATCAAATGCATTTTCATAGTCTACAAATGCTAAGCATAAAAACAACTCATATTCATTTGGCCTTTCTATAATTTCTCTCAATACCTGGATATGATCTACTGTACTAAAACCACTTTTCAATCCAGCTTGTTCTCTTGATTGGTGGAAATCTAGTATTTTCTGTAGACGAGTTGTAATTATCTTAGTAAAAATTTTATATAAAACTGATAAAAGTCCGATAGGTCTGTAATTTCTAATATCTTCTTTGCCACCTTTTTTAAATATTAATATTAATACTGCATTCTTCCAATCATCTGGTACATCTTTATCATTTAGACATTTGGTATATAACTTTGGTAAAAAAAATTCTATTTCTTCACCTGCTTCTTTTAATATATCAATTATAATTTCATCATTACCTGGAGCCTTTCCTTTCTTTATACTTTTAATTACATGTCTCACTTCTTCATTTAAAATTATGGGCAATTCAAAAGATATAATATGTATAGGAGGCACTTGTTCTTTATTACTATATAATTCTTGATAGAAGTCTTCTATACATTTTATGATGTCATCTCTCTTTTTAGTAATAATGCCATCTTTTTTTTCTTATTGCAGATATAAATTTTTTACCAATACCAAAATGTTTTTTTATACTCTTTAGACTTTTATTCTCTGCTACAGCTTCCCTTGCTAGTTCACAATTATACTTTCTTATATCTTTTTCAACTCTTTTCCACACCATTTTTCAAAATTCAAAATATTCAATCTTTTTTAATGCATCATTGTTGTTTATTTTCATATTCCTTCTTTTCTTCATAAATTCTCTAGTTTCAGTAGAAATTTTACTGGTCAATTGCTGCTTTTTTCTACCAGCTATCTTTGTTGCAGTTTTTAAAAGTGTATCACTTATTTTCCTATTAAGGTCATTCAAATCTGAATCATGTTCAAAATCTACTAATACTTGAAACCAATTTGTAAGTTCTAATTTAAATTCATTAGAATATTTCTGAAGATTAAAAATATCAACTGCAAATATTGTTTTTCTTAATAATTTTTGTCTCTCTAGTTTTGCATTAACATGTATCTTACATCTTACTAATCGGTGATCACTTCCTGTGTTAAATTTATTGAGATCATTACAATCTTGAACTTTGTATTTTCAGTTAGTCAAAATATAATCCAACTCTGCTGTACCTTCATTTGGATGCTTCCATGGTCATTTTTTTTTAAAATTTTTCTCAAAAAAAGAATTCATAATATAAAGTTTTCTTTTTCTGCAAACTCCACAAGTCTCTGTCCTCTCTTGTTTAACCAAAACTACCTACAGCACTTTCATCTTTCATTTGTTTACTAATTCTAGCATTAAAATCTTCCATAACAATTTTAAAATGTTGTTTACTCTGATCAAAAGTCTTTTGTATGGCCATATAAAAATCTTCTATAACTTCATCACTATGAGAACTTGTTGGGGCATAAACCTGAATTATCTGAATTTGGTATCTGCTATTAAGTTGTAAAACTAATCTTGCCACTCTTTCTGATACACCATCAATCTCCACATGTTATTCTTCCATTTTTTATTTATAATGAATCCTACTCCACTTGTATTTCAAATATTTGTGCCTTTATAGTAGAGTATATGTCCACTTTGTAAATCAATTGTTTCTTCACCTTTTCTTCTAACTTCACAAAGTCCAATAATGTCCCATTTAATATATGACAGTTCTTCTTCTAATGCTTGCAATCTTCCTTCACTTGAAAGTGATCTGCAGTTGTAAGTACCCAAATAAAAAGTCATCATCAAATGGCAGCCTGAGTTTAATTATTCATCAAAGATCATGAATTTGATTAGAATGCAAAAATGTGGAATTAACACATTATGTAAAATGCAACATTTCAATTGCTTATATATATATATTGTACCGGGTTGAACTTTGGAAACCACTTACTTATACGTATATATAAGTTTTGGCTGGTTTCAAACTCCTTCCTAATACATTTATAATCTTATAAATGTTAAGTTGACGAACTGGCATGTTCAAGCAAAATGGGAGATCTTATTGATAGCTTTAACTATCAACAATGGCCCATATTAGCTGCTAGATTCAAACCCCTACTATCCAAATACTTTATTTGTTCCAGGGTAAACCCTGGGGTGCCAGCTAGTTTGAGGACTAACGTATTTGGGCAGTTGGCTCATAGTTCAGCGCTCGAAACATTCCCTAAAACTAGCTCAGTCTAATTTTAATTCAATAATAAAATTATACAAAATTTGTGGTGGAAAGAATTAATAAAAAGGTTGGTAAAAAGAATTGACTGATAAATAAAGTTTAAGTTTGAAAACATTCTATTTTAATTAACATTAATTAAGTTTAAAGATAATTTATTACCCAACATTTATTGACTAAATTTAAACATCTTTATAAATCTAATACAATACACACACATTTTAAATTAACATTTTAAAACTAGTTTAAATATTCTTGTAGATTTTAATAGTAGAACACTGGTATTTATCTAATTTAATTAATAACACTGATATAATGATCACGCACATATTAACTCATATAGCATTCACAAATATAATAATAAAGCATTAATAGCATTTGAAACTTAAACACACATATCAATAGTTCATTTATGTATGATAGAGTTCATATAATTTGAATCTTGAATATTTACGAATTACAGCGGTGGCTACTACGTATAAATGATAATAAATAAATGTTTGCCTAGGATTTTTGGAACAGGGATATTGCTTGTTGTTGGCTGCTTCTTCTGCTTCTGATGGATTATATATAACCGGTTAGATTTGGACATTTCTTGAAGAGATTTTATGCGAATCCATTGGGTTTATTCTTGAAGACAGTTGAATGTTTGACGGAGGATTTCTGAGTTGTTATACAGACATTATTTCACAAGCAGGTTTTGATGATCTTGTTGGACTAAAAAGGCTGAAGCATGAGTGTATATTTCCAAAAGTTGCTCAACAATGCATTTTTGTTTCTAGATACATAATAAAAATGCATTGTTATCTCAAAACTGAAACAAGACTGTCACTGCAAACTAGACTGAAAACTGACTCAATTAATTGTCTGATAAAAAAAGTCTATTTATACCTGTGACGTGTTGTCCATGTAATATCCTAGGTGAATATCTGTTGTCGAATTCCATTGGTAATTATTCCTATGACAACATGTTTTTGATGATTGCTTAATTAGTAGTAGCTTTCATAAACATATTGTTTTTTATATCTTTAATTAGTAGCCCACCGCTGGTGTGGTTTTTTAAATCTTTATTTAACTTAATAGCCATTGCTGTGTTTTCCAAATATAATTTCTTTTTTTAACTTTCATTTACATATATATATATTTAATATTATTCTAACACACATACATTTGTTTACACTCGCACGCACATATATAATTTATTATAATAAGCTTGAATGAAAAGAGATTTATATTTTTTTTAAATTTTGAACTACTTATTTTTATGAGTACTAATTAAGAAAAACTTTACTTTCTTTTATAACACTTTTAGTTTGACTTTAAGAAAACCCCCTTCCCACTTTTAATCTTTTGTTTCAATGTTTCTTCAAACTCTTTTACCAAAGATTTTAATAATAAATAATTTTTTTTTAGACAAAATTATTTTATATACATGTGCCAATTTGGCCTTGGCACAATATATATATATATATGCATAAACATTAAAAGCCTAAAGCTAAACTAGTCAATAAAATATCCCAAGTAAACCAGACTAACCAAAAAAATAAACTCTAAAACACAACCAATGGTTTCACTGCTACAAGAAGACTTTTCAACTATCAAGAACTAAAGCATAACAAATGTATCCTATATATTGACCATAATTACCATGTACATCCCATACACCCTTAATATTAAAATAACTTTTTAACAAGTTAATTATTTCAGAATCATAAGTTTTTAAAACTAAAGATTCTTTAATTGAGGTGTGGGATGTAAGTGGGAATTGTGGGTAATATGTAGTATAATTTGCTTGTTATGTTTTAGTTATTTACACTTGAAAAGTTAGCTTGTAACAGTAAAACTAATGGTTGTGTTTTAGAGCTTGTTTCACTGGCTAGTCTGGTTTAGTTATAAATTTGAGATAATTATATATATATTATGAAATTTTGTAAAGGTTTCATAGGTATTTTCATTAACAGACAGTATATAAAGTATACATTTCTTATTATTTAAAACATAAATCCAGGAAACTATTTAATGTTTAAATACATGCAATTATTGTCAACATTAAATGTTGGTGGGATTATCTGCTAGATAATTTCACTATTTGTTCCCTGAAACTAAATTTATAGATTGTTGATCATTGTATATATTTCAACTTTTTCTCTCACAATTTTTACCACTGCTTCTCTCATTTCAACTTTATCATATTTCAACTATCATCCAGATCCCAAAATTTAGACCATCCTTTTTCACCATGTATGTCTTTGAATAGGAGTTTTCTTTTTTTTAGTTTTGAGCAAAATATATCATTAATTGAATTTTCATATATATCTTGATAATTTGAATGGTGTTATAAAAGGTGTCAAGATGTTAACATGGGTGTGGAATTGACATTTGTAGATGATCTGGAGTGTAAGTTGTTAATAAAATGCATGAGTAGTTTGAGAGAGTGGGTTAATGGATGGCTTATTGTAGTAGGTTTTCATGAGAGAGATACTTACAAAAAAAAACCAAAAAGTTAAAAATTATTTTGTATTAAATATTTTTTTATGAAATTATAATTTTATTAAAGTAAACATCTGCATCATTTTTAAACATCATAAAGCATAACTCTAGCTGTAAATTAAATAGTAAATATTCAAATCAACCTTCCACATGTTAATGTATTTCAGCAATGCCCTCTGTGAATAAATATACTGTAGTCTGTTTGAGATTCAGTCTTTATATTTATGTATAGAGGGCGTTGTTGAAATATATTAACATTTGGAAGCATGATTAGATTATGATTGTTTCAAAATTATAAGTACTAACTTTCAACTTATTATAGTATTGCTTATCACATCTATGGAATACATTTTTTTATGTATTTATTATAACTCAATAGTAAAATGTAGGCTATTTAATATATAAAAATTGAAGCCTATATATATATATTTTCATTCATTAATAACTGTTTATATATTTTTAATTCCAAAATAATAATTTTAAGGTGTTTATTACTTTGAATTCTATTGGTAGAATCTATTATACTTCAAATTACAATATTATCTGTTTACGCTTAATAAATTTGATATATTTATACTTCAAATAATATATGCTTTATAAAGGTATTTTAAATAATATCAATGTGAAATACTGTCATTCAAAAATGGTGTCTTTAATACTTTATGATGAGAAAAATTACCCCCTCCCCCATGTTATTGACTATATAAATACATGATTAACTTTACAAGCAGATTTTACTGATTATTTTAATAGAAAGCCGTTTAAAGAATTATTTGTTAGTTGCATGGAAGTTTGGTGTTATTTGAAAATAAAGCTCTTGGTTGAATACAACACTTTTATTCAATGAAACTCAGTTTTTTTAACTTTCACAACATGGCTAATTATTTAAAGAGTAATATTAATTATTAAATAAGAGAATATATATATATATATATATATATTATATATATATATATATTCTATATATATATATATATATATATATATATATATAATTGAATCTTGAATTTAATTTATAATTTAACATGATGTGATGCACTGTAGCTTCTCCTTTCTTGAAGTCAAAAATCTCTCACCCACTTTGCTTAGAAAAATCTATTGCCACCTTAACTTCCCATTCCATTCTCAACCCTAAGTTTTTTCCATATTCTTCTTTATCCAGCTCCATCCCATTTCTGCAACATAATCTTTGTCAACTCTATGGCCTTCATATATAAAACCCTCTTATCTTTTCCCAAGCCCAACATAAAAAAACAAGAACCTTCTTTCTGTATAATCACTTTGTTTATATTTTTACTCACATGACTGCATTATTTGTACCCTTTCTGCTTGTAGGCATTTATATTCAACTAACAGATGTCTAATATTTTCTATGCCTTTTTTACATAACTTACAGACTAAATCACTTATATTTTCCAACTTATATGTATATTCCCTTGTTGCTATCAATCCTTTTCAAGACTTAAACAGTAAACTACTCTCCTTGCTATTATCATAAATTAACTCATACCCAATATTCTTTTTACTTATATATAATTTTCTTTACTATCCATACTAGTTTTCCATCTCTCCATGTCCCTATTTTTTATTAATGCATCTATTCTTCTATCCCATTCCTTACCACTGTAACACTTGGCAATCAATCATCCCACCTTTTGTATAAGTATACTGACACAAATTCTTTATTCAAATCTTCTGCATACTGTACTACCTTTCTCACTCATCTTGTTGCCTGTCCTTTACTCATTACCCAGATGAATACCATTTTGGCTATTCTCTTATTATCAATAAATCTACCAAATATTTTCAATTTGCATTTGCATCTGTTGTATAAAAACTTGACTATCCCATTTGTCCTTGAATTGCCTCCTTTTCTGTCCACATATCTATCTCTAGTGCATGTCTTCCCTTCCTAAGTTATCTAACATCTCCTTACCAACACAAAATACATCAATACCATAAGTTAGCCCTGCTACTTCCCACTCCCTTTTGTATAATTCTAGCTATATCATACTTATTATATAACAATAGTGTTAATTTCTTTATTAGTCCTTTTCTTTTCTCTGCTTCATTTATCTTTTTTTTTCTCTCATTCATTCAAGCAATTTCTCTGATTACTTAAGATGATTCCCAAATAGTTATACATATTCACTACATTTAGCTGCAGATCCCCTAATAAAAATTATTTCTGTTTTCTTTCCCCAGCATTTATCATCATTACTTTTATTTTTTTGTCTCTACATTTAATCCCAATTTCTTTACTCATCCTTGTGCATGTCTTTAGCATAACTTCCATATATTCCATACGTTCTGTGCACAAGAAGATATCATCAGCAATTAAAAGACATGATAATGTATATATATTCTCTTGCCATCTATTATTGATATCTCTACCCCTTTATCTAGTCTTCTATTGCTTTTTCCATTTCTCTAATATATAACAAAAACAAAATAGGTGCCATAGGGCATCCTTGTTACATGTGATTTGATGCACTGTGACTTTCCCTTATATGGAGTCAGAAATCTCTCAGCAATTATGTCCAGAGACACCTGTTAACCACTTTACCTTCTCTTTCCTTTCCTTACCCTAAAATTTCCCATAACCTGCTCCATCCTATTTCCACATCATAATCTTTGTCAACTTCATGGCCTTCATATCTAAATCCCCCTTATCTGTTTCCAACCCAGCATAAAAACCAATAACCTATTTTCTGTATAATCACATTATTCATAATTATTCTTCCATAACTTCATTATTTGTACCCTTTCTGCTTTCAAGTATATTTACATTGAATTAACAGATGCCTTCCTTACACAACTTGCATAAAATATAAAACTTCAAAAGGCTCCTTACATAGTTCAGTTCTTCAGAAGTTGTATTTTAAAATAATTCTAATATACATTACTGATGTAATAATTTAAAATTCTAATTATAAAATATTTTACTATAATTATTCTAAAGATATGTTTTTGGAAATTCATTAATATACGTCAAAAATCAGGTTCTTTTTTTTTTTGTTCTGAAAAAAAAAAGTTTTTTTTTTTTTTGTTGTTGTAAAAGATAAATAAAACAAATATCTTCATTTTAAAACAAAAATTAATAATCGACATTGTATAGACAATTGACTTTTAATATATAAGAAAAAAACTAATCACACACTGACATTTGTTTCGAGGGCATCTAAGAATACATCACATGATCTCAAACTTCTCTTTGCAAAAATAAGACATTTTGAACTTTGATTCTATCCATGTTTGTGAATTAAAATCACATTAGTAAAGCAAATTTTTGTTTTTTTAAAGTATTAAAATAAAAAAGAAAGGCAAAGGTTATAAACAAAAATAGTATTTTAAAAAGTCTGGAAAAACTTTTAATAACAATTTAAAGATGATTCTTATTAAATACATGTACTTCTATTGTGTTAATTGCAAACATTTGCCTTAATTAAATAAAAAATAAAGACGGTAGATTACGACAGAATAATTTTGATGTTGAAATCTTAAGAAATCACGTTTACACGATCGAAACTTTTAGGTAGCAATATTTACAAATTAAAAGAGCATAAAAAAACAACATTTGTTTGATAATGGAAAATAAAGTGTGAATTTACAATCACGTAAATATATTTTAGTCACTAAACAAAACGTATCTTTCCTAATTATTTGTTCAGTTATGAAAACTATTTCACTTTATATTATATTAGCGCATTAATCTCCAAAATATGACCTCCGAGGAAAATGAAGAAAATTGTGAGAAAGATATTTGTGTTGCGTGCGCTGTTTATATTTTCTTAAGTAAAAAAAAAAAAAATCAAATAGTGTATTTCTCGGTAGTTTTCATAAAAATTCCGAGCCCTGGAAGTATACGAACTGGGATTAATTCGAGAACCTTAGTCCCACAATTTAATACTCTATCGCTGTTCTGTGGTAATCAGGATTTACATTTAATATTTAAATATTTTTGAAATATGCAGAGTAAAACTTTAAGTCAATTATTTTATATAGCGCGATGTTTTTTTATTAGAGTAAAACTTTAGCAATTAGAAAATATAATTTTACTAACGTGTTTGGAAGGATAAATAATTTGACGAAGGATTAAAATTATCTGAGATTTAAATAAATAAATACTAAAAGTAAAACATATTTATTGCTCCTCAAACATATTGTAAAGAATATAATTTCAGATTTTGTTTGAGAGATTCACGATGCAATATAATAAGAAACAGATAAATAAATATATATTTAAAAAAAATGTATTTACAATGTATGAATGATAGAACTGTATGTAAATAGGAACAAATGAATAGAGTCAGCAATTGACTTTAAAATTGATACTGAGAGGGTAGAAGCCATTGTTCAACTTTGGATTTTGGGGTTATTAATCGAATGTAGTATCCAAAATATATACTCTAGACTGGCATTGGGGAGAATCGAAATGACAAATTTGAAAAAAACTTTTAGCTGTAGGAACATATGTTATAAATTTAAGATCAGAATTATTATAAGTTATTATGCTTCCTGTGACTATCTGTAGTTGTGACTAACACTTATAAACTATGAAAAACAACAACATTGCTTTTGTGCTGGTTATAAGAATGAGCTTATAAAAATTTCACAGATATCTAAAACAAAAAAACAAACAAACAAGTAGATATTTGATTAAACATGATATCAACATTTGCCTCCAATACAAATAATCAAATTATCGTTATATAATAACAGGAACTGGTTTATTAGAAAGGCATATGGTGCTAAGAAATCCTGATGGGAAAACATGAGAAAGATAATAAGTACTGATATGGATGGTTCTCATCATTACAATAACAGACACTTCTGTGATCATTAAGAATTCCAGTATTTTATGTCATAATAGTATGTAAGAGAAAACACCAACTCTGACTTTTTATCAAAAACAATTCACAACTGAACAATCTTATGAATTATTCATATTTAGTAAAAAGATTACAAGTAATACCTTACAATTATAATAGCATAATAAACTAGAAATAATACTAGATACATTTTTATTTATAAGAAAGTATAAGCATTGACATTTATACAAGGACTGTAAATAATTTTGCAAATTCTCTCAATGATACATGTTTGAATCATCAGCTTACCATTCCTGGATCTTTGAGCTATCTACTCATGTTGCTTAAACATAAATGTCAACTTATACTCAACAATGATTTGGGTTTTATAATGACCTTAGAGTAGAAATGTTACTGCTGCCTATCACAGTCAATTAAACATATATGAGTGCAACATGCTTGCATTAAATGACTAAAACCCAAAAATGGTAGTGAGAATTATATTGAACTGTAAGATATATTGTAAATCTAAATGTTATGTATTATAAGACAGAGTATTAAAATGTTTTAGATTAATTACAGGTCCACAAGTGACAAGTAATGAATGACATTTAGATATGAAGACAAATGCAATTAAGAAATAAAGAATGAATGATTAGGAGCTTCTGCCATCAAAAACTAGATATTCCTTTCAGTACAAGCAGTCTTTTCTATGTGTCTTTTTTCATTCTATAGTCACTTGCTATTATAGCATCCATTTATCATGAGCCTCTCATCCCATTGGAACTCTTTTTATAAAAACTGTGACAATGACATTGTGTTTTTGAGCCATACCACATCCATTCTTCAATTACATTATGAATTTCTAATTTCAATTATCTTCCTTCAATTCATTTCTTGTCCTTAAGAATAAAGAAAAACATACTGGGATAGATTTAGTCATCTAGCAGATCTTACTTTTGATCTTCATCTAAAGCAGTGCAATCACTAATAAGTTTTAGATTTAAGTGAGTTGGGAATTTAAACATGCAATCAATTGTATTTTTAGAAAATCATATTTAGGAATGCATTGTCTATCACGAGAGTGGAAGAATCTAGATAAAATGGTCTAAAATGGTCTATTTCACACAGTCCACCTAAGCTATCACATCTACATTTTTAGAAATAATAACAATATTAGTAGTAATATCACCAGTAGTGGTAGAGTAGGAAGGAGTGATAAAACTAAAGGAAAATATTATTAATCTATTTCCCCCTAAATATTGATACATGTAAAGCATTGACTTTATTTAATATAAAAATTTCCAGACCAGAACAGAGGATTGAAGTAGTGGTTATAAATATTGTTATTCTTAATGAAACATGTCCCCTAGGAAAAGATGTTTAATAGATGGGTGGATACCTTTGGAAAAGCAGGTCAGACTGTAAAAGAATTAAGTATGGTATTGGATTTGTTACAAATTTAATATTATCCATTGTTGAAATTTCTCATGTTCTCAATGAAAGACTAATGATTCTAAAACTCATCTTGCCCAATAGCAATAATATTCATTTTTCTAGAGGTAATGCACTCTAACCTTAAATTTAAAAAAAAACTTCTATTGCTTAATAAATAACATTATTACAATTATATAATAAAAAGATTGTTTTTTCTTCTTGGAGATTTTAATGCACATGTTGATAGAAATAATAAACTTTAGCTAAAAGTTTTGAGGAATAATGGTATTGGTGCTATAAATGCAAATAGTTTATTATTAGTGCTTTTTTTATTATTGATTTTTTGCATAATCTGTGTATTGATTACATAAACATTTTTTGTAGATAGAGAAACTGCTATAAAAAATATGGTTGCACTGAGGCTCAAAAGAAAGACATTTAATAAATTCCTTTATAATTAGGGGTTGGGATACAAGATAAATTCATATTATGTGAGCACAAGCAAATGTGGATTGATGAACATATCACAGATTAGTACACTTCAAAATTAAAATAATAACTGCATGAAAACATTAAAAAAATAGATGTTATTTCAATCATATTCACAGAAAATGTTATGTTCATTCATTGTTGTTTAGAATAAACAACTATACCTACCATTTTTCAAAAAAATATTCACCACTAAAATGGCTAATTTGTATCTTAAGGACTGTCATCTTACTGAAGCATGAAACTCTTTTAAGAAGTAAATTATAAATGTCAATAAATCTATTCTTGTGGCACTAATAAGAGAGATCATAACTGTTTCTGATAATGATCTTATTATTAGTGATTTAATTAAAAAGAAACATGGGGCATTTTCTATTCAACCAAATAATGGTTGAAATGTGAAACTTCAGAATAAATATAAATATCTGAAGAGATAACTGACAAAAAGACTTATAAATTATTGGGATGTTAAAACAGCAAAAAAATATAGACGTTAGCTGATCATGGTTATAAATATTTTTGATGCATTCAAAACAATATATGTACCTGAGAAATTGTATTTGAATCATATTAAATCCAACAATGACATTCTTTAATATATCTACAATCATGTGAACATGTGAAAAGCATATTTTTCATCATAGTTTGAATTATGATACAAGAATTTATCTGATATATCTATTTTAACTACTCATTCAAATTCAGCCAAAGATGTTACATTAGCTATTTATAATCTTAAAAATGAAAAAAATTACAGGTCCTTATAAAATACTTTCAAAAATATTACAATGTGGGTGTGCTATGTCAGATTTAAAAATATTGGATCTTTAAGGAATATTTTGACCTAAGAAATATGCCACCTGATCTTAAGAATGCCTTTATTATTTCAATTCTTAAAAATAAAGGGAATAGAAAATATTGGAATAATTATAATGAAATATTTCAACAAAGATACTTTCAAGAATTTCAAGAATCTCAGCCTCAGGGTGGCCTTTGAGCATTCCATCATCAGATTTTCAATTGGATAAATGGTTGAAGAGATGGAGTGCATCTGAGCACTTATTACATATATGTGTGGAGGAGATAATCTGGACTAACTGATGATTTCTGGTTTAGCATAAAATACATATATATGTGTTTAAGTGTATCAGTGATATGAGATTGAGTCGTGAGTGGTGGGTGATGTAAAAGTCTGTGCTCATATATCCTATATATTTCAAGAATTTTGTCGAATATATTGCTTTCAATTGTAGATGAATAGTTATCAAAGACTGACTGTGCTTTTAGAGAATCAAAACACACTATAGACATGGATTTTAATGCTAAGAAATTGCCATAAATTTACCAGAAACAAAAATGATATATTTATTCTATAAATTTAGTAAATACATTTAATTCAATTAATAGGACAAATCCAAGGCAGTTTTTGAAATTGATCGTTTGTTTACCAAAATTTATTCTTTTCATATTCCTTCTATATGATGAACTAAAAAGAAATGTTATTATTAAAAGTAAAAATTCTGATCCATTTGAAATGCAAACTGGTATTTAATAAAAAATGTTCTTGTTGCAAATAGTTTTTCAATATGTATGATTGTGAAATTTTTGGAATTGTTTATAGGAGAGTCAATGAAACAGAGATCAAGATTTCATAGTGGATTTGACGGTATATTTTTTAATTTAAATCAGTTAATAGTAAAAACAAATATTTCTTCTTCTTGGATCTGGATTTGCACAATGATGATAATTATATGATTTTGGCCAATTCAGAAGATGATTGAACTAAGTGTTTTGAATGTGTCATATAAACACTTTTGGTTTATTAATTAATGTTCAAAAAAATTCAAACTCTTTATCATCTAATGATGGAAAAAATTCATCAGTAACTTTTAGCTTGGATGGTTATCATGCTTAAATATAAACCAGTTAAATGTCTTGTTAGTATTATAAGTAAAAAATATGGAGTTAGATGATGCAGTATAATATCGTTTCTAAATGTTGATGCTTTTAATGAATTAAGAATAGAATATTTCATCACTGGCAAGTAATTACTGTACCTAACTTATCTATATATAAAGATATTATTTTACATAATTTATTATATAGAAATGAGAATTGGATATCCTATTAGTGCAATGCAAATGCATTAGGAATGTTTTATTTAAGGATACTCCATATAATTTTAAATATACAATAGAAAATCATAAAATCTATCAACATGTTTTTTTTTTCAATTGGATGGTTATAATACTAATAGATTCTTTGATTGTAAAATCACATCTTTATTGCATTAGCCATTTAAAAGGAATGAACAATACTTAAAATGTTATTTTATGATAAACATTAACATCTTTTTAACAATCATCTCAGAGAAATTCTAAAGAAATGCAATGCCAATTGTTTTAATTGGATATGAAAGAAAATACAATACATTGGAAAGCTACAATTAGACACAGTATTGAAGTATTTCAGAAAGAAAAGTTTGCTGGAAGAAGATAAAAGACAGTATCTTAAAATCTCAAGCAAAGAAAAAGATTGAACCAGTGCTGATTTTATAGTTATGGCAAAGAAATTTTTCCATCTCCTTCTACATTATTATTACTACTATTATTATTATTATTATTATTATTATTATTATTATTATTATTATTATTATTATTATTATTATTATTATTATTATTATTATTATTATTATTATTATTATTATTATTATTATTATTATTATTATTATTATTATTATTATTATTATTATTATTATTATTATTATTATTATTATTATTATTATTATTATTATTATTATTATTATTATTATTATTATTATTATTATTATTATTGCCACTACTACCACTACTTCTACTACTACTACTACTACTATTACTACTGCTCCTACTCCTACTACTACTATTACTCCTACTGCTGCTGCTACTACTACTACTACTACTACTACTACTACTACTACTACTACTACTACTACTACTATTACTACCACCGCCACCACTGCCACCCACCATCACCAACACCAACTCCAGCACTACTAAATTAGCTTTAGAAAACTCATTGACAAATAAGATATTAAATAATATATAATTATTATTTATTGCATGAAAAGACTACAATATGATGAAGGTATTAGTAAATCTCATTCATAATTAGTAATGTTTAAGAGTTTAGTGCAGTCAGCAAAAATGTCTTTCTTAGTTTTGCTAGCTTTATATTGCTTGCCATAGCTGTTTAGACTTTGATAATATTTTTTTCCCATGAGAGGCTAATAAATGTACTAGAAATTTTTAGCATTATACAGTGTGTAAATATTAAAATATAGATTGAAAACCCTTTTGAAAAACTTTTTTTTTTGTTTTATAGAAAAGTGTTTTTATTTCTTTATATATATGTGTGTGTGTGTGTGTGTGTCATTTTAAAATTATAGTAAAGAATATATTTAATAAATTTGTAGTTTATTTCCATGCATATTCCGTATTGAGGGTTATACCTAAATTTATTTCTCTTATTTTGAAATGGAATAGTTTTATATTTTATTTGAAGATGGCAAAAGTTTTAACATTTTAAACATAATGCTATAAGCAATAAAACAAATATATGTTTCTCTAGTAAATTTGCTTAATGGCTTTGAGAAAATTATATACCAAGCTGTAGTAGTTTCATTTTTCTTTTAAAAATACATATAATTTTATATTCAGAATTTTAATTATCATAGATTATAATAAATAAATATCATTAATAATTTTGTCAATTACCTAATTTCAATTCCAAAAATAAAATGAGTTTTTTTTTAATTTTAAAAAAATGAATTTAATAAAACATGTCGAATTCTTTTTAAACAAATACGAATAATTGTTTTATTTTTAAATATTTATATAAAATAATAAAACTAATATTTTTCAAATTATTTATTCTGCCAACAAAAAACATTTTAATTATTTTCACTTCTATTTATTACCTTTCTGTTAATTGGGTAAAATACTCAAGTCGAATAAATGTCAAATTAAACATTATAAAATAAAACCCTTATTATCTGCTTATTTTGTTCTAAGCCATCTCATGATATGTCTTGACTATAATATATTCATTGTTTATTGAAATGAACGTTCACTGCACTTTTCAATATACCACAAATGCTTTATATATATATTCTAACCTAGCCCTTTGCACATGGGCAGTATAATATTAAATAAAAATGGGTTTGCTCAGTTACCGATTACAATTGGTTCAATGCAAATAATTCATAAATAAAATATCCTGCATTAAAATTAAAACATTCTACTATCAAAATAATGAAAAGGTTCAGTTTATAAAAGAAATAATAAATATTTATTTTACCATGAGATTTGGAAGTGAAATACAGGTGACAAGAAAGATTACATTGAGCCAATATCCCACAGGATACTACCTCAGTGGCATAAGAACACTATTCCCCCTTATTACTATCTTAAATAACAAACTTATAGTATTCTTATGACTTTAATAAACCCTACTCATTAAGATTAAACTAATAATTAAATCTTAATCTCCTATTCATCATAATTTATCTCAATAAAATCTCAGGTTCATAAAACTATTCTAAGTTAATTAAAATTACGGTAATAAAACATGATAAGGGATTTTTATGTCATACTCTACTACACTTAAAACTAATAATAACAAATAATAATAATATTCTTCATTGTATGAACTAATTCTGTATATCTCTTTCTTCACTATAATTTTATTACTATAATAAAATAATATAATATGATATAATCTTTTATCTTCGTATAATAATGTAAGAAAAATGTGGTAGCATTTATAATCTGACAAATAAAGGTGTGTGGCAATGGATAGCATATAATTCAATGTACCATTATGATAACTAATTTAGGACCTTAAGATAATGTAAAATATGATTACTTAATTAAATGAATACCAAGAAAATATTTGAATTCTTAAAATAATTCTTTATTTATCTTTGTGCAAAATTATATGTTTGTTTCTATTATTCTGGGTGTATTGTGTGGTCTCATGCAGTGTAATGGAAAAATGAAACAGTCGGGACACACAAATTTTGAAAAACAAATTTAACAAAGTTTATTATTAACAATAAAATAAAACAAAACATTTTATTTACAAAATTTACACCGGATATCCTCAATTTACACCACCCTACATTTTATATTACTTTCTTATTAAAACAATTTAGAATTTATTTAAGTCTTCCTTCTGATTTAAAATAATAATAATAAAATAATAACTGTTTTATTTATCTCTTTCTAATTAAACTTATGATAAATTACATTTATTTATTTTTATTAAAAAATAAATATATCTTGTCCTTAATATTATTTAATTATACCTTTCTTTCTAAAAAACATCCATAGAAACATACTATGGAAAACATAAAAAATAGCATTATTGTGAGTATGGATCTCTTAAAAAATAAACAATTTTCACTTTGCAATGTTAAAAGATGTCATATACAATATATACTAATAATTTATTACTAAATTTTGTGGATATTGTTGTTTACTACACTATGTTTATTAAACATTCCCATTTAATATTACTTTAATACTATATAGTTGTAATTACTGATATATTCTCTATTATTTAATAAATACACAATTATATCTATGTTTACTGTTTGTATTGTTTTACTTTGTACCATTATATATTTAAAAATACGTAATACTTATTTTAAAACAAAATAAAGCATTTAAAAGTTATTTAATATTTAAAATAACAACTTTGTTTTATAAACTTTATTCCTGAAATTTTATTTTATTTCCAAAATAAATCCAAAAAAAAAACATATTTTATGATTCTTTTCCCTTTTAGGATCCATTGGATTTCAATTCCAATTTATACAAATTCTACTTCTTCTAAGTAAATGAACTTATCTCATTCAAATGTTAGCATATCTTAAACTCTAAATTATCTATCTATTATTTCTTTTCAAATATATTGTACTGAACGATGTAGTTACATTGGAAATCTAGATAGTGAATAGATGAGTAGAAAGGGAAGCAAAATTAGCGTATATCTCATAGCTAAAAAATATCATGGCACAGTGTATCTATAAGAAATAGAGGTCTGACCTATTTTGTCCAAAGTTCTCCAATACTATTAATGATCTCAAGCTCTTTCTTCAGCTTTTTTAAAACATCAATACTTAAATAAAATAGACACTGTCCAAAATAAATATACAATTACTGGGCATTGTTAACTGTATTGTACCTCCACTAAGATTATAAAATATTATTCATATTCCCTCATCACATCCTATTATAACATCATCTTGGGTTCATGTTTACGATAGTACTACCAACCACTATCTTATCATTATTTCCTAAAGATTTATCACATCTTACATCGACAAAATAACTATCTTGCATATTCAAAACAATAAATAAAATTCATTTATAATTAGTGTGATATCACTGATCCACAAGAAAAGTTTGCTTACTTCCTTATTCTATATTCTAAAACATATACAAACTAATCATATAAATACTGAACATCCAATAATATGAAAGTTTTTAAAAGAATCACATAAATATTTATTATCATGTTGTGTTATATTATTAGCATAAAATTATAGTATGCATATTCCCAAAATAATTCCTAGTTTCATAAATTTTAAAAGTGTTGTATAAAATGTGTTTACGTATAATTAAACATTTAAACTTTTATACATTATAATTCATAGGCAATCTAAAAAGAAAACAAAATATACAACATAAAATATCAATATTCATTAACTATTACCAAGTGATATTAGCTTGTTATCACCTATGCAGTCTTCAGTTTTCCATCAATTAGATACATTGCAATACATGAAAATACATTTATACTTTACTTAAATGTTTTTATTTAAAGTATTAAATTATTATATTATAGAATTTTAATATTATCAATAGATTAATGAAAATTTACATTTAAAATAAATAGTAATAAATGAAAATCATATTTACATAACTTCAGCTGAAAACAAATCTTTTTTATAAGTCCGAATATTTCCATTTTCTTTCTCAAAAGTTTTTTTTTTTTAAAAAAAAAATGTTCTCTTCAAAAGTAATTCTACAATCTCCCCCATTGCTACAACGATGAACAAGACAATACGTTTCCTGCAGTAAGTGTTGTCTGAACTTCAGGTGCGAAAATCTCAGGTTTAAAAAAAAAAAATGAATAACAAAAAATATTATGACATCTTGAAAATCTTGAAGATTAAATAAAATAATAATCAATCCATCTTGGAAAAGTTATAGAATAATAGTTTATGATTTCTATAGTCCAGAATGATGATTATGGAAATCATAATAAAGTTATATTATTAAAAATAATAACTTGAAGCTCCTATTCTGGAATATTTTTTATTAGCTGGGCGATGCATCCTGTCCCTTTTGACTTATCTTGAATTATCCGGATAAACTTTTGTGCAATACTTATTTCCATAATTCCACATTTTATTTATTAACATGTTCATTTTTTTTATAGGTTTCTTCTTCCAGGAACTTTATTGTTATTTGTTACCTATTCAGAGGTTTTTCTTGACTTAAATTATAAGCTTTTAAAAAGCAATTTTATTTACACGTATTAAACCCCTATATGCCTTAGGTTTTATATAACATATGCTTTTCTAACATATTTTCATGAGTCTTTTCTTAAAATAATTTCTTGTAGATATTTTAAATGTTTCCTTCAAAAAGAATATAACATTTACTCTTATAACATAATATTTCCATAAATTTATTATGAAGTACATTGTTTTATTGCTTATTAATACTAGACAAGATTATATTGCTATATAAAATAATGTTTCTTTACTTTTAATTGTCAAAACAGTTTTACTAATGAGTTTCCCATGCAATGTCCATAAAATTAATTTATTCATTTGAATAGTCCTCTCATTCAATATTATTGAAACTGCATTAATAAATATTATACTCATTTTTAAAATATTATAAGTTGAATACGTTTTACTTATTGGTATATCCATTTTATTATTGCGAAGTTATATATTAGATCTTGATGAATACTATTGATAACATGACTTTAAAATTAGCAAGGCATATTAAATGAAGTTATTACTAATATTTTTATTTTACACTCTCTTTTTGCAATTTTTTTTTAAATAATAATAACCTATTAGCTTTGCAAATAAAATTGTATGAGAGCACTAAAAATGGACTAAATAATAAAATTAAAAATTACTATCACCTTGGTAGCTTCTGATATGATTCTGCTTCCTTTAATACATTTTTAATCACCACTGATACTCTCCATGCAATCCATATTTATATCCTAGAAAATGCATCATTCTATTGGTTGATTCTTACTTTTGGTTTGATACCAAATTTGCATAATGTTAAAAACTTACACAATTAAATTTCAAAATAAAAAATATGACATATTAAAACTTTAAAGTATTATTTAAATTATTACTCTACTAAATTATTTAAATATTTAAAAAGACTTTTAAAAAACACTATTTAATAAATTATCCCACTTTTAATATTTAATTTGTCTATTTTTATTTTAACAAACTATTTAACTTTTTTATAAACTGTATTTGTCTTTATTACATTATTTAAACATTTATAACAATAGTTAACTTAATATTTAATATTGGCTTTTATTATAGGTAATAATTATATCCAATTGTATAATGCAGTTTTACAATATTTTGAACTTTACTAATAAATACTAGCAAGCAAGTGTGTACAACCATATATTATTATACAAATCACATGACTAATATAACAAATACAGACTGTATCTGATTTTTCTGTCTGGGAATAATAATAAATTGCAACACTTGTCGTATTAAATAAAATAATACAATTATATAAAATTTGGAAAAATAATTTAGAAAATATAAAATTAAATATAACTTTCACTACCATAAAACTTACTTTTTAAAATATATGATATTAGTTATAATTATTAAATATAATTTATAAATTTAAGTATAACCTTTACTTAAATATAAGTTTAAGACTATTAAAATTTAACTTTTAAACATACTTTTAAATATTTATAGCTGTGTTATTTATTATGGTCAGCTTTTGCAACCATATGTAATAATACTTTTAGCTTTACTTAACTGTTCTTAAGTGATTTATCATAATTCTATGCATTACATATTTTATTTAACCTCAAATTGTATCTTTAAGAAATTATTAATATAATATAATTAACACATCAAGAGAACATATTCTAAAATTTAAAATTTTTAATAATTTACTGTAATGAGCTATTTCTGCCCTATAGAAATGGGCACAATTTATATATAGTATGTATATGTAAATTAAGCTTATATAAACAAAATTCTAAAATAATAATGTAGCTATTAATAATATAATTAAGGGGTACATTTACACACACACACACATATCATATTTTTATTTTTAAAAATAAGATGAATAGAGTAATTTCAAATCATCTCAATTATATATGCTCTGGATGGTATTGTTTTAATAACATTTTCTTCCCTATAAAAATATAATAACAATCTTGTTGTTATTAGATTATGCATTCTTTGTATGTTTTGAGGTTTTAAGTTTGTATCAACATTACAAATAATCTAAAATTTTTAAAACATTTAATTCTATATTTAAAAATCATTTTATTTTGCAAGTGGTGATCATCCAATTCATAAGAGATAACAAAGTAAAAAATAAAATATGTTTTTAATATAACATAAAAAAAAAACATTATTAATCAAATGACTTTATTTTATTTTATTCTATAAATTTAGCTTGTGTAGTGTTAATTTTATGTCCCTCTTCTTTGATTTAGTGATATTTCATACAGATTGTAGTCTAAACAGTTATATATATATATATATATAATGAAAATATATATATTTTTTTCATTTTCTGAAATGATTGCTTTTAGTCTATATTTTTAAAAGAAATATTATAAAACTTTGTGTAATTAATGGCAACAGTAATGAAAAGCAAATTTGTGTTATTATAACAGAATACAAGACCATTAAATATCTACTACATGCACAGTTTGCCTCTGTGTAAACAGATTATAAGCAAGCAATTAATCAAATGTAGTTGAATAGAAATATTTTTAGTTTTTTAATTTTCAATTTTATGTCTACATTTTTTTAAATCAAGCATTATAAACAATGCTTAAAATAAAAATTGTTCAAATTTGAGATGATAATTGTAGAAAACAAATACTGTCCTTAGGAGTGGCATGAGATACTGTTTGTAACATTTACATGACAAAACCACATTGTTTACTATTGTGAGTTAATAAATAGTGTTGTGTATGGTATTGCAATATAAAAACATGTCTCATATCACACTACTAAATTTTATAAATTTTAGTATTTTTAAACAAGTTTATATGGCATTCTGTGACTAAAAAATAGCTTCTGCCATATATTTTTTATGGTTTATTCATAAGTTTTTTGGATAGCTATAATTGAAGTAGTATATATTGATACAGAATGTATATCCTTGCTTCAATGTAAGGTTCTTTTCTATAGTCTTTATTTTTGTGTAAATATTAAACACATAATGATATTGCAAATATTATATCCCAAAAAATAATTACTGTTATGGTAAATATATGATGAATGGGTTATATAAGATACTTCATGAATTAAGTAAACCAAAATGTCAATAATAAAGAATGGGATGATTTTTAGCCTAACAATTTTAAGTTATGAATTTTAATTTCAAAAATAAATTTTACAAGTACATTGAGACTCAAAATACTAAATAAATATAATCCAGAAGCAAAGATGCATTTTATTGAATATGGATTATATTTTGAATGGCAAAATATGGTGTAAATAATGTATTCCAATATCTTTTTTTAAAATATTCAGTAATGTAGTTATGCATTAAAATAATAATAAAGAATCTAAATATCGTTTCAATATTCCCAGGATAAAGCACATTAATTAATAACATTTAGTACTATAAAAAGTATGTGTGCATTACAAATTATATATAAATTAAACGTTACATTTCATACATATTCTATAAGTTAATTCTTTTTTTGTTGAGAAAGCACAAAGAAATCAAAACACATATAATAAGAAACAAAAAAATGAATATATATCTAGCTAAATATTAGTTACAAACAGATCTGATCTTTCTTTTTATTTTCTCCTTTTTACTTTTATTTTTTTAAAAAGCTCAAATAATTGCAACAGTCTATACTTCATCTTAATAATTGTGAAAGTCTATGTTTCATTTTCAAAATTGGAAGATTTGATATTAAGATAGTTGACAGAATCTTACTTGATGCACAGTTTTTCTTTGAAGTCACCTCATCCAGCAGTGAAATATTTGATTTTCGGAATAATTAAAACAAGCAGGTGGTTGAGGTGGCGAGTAGTTCTCAGAAATGTATGTTTATCACCTTCTTCGCCAGAGATTCAGACAGATAGTTGTTTATTATAACTCTTTCTTCAATATATTGGCATCAGTGATTTTCTGCCTGCTAGAATTTGATAGATAACAATGAAATATGGTGAAACTCTGGACCACGTAATTTTCGTATTAATGCATCATTGATAAATTATCTACACTTAAAAATGAATTTACTCCTTTTAAAAATAGTGAAAAAAAGAAGCCAAAATTAACAAATAAGCTTTGCTGAACCAGATGAAAGCATAAAAAGAAACATGGCTGAATAAAATGTTTTTGATCCCCTCTTCGAATTGTTTCTTTATGTTATGTCAGCATTTCTATAAAAATGCATAATTATGCATCTTCAAGAGTCATGAACTTACCAACTTTTATTGTTAACCATAATACAGATAGCTTAAATTGAATAAACTTTACAATATATTTAAAAAAAATACAAATTTCACTTGAATTTTCTGATTTCTTTGAAATATAGTCATACACCCTCTTAGTTATCTCTATCATTAACATTATCTTTATTAGCCATTTGATTTAATATATTTACCTCCTCTCTCTTTTCTAAAATTTATATTGCACTTTTATTAGAGATGTAATTAAAATATCAACATTAGCTTAAATAAAAATAATAACGAAAGTTGAATGTTTTAAAAAATATGAATTATAGATTGTATCAAAAATATCTATACATTTAAAAATAGACACATATAAGAGGTTATAAGACATTTCCTTTAAGAATAAAGACAACTTTAAGTTAAATAGAAGTATCTTTCTTCTTTTAACCCCCCTTCTATTTTTTTTTTTTAAAATGTAAATATTTTAAGGATGAGGTGATTAATCCTTTCAATGTATATATATATGGAAATGTTTAATGTGTGGAGTTATCCATTTATAATTACTAAATTATAAAGCACTTTACCCAGAATAGAAGAAAATGAAAACTAATTGTCCCAGGCTGTCAATCTAATTACATTCAAAAGGAGAATTTAAACACTTGGCCAGATGTAGTTGGTTTTTATTAGCTTCTGTTCTAGGTAACTTGTTTTCTAATTAAATAATTATAAATCAATAACTTGACTCATTAAATATTTTCATCTAAGCATTTATTATATATATATATATATATATATATATATATATATATATATATATATATATATATATATATATATATATATATATATAATATCTTTACTAACAACAAAATGATATATAACAATAGCTGTAATATAGTCATATAATCTATATATCTATGATTTATTTTTAATTTGAATAAGCAACATAAAGGATTTATTCCTTGTATTTTATATATATATAAGTACATTTATATTGTCTATTATGTATATTTAAATGAACATATTAAGATTTTGTATGTGAGAGGTCAGAGTGACATAAAGTAAACTTGAGTATGACAATAATATTGGCATTATCAAGGGCTTTTGAGTGTTTAAGCCTCATAATTTGAATGATATGGATGGCTAAAGAGTTGGAATGTGGAAAATATTGAAGCTTGTCCATTAAAGTTTGAAGATATACTATCTTAATATAAACTGAGCACTGATTGTATATATGTGTGGGAGATTGTGATTTGTGTCATGGATATCTGTTATATAAAATGAAATAAGGTGGAGTGGCTAGTTGTATGGACTTTGATAGTCTGAGTACAAGTCCCTTGTGTGCATGTGTGTGTGCATGTCATTGGATGTAATAATTTATAATAAGTAAATAAATGCATTAGAAAATGAAAATCATGGCAAGCATTGTTAGCCGAGATGTCATCACAGCTGCCTTGCAAGCAAGTAGTTGGTTGCAGATGGTTGTGGGTTCGCGTCCTGGCCGATGCTATGACATATGGAAAAAAAAAAATTATGCAATTTTATTAAATTTTCTACAAATTCTATTTTACATTTTTATATGAAACTTTCATGTTTAGTGATGCTTTATACAATACAGTAACTATATATATATATATATATATTGTAACATAATAAATGAGTTCAAATAGAAATGACTAAGTAAAGGTTCAAAATATAACACTATCAAGAATTATCTTTCAATATTTAGGAAATGTAAAATTTTGTATGTAATGTACACACATCCTTCATTCTTTCAAATCATTCATAAACTAACCTTAAATAATAGGATTGCTAGCTTAGTAATTATAACCCAATTATTTAATTAAATCTGTAACTTTTAAATCCCACTTATAATTAAAGAAAAGCAAAATAAAAGCATAGAATAAATATTAGAATTGATCAAGCATAGGTTAGTTTTAAAGAAAGTTAAAATGTTTAATATTTGAAATATAAAACAATTAAATAATTTACACATACATTGCCTATATGTATGCATTATAACTTTGCTTTTTAAAGAAAAATTAAATATTAAATAGTTTAAATGTGTGTATTACCTTTCTATCAACACACAAACAAGTAAAGCATGTAATTGTTGACCCATTCTCTGTTTAAAGCTTTTAGAACTGGACCTTGTAGGGTTTAAACTTGGATGCCCTACAACTTCCTTTATGGTTATATAAAATTGTGATGATGATTTTGTTTGACCTTTTCTACATGCACATTACTATAAATTTGGCTAGTGACCAAATTGTAATGGCACATATATATATATATATATATATATATATATATATATATATATATATATATATATATATATATATATATATATATATATATATGGAATATTGAGAGTAGGTTACAGATGGTGATATTTATACTATAAATGAGAAATAAGATTTGGCATCAAAATGTAGTTAATGCAAATATCACGACATTGATTTTATTACTGTTGTTTTCTAAACTGATAATGCTTAATTTAATAGATTTAATTATATCGGATGCCCTTTTATTTTTTCTTTATGTTTACTGATCATATGGTGTAGTAGATAGTAGAGTAATCTGAAACTTTGATGAATTGAATTTTGAATATTAAGATAAATAAATTAGCTTTAGAATTTCTTTTTTTAGGAAACTGATCCATGACCAATCCAATATTGGTTAACAAATGGGTCACCAGCTTTTTAAAATTAAATATCCATCTTCCAGCAATTGCAAAGGCTGAGATGTAAATTGTTCTCTTTCTACGTTTTTTCTATATTGGCTATTAGAGAAACTTTTGCTATTTGTTTTATATTTTGTACATACATATGTAAATATGAATCAGGCTTTTTTAATTAAGTAGCCCCTGGCATGTCAAAACTCTTTTTAAAGGCTTTCATAAAGGCATAATGAAGGAGAAAGAAAAATTCATAATCGTAAGAACCGAGATAATGATGGTTTAGCCATTAGCTAAAAATTTTCAGATACCCATTTAGGGACAAATGTTGAATGGGTATCTACATTGGCTACACACACACATATATATATATATATATACAACAAGCAAACATGTTTACAAACTGTTTTATATACGTAGTTTTTATTTTTCTAATAAAAAGTCAATTTAATGAAATGCAAAAAATAGAAGAAATGATAGCAATATTTAATTCAATTTGCTGCTATTTCAAACTTCCGATGATTGATCGTACTTAAAATCCAATAATTGAAAAAAAAATCTAAAATGAAAAAATATAGAGAGAGTTTTTTTAAAAAAAGAAATCTGCTTTTAAACAATCGAATTAGCTAACGATTTTTATTTTTTCAATAACCAATTAAATTCGGAGAATTGAAATAGTAAATTTAAAAACCAGGTAGAAAATTTTCTATCTTATCTTTTATTCACAGACAACATTTTCCCAAAGCATTTTACTGTTAGATTACTTATTTATAAACAAAATAGTTGATTTATTTCTATCTGAAAAAGGTAATTGTGACTATACGACACATATATAGTTTCCAAAAATTATTGTTCATTCTTAATAATCACGGCTTTAGAAATGTAAATGTAATAAACTTATTAAAAACTATATTTGAAACTTTAATTATTTAAAAATTTACAATATTGAATTGTTTCTTATTTGGTTTTAATTGTTTATTTGGCGTCTCCTGATTTCCTAGCTTTTTGTAATTTAAGCATTTTTAAATATATATATAATTTTCTCATTTATTACATTTTTGTTGCAAGCTTTTACTTATAATATAAATGGCATATTTTACTGAATAGAAATCAGCTAAGTAGAGTTTGTTGACAACAATTTGAGGAAGCAAAAAAAGAATATAAATTAGTCATGTACTAATCCAAGTTCACACAATCTTTCGTGTCTATATAAGTATAATAGACCATTAATAAAGGTGAGTT
Organism: Epiperipatus broadwayi; assembly: GCA_028023455.1. Classification (NCBI taxonomy): domain Eukaryota; kingdom Metazoa; phylum Onychophora; class Udeonychophora; order Euonychophora; family Peripatidae; genus Epiperipatus; species Epiperipatus broadwayi. Next base: position 6,562,245 of record JAQFVV010000031.1, read on the forward strand.
TCCACCGTAGTTGTTAAAAAGAGGTTGTCTTGACAACAGTTTGAAAATGTTGATTGTTATCGATATAGGGATTGTCTAAATGTTGACTGTTTTTTAATGAAAATAAATATTAATACTATATATAATAAAACAGTATATATATATATTGATTTTTAAAAAGCTAAAGCATCCTTATATAGCATAGCTTTTTGCAATAGGTCGTCCAATACTCAATTCTTCTTCTATAGAAGAATACTAAGTTCGCCATTTTCTGGTGATGAGGATTTAAATACTCTTTATCATTGGTCTACTGTCTAGATAAAAAAAAAAACGCTTAGAATTGTTAAAAAATAATTAAACTATTTCTAAATCACAAATTAAGTATTCAAAAAGCACAAAACTACATAACTATATATTTAAAAAAAACTATTTCAAAATAGTCTTATGAAATAGTAACTAGCAAGTTAATTATATGTGAAATTGAGACAGATCTATTACTTATACAAATCCAGTTATTTATTTTTTTAAATGGATAAAAAATCTCAAGCAGGCTTAATAGTCCCAATTAGCTAATATTACTGAATAGAAAACGAATATGATATTTAAATCTCTCAGTCTTCTTTGTTAACCAAAGTTTGCTTCTACAATGTTTCTCATTATTGGTTAAGTTATGATGTGTTTTTTTTTTTCTCTTTTTAAGAGTGTTTAACATTCTTATTTTATTTATTAAGTAAATAAAAAGATTTTCTTAGAGACAGCTAGTTTATCAAGTTATAAACGAGAGGTCAGTGCAACCACCTTGCAAGCAAGCAGTTGGTTGCAGACGGTTGTTGCAGGTTTGTCTCCCGGCCGATGCTATGACTTATGAAAAAAAAAACATAATCAGAATAAGTTTTATTGTTTTTTAATTAATTGTATATACGTAATGTATTTTTTTTATTCTTATCAAATCTTTATAGTTAAAGAAGTTAAATTTATTAGTTTAATCCTTTTTTAATCTCACTATTGATCTATTATTTTGCAGTTACTGCCATATAAATTTGAAATTAAAGCAACAATATTAATTACAAACATTATACTAACATACAGAGTACAATTTATGAAAATGGATTCATGTGCAATTAATAAAATTTTGAAAATCATTAATATAAATTGTAATAACTCTTATATCAAACAAATTTAGATTATTCAAGTAATCTATTTAAGAATATATTTTATGTTAAGAACCCAATCCATTTCATTGATAATCTTAATTTTAATCTGTTTTTTCAAGCCATCCAATGACTCTATTAAAATGAAAATAATAATAATAATAATAATAATAATAATAATAATAATAATAATAATAATAATAATAATAATAATAATAATAATAATAATAATAATAATAATAATAATAATAATAATAATAATAATAATAATAATAATAATAATAATAATAATAATAATAATAATAATAATAATAATAATAATAATTTTCAATCTCTGAATTAAAATAATCAAAAAATGAATGTTTGTTAAATGTTATAATTTTAAGCCTACTTAACAAATAAATTAAAGTTACTTAAAAAGATTATTTCAAGTTTCGGACTAGTTCAAAAAGCTGGAATAATCTAATTGAATGATGATGATCAGTTGTCTTTCCTATGAGTGCTCCATAAGTATCCAATATTTATTTCTTTAATACATATGGATATTCTTAATCCCGCTTAACTGTTAACAAAATGGCAGACATTAGAGAGAAATGGTCTACATATAATATTTTTAAGCTTTCTAATTCTACCATTCTAGTGATTTAGAATCAATTGATGCATCTCTATGCACTCACACATACAAATGTCTTGGTATTTCTTTTACTCTCCTCCTCTGTGTTCTATGTTTACAAACTTTCCATCAATAATTATCTTAATGTACAAATGTATTCAACTAAAAAAAATATTTTCCAGTCAGTCAGGTCAAAACTCAGTATCATTTTCTTTTTATGTAGATATTACACATTCAAATTACATAGAAATATTCTGAATTATCCCTCTAATTAAAGATAAACTAATCTTATGCAATCATAACAAATTATTGGCAATAGTTCTTATTAATTTACATACTAAAACCCCAATTTATAAGACTTTTCTAACAATTAGCACTGAATCATAAAATTTGATGAGCTCATTATATTCTTGAGATGCATCATTATATATGTAATGATAAAATCATTTTGTAGTGAAGTAGTTTCACATTTCTAATCTTTACCAATGAGCAATGTTCGAATCCTGTACTGACAAAATTGAAACTAGTTTCAAATCCCAGTACATCGACAATTTCTTTTCAGGCAAATGGGATGTAGAATAACCAACAAATATAAATGGATATTGAATGACATTTAGTTGAAAGATAAATGGACAGTCAATCTAATACTTATTTGGTAGGAGTAATTGTAATGAATAATATTTTTTTTTCATTGATCTATAAATAAAGATATAATTGATGGATCTGTATCCTAAAGTGGTTACATAAAATATATTTTATCTTTATTTTATCTTTCATCTGCATATTAACAATTTGCAATTCTTTGAGGTAGGGAAAGCACAGTAGTCTAAACAATTATTTTTAAAATAAATATTTTCTTCTGAGAATAATCATTTAATCTCTTATCAATATTTTTTATAAAATAAATATTCTGTATTAAACTTTATAATTATCATTAAAAAGGTTTGAAATGTTTTAGTGAAGTTGGGATAAACTTGTTGCTAGAAAATGATAGTCATATGTATATAAAAATATGGTTCAATTGCTATGTGAGTTGTCATGGGTAGGACCAGCAATATCTGAAAAAAAAATGTGACTAAGATCGCCAGAAATCTTATGTTTTTTATAAACTGCTATTGCTAACAATTTAATAATTTTCAAAATATATTAATAAAATATTCTACAAATTATAAGGATTCATCAAACTGTTTTTTATTAATATTGAGATACTTTTGTAATAAGTTTAAGGATATAAAATTCTAAACTAAATTGCAAGAGTTTACAAAAAAACCTAAAAAAGGTTTATGTGAAATAGATGGGTGCTATGAGAAAGAAAATGTCGAGAGAAGACGCTATGAGTAAAAAAAAAACATGAAAAGTTTTTTATCTTGAAATATGTTAATAAAGCTTAAAATATTGTTCCTAACACTTTATATAAACATTGAGTGGCAAATTACCCAGAATCCATATGAAGATGGATTTTCATAGTATGACTTGAATTTTTCTATTGAAGAATATTTTTTCAAAAAAATTAATGGTTTTCCTACATTTATAAGTTTTAAAAACTTTTGCAAGTTTTCCAAATATAATTAAAAAGTGTTATTAGTTTAACAAGTTTTTAATTTATCTTGCAAGTATTTCTACCCACCCACCCCCGCGCGGGGGGGGGGGTAAATATAATCTAAATAGAATTCTCTATAGATTGATGGCTACAAACTTTTTCAAATTTTTTATTAGTATGATTTCTTCAAAAAACTTGCAGAGAGCAAACAAACACTCAATGATAATATTGGTTTTATAATTTTTTTGAACATTGCTGGATTTATTTGGATTTAAAGCTGCAATAGTGTTTCTTTAATGTCGGTCTCTTAGAATGTTTTATGGACTAAATAGTTTCTCAATAATGTTTTAGTTTCTTTGGAAGCATTCTTTACCCTCTTGGGTCAAATAAAAATTATTTAAAAGCAATCTACCTAAAGGTTCAGGATTCCGGTCTTCTTTATATAATGTATTATTTAATAATCTTCCAGAAACAGCATGCAGAAAATTCTTTAATGCAATTAATGCTTTGCGTTTTCTGAAGATATTTTTTGAAATAGAAAAATCTCCCAATATGTATAAAGATATAAAATCTTATAAATAATGCAGTCTTATTTCTAATCTAATGAAGAATTTATCCTCTTTTTTTTATTTAAACAGTAGGGAAATACCTTGAAATTTGAATAGATTATTTTAATATAGGCTGATCAACATCCAACTCTACGCATTATAATCTAACATCCTAGAATAGATCAAAATTAATCTCTAGATATAAATTTCCAGGAACATTAGCTGGCACTTCATGAAACTGGGTTGCAAAAAAGAGATGTCTTTTTTATCTTATTCAACCATAAATTGTATTAAATTTAAATTTTTTAGATGGAAATGGAGTTTTAGCAATCTATTTAGAAATTTATTAAACGCACATTATTTACTGATTGTGTAGATGTGAGAAAACACAAACCATGAATCATATACTTGAAGATTAATAAATCAATTATCAAAAGTGGCAAAATTAAAGATTTTAATAAAGCCACTAGTGAATTTACTCCCTAGATTGAAGTCTCAATAAATTTTTGTATGATATTTTATTAATAGTTAAGCTCTCTAAAAAAATCCATATGCTAAATATATAAATTAAAAGTTTGAGCAAAGCTGATTTACAATCCACAAAATTTAAACTTCATAATCTGCCTATTTTTCATTGCATTAATGATGCATTGATATATCATATTTTATAGGTTCATCCATGTATAATTTTGATAAAGGATATAATGACACTTCAGCTTGACCACCCAAGCAATTAAAAGACTGATGAGTAGATTATTGTCAAAATGTTTGTGAGATGTTGTAAACAGTGATTTATAAAAATGTTGAAGTTCCACTAATAAAAATAAAATGGATATACAGTTGTTATGCAGAGAATACAACAATAATTCTAAGACATGCAAAATTGTCACCACCCAGAAATTGGAAAATGAAGCCAGTACTTGCCCCATTCCCAAATGCTTTTTTGTTAGAGATTACTGGACATATTTTTTACTATGATGGGAAATTTAGTTAAAAACTTTTATCTTATTACAGAATTGAAATAACTGATATATATATATATTGTAATGATCCGGAGAAAGAGCTACTTAATGTAATCTGTGCTACAGGGCGCCACTAGGCATTTGAACCTAGAAAATTTATAAAGTAGGCAGATACAAAAGTCAAAAAAAATTTTTTTTAATTTTATTTTATATAAGTTGATATCTGGACGTTAGCCCATTGTCACTAGCTCAATGGAACAGCAGAGATTTATATTTACAATTAATTTTTATCTAAGAATATTTTAAAAAAAGAATAAAATAAGCCACTGCCAGTAATTAACACACAAACATTTATTTACGCACATATATAAGATTTAGCATTATTTTAGAATAACTTTTGCTTTGGATATTAACTTGATTTTGGAATTTAAATTTACATTTTAATTTTTATAATATTATAAGTTTACATTTTAATTTTTTATAAGTTCGCACAGATGGGTTTATAAAATGTGTTTTTAATGTTGAGTATAGATCGGTTACATAGATTACATGGTCAAAAAACATTTCAAAATAAAAATAAACGATCAAAATACAAAGTCATTGATACCGTCAATTGCATAGGGAATACAAAAAACCCAATGGTGTTCATAATAAGACACCACATTGACACCAATAACTTAAAAGACATCCGACATAAATACATCTTAGATACTCTCTGTAAGGTATCAGTATTTACCGACTGTCTATATATTTTGATCAAATATGAAAACCAAAAACATAATCAACCGGTAATGAACCCATGCAAGCGTCTATACCCAACTTAAATTTAATGCATCTTTATTTAGAGTGTCGAGTATGAATAGACTATATAGATTTGCATTTGAAAAGAAAATATTCAATCCTTGTTTAACCGTAGGCCAAAGGTTCACAGTCAAACCAAACTTCAATCCATCTGATACATCGATGTGTTCAATATAATACGAATATGGCAGCACAATTAGGTTAAGAGAAGAAACTGCTTCTCATCAGATAGGAATATTACATCTATCTGATGATGAGAGCAATAAAAAAAAACTCCATAGGAAGGAACTGCAGTCTCCATCTTATAATTCCTCCCATAGGCAAAACGAGTGTGTGCGGCATATAATAGCGATTCTGCCGATAGCGAATCTCGTACTACATCTACTAATTACACCAATATATCCAATCCATTGACCTAATTCAACTACGAAATGAATAATCTAAGATTACCCTCCCCTAATATAACTTTACAAATCTATATAGCCATTCACGCCCGACTTGGGTTTAATATTTATATAGTTTAATTTATTGAAAAACAGAAATCATAATAAAAACTTAAAAGAACAAAAAAAATAAATAGAAATGATTTTACAAAAGAAATACATCAAATAAAATTATACCTAATTAATAAATAATTTAGTTTGGTCAGATAGGAATCTATTTCTATTTTTTTTTTTAAATACAGAACAAGTTTAGAAGTAAAGTTCTTATTGTTTAGAAATGTTCATTAATTATATATATTTAAAGCTGAGAGTTCAAAAAGTTCTTACGATTTCAAAATGTTCTTTTTATCCATTGCTTGCTGTTTGAACGTGAATTCCCATGATGTCCTAAAGAGATTGGTATTCTGTTGGCCGATTTATTTATTCATCCAGAGGTCTTTTGCTTTGGCTGGTCCTCAATGTAGAAAACAATGTCATTTCTTTTTTTTAAACAAAACTGAAGGGATTGAAGAGTGCGTCTTTTCAATCCCTTCTCCTTCAACTCCGCACTAACACATATAGTCACATCATAATAACTAACTAATAATTTCCAAACTTTTCCTTTTATATTACCTTTAGGATCCAATGGACATTACATCATCGTTGATGATGATCCTTCCATTGAGGTCTGATTTCCCGATGGATTTCTCTCATTTGCTATTAGTTTCTATTGTTTTCCTATCTGACCGTTGCTTATACATTTAAATGCCCAAAGGCTAGTTCTCTTTAACTAATTAAAATAATCATTTCCATTTGTGATTAATTAATGTGTTTTCCAAACTTAAAGATATTTTTATCTCTAAACCTTTTTTTTGAAAGATTTAGTTTTTCTATTTTTAATAAAGTTTTATTTTAATATATATATTTTTTTTTATCTGTGCAATTTTATATATATACAAGTTGAAGATGATTTTTTAATTTTCAATTTTTAATTCTTAAAAAAGAAATTTTTATTTGCAAACTTTTATTTTTTCATGTTTAATAATAAAACACAATGTAACATCGTCTGTGCCCGTTACAATATATATATATATATATATATATATATATAATGTAATAATATTATAATTCAATGTGTGTATTTCTTCAAATCAATATATGTAATCTTATAATTGAATATTTATAAATACATTAATTAAGTATATATCGAGTATAACTTGAAATTTTTTTTCCACTTAGGAGAACTTTTGACTATCCTCATAGTCTTTGTCAACTAATGCTTTGAACAGCTACTTTCCCACAATTCTTAATATTTGCTTCCTGTCTATTAATTAAGTCTTGTTTGTATTTGTAGATTAGCAAAGGTTCTTTTATTTTCTTTTGTTATTTTTTTTTCAATTTGCAATATTTTTACATTATTATATGTGAAGTTAAAACCATGAATACATGACTTATTATAAACAGTGAAGATTGCCAATTCCTCTACATGCTTTATGATAAATGCTTAGCCAGAGCCAGCACTTAAAATATCTCTGTCAGGAATCCCTCACCAAACCCCTGACCATGGTTTCGTGCTTTGGCACTCCTCAGAGAGGTGTCAGGGTAGGTTCAGACACTAGATCTAAAAATACCAACCCAAAGCCAAGCACTTATCTAAAAGTTATCTACTGAGTGGAAAATCTGAAATTTTCAGACATCTACATGTCTTCAAACCCAGATATCCAACTCAAATAGCTATATGGGGCTGATAGATCTTCAGCCATACCATATATTAGTAGTCATAGCAATATAAAATTGCATAAGACTTTTGGCAGAGACTATAAATAGTCAAAATAAGAGTCATGCTGCAATATTATTATTTAAATTGCAAAGTAAATAATAATGTTTCAACATCCATTTTTATAACCATAATAAGTCATGTATTTATGGCTTTAATTCCATTTATAATAATGTAAAAATATTGCAAATTGAAAAAATAACAACAAAAGGAAAATTAAGGAAGCTATGCTAATATACAAATACAAACAAGACTTAATTAGAAGACAGTCAGCAGATGTTAAAATCACAGAATTGTGGGATGGTTAGTCTTTCAAAGTTTAGTTGACAAAGACTAAAATGATAGTTGAAAGTGCTCCTAATTTGATTAAATTTTTAAAGTAATACTTTATATACATCTAAATACTGTATTTATAAATATTCAATTATAAGATTACACATATCCATATATAATAAATATCATGAACAATAATAACTCTTTTGCACATTATGATAAATTAAGTCCAGTAATTAATTATAATTATACTAATAACATTACCTTCAGGAGAATTAATTTAGACTTGTTTAAGGGATATCCTTAAATTATCAGCATATGCTATTTCTTTTGTGAAACAAGGTACAATTTTTCTTTTATATCTGTAATCTCTGAAAATCTTCTTATCAACACACACACACACACACACACACATATATATATAGCATTTTCTGCTCATCAAAAGATCAGCAATATAATAACCAAGCCTAAGGATTCAATCCCTCTTGAATCTTATGGTGTCTATCAAATCTCATGTAAAAATTGTAAAGCTTCTTACATAGGTATGAGTAATTGTCACATCAGTGTTAGGAGAGATGAGAATGCTAATGCAGTTAAACAACACTCATCATCATCAGCACTCTCACTCCATACTATAGATTCAGGTCATAAAATTGATTTTTCTAGTACCAGGATCATATCCAGATGTGATAATCTCTACCAATGCAAAATTAGAGAAGCCATTGAGATACTTAAAAGGCCAGATTGTATCAATAAGCGAGATGATACATGCAAACTTCCTCCTATTTGGAAAGATTTTTTTAAAAAACATTCCTAAATTTAACATTTTTTGCTATTGGTGGAATTTTAACATTTTATTCAAATCAGTGATTGTAGCGCCTCTACAACCGTCTTTCTACCTTTTATAACTCTGTGGATGGCTTGTGTGACCAAGTCAAAATGTCAGTATATTAATATTAAAAGTTTTTAACATGGATGAACCCGCAAAATATGTATTTTATATATATATATATTATGTATAAAACCCTTAAATGATTGTCTATAACAGTGTCACATGATATTCATGTTAAGCATTTCTTTGTTAGAGGATATATTTTTTAAGGGAAAACATATTTTTTTCATCACTAATAAACAATATTTTTTATAAAACATTTTATACAAAGAAAACAATTTTTTCCTTATATGTAAGAGATTTAATTTGATTATAAAATTTTTATTCAAAACAAGGGTATCTGCAAAGCAAAAAATTGTTAAAGCAACCACTAGATAAATAAAATGATTATAGTAATGACCGTTTTTTTTATAGCTTGGGTACATTTGCCAGCAAGTACTTCCACAAAGCAAAAAAAAAAAAAACTGTTGAAGTAACGAATTAAAAAAATGATTACAAAAATGATGACCTTTCCTTAGGTCAGCTACATTTCTGAATTCTAAACAAATATAGTACTTTACAAAACACATATGAAATAAGACTTTTTGAAGGAGAAAACACTTGGAAAAAAAATCAGTGTGGGTATTTTTAACAACAGCACAAAACTTAGTAGATATAGTATATTTTAATTACAAAGAAAATGTAATGATAATACTAAAATTAATGTTTGAAAGGTGAGAATTAGTGAGGGGGAAAATAAATGGTATAGTAACATATTTGCATTTAGTTTTGGTTGGCTTGTAATGTTTGATATTGCATAGTTTGTGGCTCCACAGTAACACCATGCATGATTACAACTTGTTAAAGTAACCAATAAAAAAAAACAATTGCAAAAATGGCAGCTTTCCATAGGCAAAGTGCATATGTTGCTATATATATATATATATATATGAAACCAGGCTCTCTTCACAAACCTGGGAGCTTAATTGTAAATATAGAGGATTTGAACTCAGATTTTCAAGCACCCTTCAACTATCCATACTATCTCATACAACTGATACACATGACCACACATATGTAGAAAAGATTAATAATCACCAATATACATATTTCGTGCTAAGGTGCTTGAAAATCTGAGTTCAAATCCTCTATACTTATATATATATATATATGTGTGTGTGTGTTATTAGTATCATTTAAGTTTTGACTATTTTTATGTATTTACATTTGTAAACCTATCTAGACTTGGGCATTATTCAATTTATTATCTAAGTAATAAATAGTTTTAGTGGAATTTGAAAGTTATAATTTACTATTCATTAGTCTGTTTTTTTATGAGAACATTTATTTTATTTTATAAGATTGTTGTTACATTGTTTACAAGCATTGAATTATTGATATTATGGGGTTTACATTAATTGAGTTTTTTGGGGGGATTGATTTTGTAATGTTGACCATATAGGTTTGATGTAGATGGACACCAAGCTCCAGGTTGCAGCAAGGTTGTCTGGGTGAGACAATGTTCTGTTCCACTTTTTAATTTTTGTGAGTTTCACTAAAAATATTTTTGATTGTTTATTGTTGCTTGATTGAAGGTAATAGTGCATATAATAGACCATATTGTATAAAGTAAAAAAGTAGCCATTCAAAAGGATGGGAACTATCTTTTTATTATGCTTAGCATTAACATGTTTATTGTTGGCTTGTTGTCTTAGGTTAAAGATTTAATTCGGTTCCTGTATGTTTATAGTGTTTTGCAGGGGTAAAATAAGTGTTGGATGGTTTTTTCATCACTTAGGCATAGCTGATGTATGAGATTAATTTTGGAAATTCCTCTCCTGTATGATAGAAAGAAGTTTGTGGGGAAGGCTATGACGTTAATTTTTAGGATATCAAGATATTTGGACTCCAAATGCCATAATCATATTTTTTTTAATAATGACTTTGTTAGTCATATTTAGTGTAGTGGGAATTGAAAGGCTTGTATGTGAGAGATTGTGTGCTTCCCAGTAGTTAATATTTTCTTTGTCTGTTTAATGAGGATTATTTTTCTTTGAATTAATAATCTCACTCTTTGTAGTGGAACTACAATCCTCAGTATTTAAATATATTCAACCATAAAGGTGAGATTTCCACCTTTATTGTAAAAAGTTGCCTTGACAATAAATTAAGATTGTTATTTGTTACGGATATTGTTTATGTTGAGCACTTTTATGTATTTATATAGTTATGTGATACATATAAAATTGTTTGATCTCAAATTGAAGCATATATAACAATATTACGTAATTGATATTTATTTAATAGGGCTATAGGTACTTTTGTATGTAGTATTTTATATCTAACCCAGCCAGCCAATATTGGTTGGTAAATGGATATCTAGTTGTTAGGTAGGGAATAAACCAAAGATTTTAAAAGACTCAAAATTGCCACAACCCAGAAATTGGAGAATCAAGCCAGTGCGGCCTCCCCCCTCTTTTATTAGAGAATACTGGACCACTTTTTGTACTATGATTAGCTATTTACTTAAAAACTTATCTTTGTACGAAATCAAAACTACTTATATATATATAAAATAAATATCATCAATAATACTCTATTTAATGTGATAAGATCAGTTGTTGTTTTTTTTACAAAAAAAAAAACATTCTATTGGGCATTAAAGTAAATTATTAAGTCCAGTAATTAAATTCTAATTATCCTAATAACATTACCTTTAGGAGGATTAATTTAGACTTGTTAAAGGGATATCCTTAAATTATAAGCTTTATGTTATTTCCTTTGTAAAACAAGTTACAATTTTTCTTTATTTTGTAAAATGTCACTGGCGTTGAGTCAAATTTCTATAATGGGTTAATTTCCTCTTCACTTGGAATTGCAAAAAAAAAAAAAAAAATGTCACTGTTGACGGGCAAAAGAAAAGTTGTTTTGAAACTGAAAATCAATTTTACTGCACAATACGTTTTTCAACGCATGTAACTTCGTATAAACATATATCAATGATGTACTGAACTTTATGGATAGTCTGTATAAGCACGCACATACATATATATATAACTATTAGAAAACAGATACTACTTAGGTAATCTCAATATAAATAACAAACAACAATCTCAAACAGTTGTCAAGGCCATCTCCTTTTAACAATAAGTGTGTATAAGTAATGTATACATATAAATTAATAAAACAGCCCTTAATTAAACTGGTCATTGTTGAAGAAAAGGTTATTAGCAGATCTTCGAAGAAGGATAGTAAAAAAGAAAAATATTACGGCAGATGCGTATCAGCTATTGGAAAGTGAAGATTTGAGTTGTTTTATTCATATTGACTAGTGACATAAAGCGTTTTTCAAACAAAAAAAAATATTAAAAAAATCTTATATACAATGTATTTGTTATCTTACAAATTATCAATGTGATTTGCAAGTTTATTTTAATGATAACAGTCATACTGTGTAAACAAATTTTAATTTTTAACAAAATAAATGTGTTGTATCCATACCCTTTTTTTTAAACGGAACTATTTACAAAGTATTCACTGATAATGTCTAAATCTTTCTTTTATCTCTCTCACAACTTAAAATCAGTCTATAAGTGACTTAAGTGGCATTAAAAGACGTAATAAATGTGAAAAACTGAAAAACACTTTAGCCAACCCAAGAATAGTCTCCGGAGATTGAGCATAAACTTTCAGCTTAAAACAATCACCAGCATTCTCTTAGCATTCAACATTGATTTTTTTTATATCTCTTTTCTTTTCATGAAACTATCTGCTACAGGAATAATTAAACAAGAATAACATGATCTTAATATATATTATAAAACAATGAATTGTTTTTGTTGTTGTTATTATTATTATCATCATCATCATCTTCATCATCGAGATGTTAGTCAAATAGTGTCACTTCGGGGAGTTTTTGCTTCAGTTTTGTTTTGTTTCAGGTTCATAGCTATTGTGATAATAACATTTATCCATTTCATTGATGGTTGACTTTTTTCTTTTTTTTCTCTTCTGCATACCATTCTCTTCCTTAATAAAATGGATGTTGTCACATGATCTGAACAAATTAAAATAATTTCAATCTTGTTAGTGTGTTTTAATTGAGATCCAATTCATCTAATAATAATTTATTTGTTTTATCTCTGGCTATATTTCCAAAAATAAACCTTTAGTACAAGCATATCCAACTTTCAGGTCTTAAGACAATAGCAAAGAACACAATAGCATAACTATTGTTGACCTTTGGTTTTAAAGATTTAACCCTATACCTAAAATCATTTATAGGTTATTAATTGCCATTTCATTTAAATTGAATATAACCGTAATATAAGTTTTATCACTACTTACATTTGTAAAATCTAATCCTAAAATATATTATATTTAATCTCTTTTAATCTCAACAATAATAGTAATATTAATACAGTAATATCTGATAGAAAAAAAAGCTTTACTACGTTAATAAACAATTATAATATGAAAAAGTCAAGCGTTGTTAGCCGAGAGGTCAGCGCAGCCGCCTTGCAAGCAAGTAGTTGATTGCAGACGGGTGTGGGTTCGCCTCCCGGCCGATGCTATGACATATGAAAAAAAAAATACTAAAAAAGTAGAAATTGTATTAAATAATCTGTCCAGTTTATTGAATAATTCATTTCACTTTTGTAATATCATCCATACTGGAAAGTGTAAATACATTAAATTCCATTTAGTATTCTTATTAATGCAAAACAATCCATTCTTAAGGTTGCTTATAATTTGATCATTTATTATATTAATATTTGTTTGGAGGATACGCAATTCAGAAATAGCATTTAAATATTTGTTTATAATCCATTATCCTCTGAATATTATTCACATATTTAGCACAGATAATCAATAAAGGAAAAAAAAATGATGAGCAAAAATGAGAGAATAAATAGATTAATCATAATGTTGTTAAATATCAGGAAGAATATTTACATATAAGAAGTTAAGACTGATATAATTTATTTACTCTTAGATTGATAACGAACAGACTAGATACAAGTGTAATTATATTTATTATGTTTTATAATATTAAGACAAATTATTAGACAACATAATTTGTTGAATATTAAAACACAAATTATAGTAAGTAATACCAATAATACAACTTTCTAATAGAAAGTGACTGTGTGTTATTATCTTTCAATTTGTTTAAATATAGAGATAAACTTTGTCCTGCACCTGCCTTGGGTGTTTATTGGAAAGTTTGTTTCTGATAAACAATCCAAAGTGCATTTATTTTGTAGTCAATTGCTTAGATTGCCATTTTAATATTCATATTCTTCACATTTAGTCAATGCTGTTCATTAATTATCCTAATGAGGGAAATATGGATGTCTATAGGCAGGCTGTTATCGTTAGCATATATATGATTATTTGTGTTTTTTATCTCAACCAGTAATCCATATTTTCTATCACAATATTTAAATTCTCTTACATGGTATGATGATATGCAGTTCTGTATAATACTTTGCCAATATGTAGCCAAGTTCAGGCTTCTAACCAAATTAGAAAACACTTATAAAATGTAAGATTTGTTTGATGCCTTAATTATTATACAAATATATTTAATTAAGTATTATCATTTAAATCAAATGACATTATGTGTTCAATAAACATTACATAATTTATAAGAAAATGTAATTAGAAATGTAACTAATAATATATATATATATATATATATATATATGAAGTGAGTACAACTTGCATTGGCAATTTAAAAATTACATTTGTGTTGCATACATTTTTTTTGGAAAGAGAATAAAAAAGAGAGAGAGAGAATGTAATTCTATTTCGGTTAAGATAAGAAAACAAATTCTTATTACTAAGAAATTAGTGGTAGTAACAAAAGAGAAAAGATGTGTAACAACTTACCTTCAATAATTAAAGATGGTTACCAAAGGAAGGGAACGGAAAAATATGATTTTGAAGGCGAAATTATTTCAAATATTGTATAAGTTAGCAGGTATTAACCAGAGATGCACAGATACTAAAAAAAAGGGGAGGACTATAAAAAAAATGAACATACCTTGTATCACAACTTAATTAACTTACTAAACAACTTACTGAACTTTCTGCCAAAAGTAAAGCAAAGTGAGATAAAAGTTTAATCATCAGATAATCTATGGAAATAAAAGAAAAGAAAACTTACTCTCACTAGTGTGTTAGGTTGTATTAAGATGTGTGAGTAAAGGTTAATTGGCTGGTGCTGTTCCCCTGGAAATCCTGAAATACCCAAGGGAAGCCAAAAGCCATCTGGTAATGGTACTTAGACTACCTACAATTGACAAAAATATTGAACCACAGATCCCCACTGGATAATTCCATGGGTGGCAACATATACATATATGAAAAACAAAAACACAAGTTAAAACTTGCTAACGCTTGTGTTTATGACAATAGATATCATTCTACCAAAAACACCGTCAAGCGTGTTTGTTTACATAAACGTCAGAGCAAGCATTCACTATCTCTAACTTAATTTCCACCTTCTGATCATGATTTTAAGCTATTTGCTATCATCAGTGAAGGACAGGAATAAGAAACTAGATCTAAACACAAACTCTGAGCGTTTATGAAACAGTTTCTATTCAGTTTGCAAGCATGAATCTTTTAGACACGTATTGTCTTCAAACTCAGCATAGCAAGCCAGATAGCTATATGGGTCTGATATCAGTTCAGCATCACCACATAGTAGAAGCCTCTGCAATATATATCATTGCAAGAAAAACCTCAAAGGTACATTTATGAAAAACAAAAACACAAGTTAAAACATGATAACACTTGTATTTATGACAATAGATGGCATTCTACCAAAAACACCATCAAGAATGTTTGTTTACATAAAGATTCACACCCTCCAAGCTGAATAGAAACTGTTTCATAAACGCTCAGAGTTTGTGTATAGATCTAGTTTCTTATTCCTATCCTTCACTGATGATAGCAAATAGCTTGAAATCATGATCTGAAGGTGGAAATTAAGTTAGAGATAGTGAATGCTTGGTCTGACATTTATGTAAATAAACACGCTTGACAGTGTTTTTGGTAGAATGCCATCTATTGTCATAAATACAAGCGTTAGCAAGTTTTGACTTGTGTTTTTGTTTTTCATAAATGTACCTTTGAGGTCTTTCTTGTAATAATAATATATATATATATTGCTTGTAATAATAATATATATATATATATATATATATATATATATATATATATATATATATATATATATATATATTGCAGAGGCTTCTACTATGTGGTGATGCTGAACTGATATCAGATCCATATAGCTATCTGGCTTTCTATGCTGAGTTTGAAGTCATTATGTGTCTAAAAGATTTACACTTGCAAGCTGAATAGAAACTGTTTTGTAAATGCTCTGAGTTTGTGTTTAGATCTAGTTTCTTATTCCTGTCCTTCACTGATGATAGCAAATAGCTTGAAATCATGATCTGAAGGTGGAAATTAAGTTAGAGATAGTGAATGTTTGCTCTGACATATATGTAAACAAACACGCTTGACAGTGTTTTTGGTAGAACACCATCTATTGTCACACACACACACACATATATATATATATATATATATATATGTAAAATACAATACCCATTATAAAATATATATATAAAAATTAATGGTAAATGCAATATTGTAGTCTAAATTCTTTTATAGTGCTTTCGATTATGTGGTAATCCTCATCAGCTTTAACTGCATTTCAAATTTTTTAAACTTAATGTTACATATATTTCCATAAGCTGTCTATGGCCATATTTGCAACTTGTTTATTAATAACATCATTCTTATATTTATCAATTAAGATTGCCTCTTTAATTTTCCCCTTTTTATGATTTCTTTCTTGAATTAATACTTTTATTTCATTACTATTAATAGTAATGAAATAAAAATATTAATGGAAGAAAGAAATCATAATAGTAATGAAATAAAAATATTAATGGAAAAAAGAAATCATAAAAAGAGGAAAATTAAAGAGGCAATATTAATTGATAAATATAAGAATGATGTTATTAATAGGCAAGTTGCAAATACAGCCATACACAGCTTATGGAAATATATGTAACATTAAGCTTAAAAAATTTGAAATTCAGTTAAAGCTGATGAGGATTACCATGTAATCAAAAGTGCTACAAAAGAATTTAGACTATAATATTGCATTTACTGTTAATTTTATATATATTTATTCTGACCTTGTAATCAGGTGTGTATAGCTTCACTACACATCAGGCCAATCACATTGAGGGCCATAATCTAACCACCCCATTCCCGCATCTCCACTTCCCCCAAAATAAATATAATATAGTGAAAATCATCTAACCGGGATCTAGCTCTAATAATTAATGAAATATTCAATTAAATGCTTTACTAGCTCAAGTTTCTTAAAATTAACTTAGGTTCTGTTTTAAACTAACTCAAATAAATATTCAGGAATTCATGAGACTAGAAGTGGAAATACGGGTGACAAGGTAGATTACATTGAGACAATATCCCACAGGATACCACCTCAATGGCATAAGAACACTATCCCCCTTATACTACTATTACACATAATAACTACATAGTATTCTTATGACTTCCGCAACTTCTAATCACTAAGACTCATTTAACAATTAAAGTATTAATCTTTTATCTCTAATAATAATAATAGTAATCATCTAGCTCAAATGAAATAATCTCAGGTTCTTAAATTTATTCATATGTTAATAAACATATGGTAGCAAAATATGATAAGGGATTTTATGTCATAATCTACTATTCTGCAATTAGATTAATAATAAAACAATAATAATCACAATCTTCATTGATTAATCCAACTAGTACAGCTTTTCTTTCATCGCAAATTTATAACCGTAATAAATTAGTTAATAATCTAATATCCCCTTTTTTATCTTTAAGTAATAAAATAAATTAATAAGTGGCAGTGTTTAGATAATCTGATAAATAAAGCAAGTGGCAACTAATAGCATATAATTTAGCAAAATATTATGATAATGGATTGATGACCAGTAACGCAATGCAATTTTATAATTATTTAATTACAAGAACATCAATAAATATTTAAGATTAAACATACTTCTCTATTTATCTTTTGTGCAAACAATCATATACTTAGTTTAGTGGTTGTGAACATACCCTGTGAATTCATGCAATGATGTAGAGAAAACAAAACTCAGACACAAGTTTTAATAAACAAATTTTAAAATTTTATTAACATCAATAAAAATAAATAAAACAAACAAATCCATCTACATCTATTTACAAGGGATATCCTCATTTTTCTTTACACTACAATAGCTGAATTATACACATTTATATTTCTTTTATCGTTAATTAAACTTATTATGCCTTTTAAAAGTTATTTATTTATTTCTCATTAGGTTTATCATATCACTTATTTTAACTATTTTATGGATAACACCATTCTTTACCTTTTAATATTAAAGTTACTGTATTATAAATTATCTATGTGGATAAACATCATTTATAACATCATAATTTTACAATCAATATGGTTTTTAAAAGAAAATTACATTTTCTTGTAACTTTATATAAGTCACTCCGCATATTATTCAAATATTATTATTACTTTTAACGTTTGTTCTCCAATGCTCGTAAACTATAATACGTTTATTCTATAAGCCATACTCATGTATAATACTATAACATGGGTTTAATTATCACCTGTTACAGTTTCACATATACTATAATTATCGAATGTTATTGTATTTTTTAAATATGCAATACTTATATTTTTTAAAATATAATTAACAATAAGAAAACGTGAAATTATATTTAATATTTTTTGTAAATTTCTATTTGGATATATTTTTATAAAATTATAGTTCATTTCTTAAAAAGGAATTAAAATAATTCTCTAACTCCTTCCCTTCTTAGGATATCTGCATCTTTTTTTCAATAATCATAATCTACTCTTCGTTAACACTTAACTATTCTTATTCCAAATAATAGCATGACATACATTCTAAAATATCTATTGTTTCCCTTTTAATAAACTTATCATATAATGATGTATTGCAAGAAATACAGATAAAGATAGCGAAAAATGTATAGGATATGGGAAAATAGATAGATAACTTATCCGCAATATACTTCAAAAATGTATGGAACAGTGTGAATAGGTCCGACATTCATTGTCTAATAACCTTGGTGATAAGCGTGATGTGGCAGCTATTTACTCAGCTTTACCAAACATCTAGTATGACTCACAAGAAATATATAAAATACCACTGTCCAAGACAACATGTGTACCAGTCGTAGGGCTTTGTTAACTACGCTGATTAACATCTAAAACTACCTATTATTTCACTCCCTGTAGCATCTTAGTTTTTAATACATCCTCTTGGTTTCCGAATCACCACGTACTACCAAGTCACTACCCAAACTATCTCTTGAGATTTTTCCTGTATCCAACATCGATAAAATACTAACTACTTTTTAAAAACAATAAACAAAATTCGCTAATATAAAAACATTTCCCTATTCCATAAGAACATATTGTCTTGCTTTATTACACTGTAGGTTCAACATCTACTTTTTGTTAAAATAACATTTAAATATCCCAATCGGAAAATTAACAGAAAATATCACATAACCATCGGTTATATTGAACTATATTAATAACACATAAAATGATTATCGTATGCATATTTTTAAAAATCTAATCACATCTCAAAGTGTTTTAGAGTGTTGTTTTCAAAAATGCATTTTACAACAATAATAACAATAAAACTTTTGCGCTACATTCATTCAATTCTCAGCTGATCTAAATAAATAAAACATACATTATATATCATTAATAATTATAAATGTTACTAAAAACAATCTTTATCTTCCTATCAGAGTTCGTAGTAGGTTTCTTTCTCTTCAAGCATCACAAATATACAAATTTTCACATACATACAATTTTATTTTAAAATTCAAAATCAAAACATATTATTTCATATAATGTTATATCATGAATTAATGTATTTTGTTTTCCCTATCGCTATATAAAACTTAATGTTTAACTTAGATTAGTAAAGAAAATAATTCAAACCATAATCACATATTTTTCTGATGGTAAATCTTGGTTAGTCCCATAATATTTATTATTTCTTCGTTTGTCCGAATGTTCTCCTTTCTGCTTATTAAAGTTTTAAATAAGTTAGTTCATTTAATAAACTGTTTAGACGATCTTTAGTTTTAGTGTTTAATCCAAAATTATTAGAAAACATTTTATTTAGTTATCCCAAGAAGCTTTTTAATGTTCTGGCGAATATTACCTCGGCGCGTTGATGCATCTTTATTTCTAGTTAAACTACAATTATTTAATAATTACGGTACCAATTGCATTTTCCATGGATCCAATATTTTATATTTCTCTTCTGTAAAATTTTTTTTTTCTTTAGGAAAGTGTTTTCCTTGGTAAACTTCACTTTCATTCATTATTATTTTATATACACTACTTTCGATTTTTAACTATTTTCTAGAGTATTTTCTCAAGTCATCTTAAAGAAAGCAATTCAAACTATTTCAATATTAAAATTCCTTTTGTCCATTTATTTTTATACGAATAATACTTATTTTTATTTTCCATTATCTTCATTAACTTTGTGCACAATGTCCTTTCATTGATTTTATATGCACGAAAGCAGCTTTCATAGTGATACGCTATATAAACTATATCAATGAATAATATTAACATATTTGGAACATTATAAAATTTACAACTTGGTTTTAAGAACCTATCCATTTTCTATTGAAAACTCCGATTATATTTCGATAGAATCCACTGGCAGGTTACTGTAAAGTTAGTGAAACATTACTATGAAAAACTTTTTTTAAAAATATATTATTCTAAGATTCTCTTCGGATGATTTTTAAATTGTCAGTTGGTTTCTTTCAAAGATATTATTAAAATTATAATAAAATTGACTAATAAATTGGAGGAAAAAAAATTAGAGAGCTTAAAATTTTACCTCTGCTCTGGAGTCAACACATTTTTGTTCTCCCCATTTATACAATTAGTTGGCGCGATTTTGGTTGTCTGCCAAGATCTATATATTTTATTGGTCAATCCCTACTTGGATTTATAAACAATTTCTAAAGTTTTAAAATCATGATGTAATAGACTTAAATGTTAACTCATTATTATTTTTAAATCAATTATTATCTATTACAATTTAACTACCTTTAAAACAATTTTGAAACAATAATTAATAAAGGTGTATACTACTTATTTTTATTATGATGTGTGACAATTCCATCCACTTCTATAATATACTATTTAAATATTTTAATTATTAGTATTAATTTAAACCGGTGCTTATACATAGAATATTTCAGACAGTCATATAGTCATTTCCGGTGTTTAGTCTAATTTTATCTGTCTTAATAAATTTGCTACTTATATTATATAAAATAATTATATAAAATTTTGAAAAACAATTTAGAAAAATATAGAATTAGATACAATTCTCACCATCACAATATTTATTATTAAATATATCATATTAATCTTTTACTGCTTAATATAATCTATAATTTTAAATACTATATAATATTAATTTTAAAATTTTTTAGTAATTGACCATTTATAACTATCATTGATCTATAGAAAAGGGCACAATATATATATATATATATAATGATATAAGAAGTTTAAAACTTACGGGTAAGAGACTTTATTATAATTAAAAGTGATCACTGTCCCTCAAACTCTAAATGTGATAAAATATCATATTAAATTTTAATAAATAAAATAAAATGTTATTAATATTTCTTAACCACAATTTATTTCTCTGATATTTATTTTCTTAATCATATTATAATGTTTTATTGTATATTAATAAATTTGTATATAACTTACATTAGTATTAGTTGTTAATTACAAGTAGTTTAAATTTAATTAAACTCAACCATTATTACCTGAGTGAATAAATTGGCAATGCTGTATTGTAAAATACAATCCTCTGGTCATTTCAAATAACTTATGATAACAGTGGATAGAATAAAGGGTGGGTGGGTCAGTGGACTTTCATGTGAAATCCTGGCACCTTTCAAACAAATTAAAAGCTGGCTTGCTTGTGCCTATTATTCTAGTAGTTACATTAAGTGAAAAGGGGTTTGGATGACTAGAAAAATAACTGCATCGATAAAATTCACCGAAATTTTCGGTTAAAAAATTTAATAGATTGAATGTAATTTGGTCACTGAATATGAGTTAATTAAATTGTGTATATCCTAATTATACCATGGACAGTACATGGCTGTCCAACTCAAGGGTTTTGAAAAAAAACCCACTACTTGAGATAAGTAGTAATTCTTTAAACTGGATTATACTAACTATAAAAATATTTTTTTATATATATTTATAGAAAAAAAAACATGAAAGCATCTGATGTAGATGTTAAATCACAAGTGTTGACTGGATAGGTGGATATTGGAGAGGGAAAAATCATAGCCTGAATCATTATTTGCCAATAGTATAGCATAAGGCCATATTTAAATGCCTTCCAGTCTTATAAGAGCAGGGTCCCAAGAAATGTGAGGATGGACCAAGCACCATGAGTTGATAAGTTTCAAAAAAATGAGCAACACTTATATAGGCTTAGACTTGGGATTCTTATCATTACAATTATGCATGAGTGGAAGTGACACAGGAGAACATGGAAATGTTTTTCATTTCAGCCATGTTAGACTCTGAAATGTGGGCTTTAAATTCACACATCACTTGTGAATAAGTCTACAAAAATACATCAGTATGCTAATACATAAAAAAAACTTATACTTTTAAACTTATTAAGAATAACATTTCAAATTCATATTTAATTCTTGTTTGTGGATACAGGGGGTATTGTATCATCTACATATAGATGGGTCAAATATATTGGCATTGGTTATATTGCATATTTCTGAAAAGAAATAATGCATAAAATTTTCATTGCAAATTCACAAACAAGAGTTTTCTCATTTTCCATCTTTAGCTAAGATTATCCACATCACTTTCATTTTTAAATATGTTATAATTTTAATTATCATAATTTCCCATAAAATTTTTAAAATGTTTGACACAGTCAGTAAAAATTTTATGTTCCATGGAAAAACTTGTTGGGCATAAACTTTGTTTAGCTTCATCTTATATTTTTTTCTTAATCTAAACTAAGGGTCATGTAAACATTTTATTAAGGTTATTTATCAAGATTTTCAAAAATTTGATGATAATATTATAATAAGGATATTGAATACATATTAGGTCTATTAGCCACAAACAGCAAAATAAAATTCAACCATATTTTATGAAATATTTTATATGAGTGTTGTGGGGGAAGCATATCACATTTACATTTTAAACTATAATATGATGCTATTATAAACTTTCTTTCCATATGTCATAGCATCCACTAGGAGGCAAACCCACAACAATTGTCTGTAAGCAACTGTTTGCTTACAAGGCAGCTGCACTGACCTCTCAGCTAACAATGCTTGACTACTATAAACTTTTTAAAATGCAATATTTATTGATTTCCTTGGAAAGATATAACTGAAAATAAAACCTAAAAATATTTGTATGCTACAAATATGAAATATTTCAGGCAGGAACTAATTATTTAAATAATTAACAGACAATATAGTAAGTTGAGAAATAACAAATTAATATCCAGTGTGTAATACATACTGAAATATCTAGAGCTCATTGATTGGACTGAGCAGACCTTAATCAACTCTTATTAAACTTTTTCTTAGTTTTCTATCTTAGATTTTTTTTTTCTTCAGAGAAGTAAAGTTATGTTTGTTTATGAATAGTTGCAAATAATAAAATGAATCCCTAATCTTTCTATCTCTCTGATATTCCATCATAATCTGAAGTGTTTTTTTAATTTTCTTTGATGAATTGCATTCTATTTGAATTTCCAATAATTGACTTTTTGTAAGAAAGTATATATTATATTTCCAAATCACTTGTTCCTCTCTAAAATTAGTTATTTTGACAATATTTCATTTAATGTGAGATACGCATTTTGCTTTTGAATAAGTGTTTATATTTTGTATTTTATATTGTATTGGGCTATGATTTAGGAGGCTTAAGTTCCCCGAAAGCGCTCAGCTTTATATTTGTAATGTTATGTTTAAAGCATCAGCAACTGTGTTTTATCACAGTTAGTATTTGGCTTTTTAATATCTTATAGTTTTTGTTACATTTTATAAATATTTATTTAAAAATAATATTCAGATTTATATCTCCCAAATATAATGTCAAAATTTAATGATAATCTTGATTTGATTTCTGTAGGTAACTCTTATGTGTTCTGTATTTTAAACCAAGATAACATTAGCTAATGCCTGAACGTTTACTCAAAACTGAGAAAGCAATAAATACATATTCCAGCTAAAGATCTTATCTTACTGTTTATATATATATATATAAAAGAAAACAATAGGAATAAGATATATATATATTATTTTATTTAAATGTTATTTTCACAATATCTATGTTTGTTATTATTATTCAAATAAAGTCGCAGTAAAGTTATTCTATGAATAACACATTTGCAAATATTTTCTCTGTATTTTAAATAAAGTTTGCTCGGAAATCAGAAGGAAGAAATCTTACAAGTAATTTAATTATTGCTGATATGAATAATTACAAACAACCTTACTATTTGCAGTTTTCTTACACGTAGAAGTAAAATATACTGAAATTAATTGTAATTGTACTTTCAGTATTGGTAAATTTGAAGATTGTTTTAAAAAATAAATAATTATAAAATTTAAAACAAAATTAAAAAACATTTGCTTTTCTTTACTTAATTCAAAAAAATGTTTCAAGTAATTGCAACAGGTTTTGATGTTCTATTTATAGTAGAACATATTTAATTATTTGAAGTGATTTGGATTAACAAATAGGGACTTGTATTGTGTTACTATTCTTATTAAATTTCAATTCGTTTAAATTGCTTAGTATTATGTGGTACTTGGTCCGGAATGATTTTGTGCCTATGGTCTAGTATACAAATATAATATGAAGTGTGAAATCTTTTTCTACGTAGTAAAATGTCTCAAATCAAGTTTACAATTTTTGCTGGCAGATAGGTTGTGGAATATTCAGATAGTATCCAATAATTAGAGATATTCAGATCAAGGTTGAAATAATCAGCATAAAACAATATATATATATATATTAAATTATTACAATTTGAACTAAAGGAGCCAAATTTTATGCACTCACTACTATGACATAATTCTATCCAAAAAATTACTTTTGGGATTATTACTAATCATTTATTAGACTAAAAATTTTCCTATCAATTTAAATCCAGATTTACTTTAATTAAAAATTAATATATCTCCTCCTTCTCTTTTTCTTTTTGTTTTATTTTTACCATTATTATTGAAACAATTCAACTCCATATTTTTTCTATGTGAAATATTTTAAATAAATTTATAACTTTATATTTCTCCACATATACTTTAATTCTATAAATAAAGTTACCTTCAGATGTTTTTATTTATAAGATTATATTATATACAATAAAAAGGTAAAAAGGTAGCTTATAAGTATACTTATATACATATATTTGGGAGTTCATTGAACAAAGAAAGAAGTTAAATGTTCCAAATACAAATATTTAGCTTTTATATAATTAATTCTAAAATCAATTCTACATTTTCTATAGTTTTTACCATTAATAATGCAAATGCTAGCACTCAGAAATCTTTGAGTGCTTCATCTCATCTTTCAATTTTTTGAAAAATTATAAAAGTTATAATTAACTTTGACAACTGTTATTTGTTGAGAGTATGAAAATGTAGAGTTGACATTATGGTCAAATAAAGGAGTTCTTAACTTTAAAATGCTGATATAGAGATATAAATGCAAATCCATATTCCTCACTGATGAAGGCCATAAACCTGAAATTAAATTGGGAATTTAGATGCAACATTATATATAACAGCATACATAGACATGTAAGTATGGTCTGTCCAAATTCAAATAAAAAAGAACCCAGAGAAAATTACTCTAGGAATGAGTTTTGCAATGATTATACAAACCAATTTGTGAACTACAAATACAACCACATGTAGAACATGCTGTTTCATTTTTTTGTTAAGTTCATATTTTACAACATTGCCTTTAAGTTTCCTCAGCAGAAAGCGTTTGTTCCTGAAATACGTCAACATCATTTCCAATTGTATTTTACTAATGTATTCTATTCTCTTTCAAAATATCCCATTAGAAACAATTGACATTGCAGAATTTTATAATGTCTGAGATAATGCTTTGGATTCTGCTCAAGTTCACTATAAAACATCCTTTTGGAAAGTTCTTTAATTGTTTATTTGTGTTACATGTCTAATCTAATGAAAGTGTGACTTTACATAGTGGACTCGACAATAGTATTGCAATAATATTTTATGGAGAATTTTAAATTTAACTTGTCTAACACATATATGCAAGAGTATATTCAACTTTTACAATCCAAAATAACAGTTCTATACAGAGAATTAAATTACAATATTAATTTCACTGTGATAAAATACTTCATATTTTAATTTATTAAAATAATCATCTTCACAATTGAGTCTATGTTGGACTTCCATACATAAGTTCTCCTTTCTACTTATAAAACTATCAAGATATTTAAACTGAGTTACAAAGACAAGTTCATTCATTATTGGTTAATAAAAAATTGAGATTTTTAACATTAAATGAATAAATGATGTTTTTAAAGTTGTATTCAAAACATTTAAAATATTAAGTAAATCGTTTATTAAACTAGCAAAAAAAGCAGAATAATCAGCATACGTAAACCCCAAACCCAAATTTTGAAGTTTTTGTTTTGAACTGATTCAAATTAAAATTTTCACCATCAAATCAATATTGCAACTTGTTCCTGTTAGATTAAGCCACCTAAAATAATTCCAAAGACCACTGCCATAAAAATTGAAAACAATGTTGGAACACATACTCTTTTTTGTTTAGCTCTAGTTATTATTTTAATATTCTTGGGTATTCTACCTATCACTAATCCATTCATGTAAAAGATGTGCAATATAAATAAATATTAATCAGATAAGATTTGAAATACAGGCATTCTTATATCTGGAACTTAATTGTAAATATAGAGGAACTCAGACCTTCAAACAACCTAAAGATGTTGCTATCTTAATATAAACTGATCACTGATTATTATATATATATATATATATTCTGACCTTGCCCTCGTGCATCCTCACTTCAGAATAGTATATGATATACAATAAAACGGGTTTTATATCAGTTAATAATTAATAACTAAAATATTCAGCATTAAGATCAAAATATTTCACTAGCTCAAATTTAAAATACGAATAAGGTTCAGTTTATAAAATAAATTAAATAAATATTTAATATTTTCATGAGACTTGAAGTGAAAATACAGGTGACAAG